>CAWZYM010000283.1:320000-657500 GCA_963966185.1 Rhabditoides inermis
ATCCTTGCCCAGACGATGCGCAGACAGACCAAGGGATTTCCTGCCCCCAGACACTGTTGATTAGAGCAGCCTATGCGGGGGTAGGAAACATTTCATACCACTTACCAGGATGGGGTTCGCGGCCGGTGGGATAGACCCTCTCACTGAGTCACTCCCCCCTCCACTCTACAAATGCTAACAAGAGCACGTTTATGACTATATTCTAGTTGGATCTACAATGTTTGGTTGATTTATTTGAGACTTTATATATTTGATGACACCGACTTTGAATGCGCCTTTGTCTGACACAAGGACAATGTGACTAGGCAGCTTATTCCATGAATTGTGTACTCGGAAGAAGAAAGAAGACTGTGATAGGTGGGTGGGTGCATTGCTCACAAGTTTCAGACCATGTCCGCGGTTTGTTCTCAGACGTCCACTATTCGATAAGAGCAATAAAGGAATAGGATTCACGTAAATGTAACCATAAATATAACTGTGTGTCAAAGATAAGTCAGTAAACAACCGCCTCATATACAAAGTATCCATTTCCAAAATGGCTAATCTTGTTGAATAAGTCTCATGGGGTAAGAGGCATTTCGTGAAACGCCTTTGAACCTTTTCTAACATGTTCACATAACCATTATTCATATTACAATATATTTCGCATCCAAATTCCAATATCGGTTCTAACTTTATATACATAAAAGTTGCGCCAGAGTTCAAAGTCTTTCACGAAGACCTTCTTCACCATTGTAGCTAATGAAGCAGCTTTTCGTGTTTGTTTCTTCACATGGGCCTCGGGACTAAGATCATACATAAACTGGAATCCGAGATCACGTATTGTTCTAACCGACTCCAGCTGCTGTCCACCAACATAGTACGTGTGTTGCAAGTTATTTTTACCGAAATGCATGATTTGGCACTTAGAAACGCTCAATGTCATCTGCCGATTACAAAACCATGAAGACACAGATTTTAAATCAGGTTCTAAGCGCTTGACGCCGTCAGAATGTTCACTGGAGATGAAAACTTTCACATCATCAGCGTACATAAGAAATTCACAATTATGTATGGCTTCGCTTATATCGTTCACATATATCAAGAATAATAATGGTCCGAGTACGGCAGAGTCTACAGAACATCCCAGATCCAATTTAACTATAAGATATTTGTTGTATTCAATTAATTGAGCAGTGGTGGAGCGGTTGTTCAGGAATCCAAACTGTTTCGGCGATATAAGATTTGTTTGCCAGAGATGATTTCGTATTTTATAAACAATAATCCTCTCAAAGGCTCTACACGAAGTACATGTTAGACTAATAGGCCTGTAGTTGCTAGTGATACTGGGGTCTCCTTTTTTCATAACCGGTACAACTACTGATCGTTTCCAAAGACTTGGTAGTACACCTGTATCTAAGCTCTCTTTGAATATAATACTGAGCGGCTCGGCGATAACTAAGGCTAGTTTCTGTAACAAGAAAGAAGGGATTTCATCTTGTCCAGATGATAATTTACCCTTGAATCGCGGCAAATACTGGTTGTCGACTTGTGTGACATGTATCAGTTTGGAGCTGCGATGGAGGAGGAGGGAATGAAAAAGGGAGTGTGAGTGAGGGAGGGGTGAGAGAGGAGTGAGTGTTGAGACATGCGCAACACGTAGCTGTACGGAGAGGTGGCTGGGAAGGGAGAGGGAGAGAAGAAGGGATGTGGTATGGTGATGGGTGAGGCGGGGTAGTAGATGAGGTAGTAGTGGAGATACGGAGCTATGTTCGTAGACTGGATATGGAAGTTGCGGGTCATGTACTGTGGTTGATATCAGTGTCCACATTCAGTCACGCAAGTATTTGTAGATTGTAGTGAACGGTTGTAACATTCCAATTTATCAATGCTATGGTTCATCAACGGTCCTGGGAAGGTTGGTGATAGGAATGGGTGCAGGTTTGAAGGTTGTATGTCTGTTGAATGCTCGAATTATCTAAAGATGCTGTTTGCAGGTGTGTGTTCGTTGGAGTGACGGCAGCGAGTACCCGGCGTACTTCCGTCGCCTGGTGACGGAGAGGAACTACCTGGTGCGGACAGTGGATGGACGGGAGGAGAGGGTGGGGAGGGGAGTGCTGTATGGAAAGAATGACGCGCTGCCGGCAGAGGTCAAGAGAAAGCTCGCCAAGAAAAGTCGCAGTGGATAGAGAAGGCGCTAGGGTTTGTTGATTCGTTCTCAATGTATGTTTCCTGTCCCCCCTGATCAAGTGATGTGTTGCCCTTTTTTGTTGTGAGCGTAGTCTTTGTGTAGATGATTGCGTTTTGCGTTTAGAAGGCTAGCACTCTATCTTGTTGGTTGTTGTTTTCTTGTTTTTGATTGTCAGGTTTTGATGAGTGAGAAGAATATGAATAGGATTTATTCCACATAATAATAGACGCATGTTTATTGCTTTATGTTTATACAATTGTACGTCTTCAGATTTTAATACATATACCAAATGTGAGAAGACCTGATGATTATTATGTGAGCGATATGTTGATATGTTTTGCTAAGTTTTTATTTTTTGTATAAGAAGTTTGTTGAATAAATGTTGTGTGATAGTCGTGTTTCTATCCGTAATACGTGGAATACGCGGCTGTTCCGAGAAGTCCAGAGTTGACAACGGTTGATCCACCGTTGAATGGTCCGTTGGCATAGTTGCTGACATAGGACGTGCCTAGAAGACCAGTGTTGACGGCGGTAGATCCCGAGTTCCACGGTCCGCCCACATATGAACTGGAATAGGAGGCACCTAGTGGTCCGGCGGCCGCGTACGTGGACCCGTATCCCGGGTAGCCTCCGTAGTAGCCACCCCAGTAGCCATAGCGCTTGGCGCGGCTGCAAACAAGTTGATAAAAAGGGAAGGTGGCCCCCGATTCAAGAGACATGAGTACTCTGCGGGGATCGAAGGAAGATTAAGTAGGTATGTATAATAAACATGATATGCATAATAAGTAGACATAGAACACGTTTTTGCGGATCTGATAGTTTATCACTGACCTGTGGGATTTTTCTGGAACATTTCTGGCGGATGGCACAATAGCAGCTAATGAAACGGCAAGGAGGGCAGCGAATAGGAAGATGCTACTGTGCATAGTGGAGAAATGGTGACTTTCGAGAATGTGCGAGGCGAATAGGAATAGGAATAACAGAGTGGCGTGTGATGTGTTGTCGTATTTATAGGACTTGGCATATTGCACTTATTGCACTTGGACTGTTCGGCAAAAAGGTGTGCGAGTGGAGTCTTAGTCATCCGACCAGACTACTCTAGAGTGTTACTGCGGTAATTAGAGAGACGGTTTTCGAAGATCGCTTGGTAGATGGTCATTGAATATGTAATAGGAGTTGAGTGAGTAAGGAAATTCGAAGTTTGAGTGCGAGTGTCCAAAGTCTCAGAATCAAAAGGTTGTGTCCAGATTCTCGTATTACACTGGGGTTTTTTTCAATGCGGAGACAATCGATGGAGAGTTGATAATGATAATGTGTAGAGAAAACCAAAATTTATGGACCACAAACAACACAAGACACAACATTTCGTTTTCGAACATCTCGAAACTGTTTAAATTTTGATGTTATTTTCAAGTGATGTTTTTATCCAATTTTTATCTGAAATTCTGTAAAAAAAATATTCAGAGATTGTCGACTCGTATTATACGAGTCGACAATCTCTGATTCACGATGCCTCTGCTAAAGGTGGAAAAAAAGCAACAATAAACATAGGATGTACAAGAAGATCAAGATGAACGTCTTACTGTATCCACATTAACTCTGATTACTGTACCTACAGTATCGTTTTTCAGGTGTCAGGGCGCTGCGCTGGGAGTGGAATACCTGCACAAGTTGCGGTACATCCACTTAGATCTCGCCGCTAGGAATTGCCTCTACGCCAACACAAAAAAATTCAAGATAAGGGACTTTGAACACTTTGGACGGTCGCGTATCGGATCCAGCTACACACACAAGAGTGTCGCCAAGATGCCGACTCGTTCTCTTACTCTCTCTCTCTCTCTCTCTCTCTCTCTCTCTCTCTCTCTCCATCACTGGTTCCTACTCCAAATATATTATGTCTCTCTCTTTATTTCTTTCTCTCTTTCTTTTTCTCTACATTATTTTATTCATAACATCTGACGACCGGCAGGCACATAATTGGAGCGGCCGAATAACCTCGATTTATGATTTATGATAACTTTTCGAATCCTGATGTCCCAACATTCAAGGAAGTGACACGCGTCGGACACACTCTGTGTTCTCGATGAAGGGTAAATACTTTATTGTAATCTCTCTCAGCAATCTCTTCTATTTCCTCCTGCCGACGAAGCTGCTGTAGTAGGTGGATCCGAGCGGGCCACTGGCCATGTACGTGGAGCCCGCGCCCGGCACACCGCCGTACATCATAGGACCGCCTGCAATGCGGTACTGGTCTCCGATCGTCAACCGAACCGTCCGAGTCAACCCCTTTACAATCGCTGACCCCTACATTCTTTTCTCTCTCTCTCTAGCTTTCACTATCAGCAGGAGCAGGTTACATGTGCGCCAAATTCTTCTGCTAATAGACAGCCATTTTTAGAATCGACACTGGTCACGTCAACTCGATCGTCCACCGAGTCAACCCGAACACTGCCTCCCTTACAATCCTGACTTTACTATGACTGTGTTCTTCCGAATTAGATTTTCCAATAGACTCTTTTAGTTAGAATCGTCTCGATTTCACTATCGGCATTTCTGGTAGAGTGTTGGGGCTGGCTAGTAGATACGCACCCATCATCGGCGGATAGCCTCCACCGCAGCCGCAGCCGCCGCCTCCCCAGTACCCGTAGCGCTTCGCGCGACTGCAAATTGTCAGTGGTTATAATTTGTATACTAAATTATATGATTATAAGAACTTAGAGAACAGAGGGATGAGAAACTCACGCATGTCCCTCCTCGCCTTGAATGAGTGCGGCAGTCGCGAGAGCGAGTGTCAATAAAAGGGCGGTAAGAACGCGGAGCATTGATGGTGTGATGGTCATTAGAACAGTCTCAGTGGATTTATACACTCGAGACCTCTCGAGATCACAACAGACAGTGTTTGGTTGTAATATTTTCGACTCGTAATAATCACGTGTACCCGCACTGTGTTCGCTTAGTTAGTTGGCCTGAAATTTGACCGACTCACTAGATCACATTTGATTAATTGAGAGAGCGACTATTACAGTCGATTTTATCGAAGGGATTTGAAATGAAAAAAATATATCCGGAAGACAGCGTGATATTGCGTCGCTTGGGGGGTGCAAATATGAGCGCGCACATGTACATGTGCACATTCCAGAAGAAATCAGTGTTATCGTCGAATTAGTCGATTTTTAGGCCCTTAATTTTCGTTATTCCGTCGTTTTTCCCTTATTTCGTCGTTTGTTGTCTGTTTTAGAAAAAGTGATTGTTCCATATTGCTGCTGGCTTTGCTGCTGGCTATTTTCGCGTGTCAGATTTTATTTGTCATCGACCATCCATGTTTTACTAGTTGTTCATTGTCGTGTTGATAGTTACAATGAGTTGTGGCGGGTGGTTCGGCTATCTCGTTTTTTTTTTGGTTTGGTTGCCGGGTTGCCGCACGCATTTGCGACCGCTGTCCTCGTCTTATTTTGGCTTTCTTCAATTCCACAGCGAAGTGCAACTTTTTTGAGTCTCTCTGGGATATGCACTTGTATTGTGCACATTCCGGGCGATCCTCTATAACGCTCGGAATGCGCTATTCAACCACATCAGCAAACGTTTCTATTTTGTTCGAAACCTTGAACACACTACGCACACTCACTCTACTCTACTCTACGAGTGTTGTGATTGAATATCTCGTGTGAACAGCTATGACGTTGTTGCAAATATGTTCACCACACACACACACACACACACACACACACACACACACACTAACAAGAAATCGTGGTCGAATATCGAGTTCCTCGGAGCTTCCTCGCGTTCTTTTTTGCCCACGTGCTGAGAGTCGTCGTGCATTGATAGACGAGTCGTCGTGCATTGATAGACTATTCATAGACGGCCGCGGGGGATGCGTGTACTCGCGTTGTCTAGTGTCTGTCCCAAGGGAGCCAGCGGGAAGAGACGCAGAGGGCCACCTCGCAAAATCCACACTATTCCGAGCGAGTGTGGCGACGTGACGACATAGTGTGATTGCCCCTTTCCAACTCGGTTACCTTAAAATCGTCAGCGTTGTATTCAATGTGCATCGGCTACACCGCGTGAGCATTTTGCAACTCTCACTCTCCCTTTTAAGGTTGCCCGGCGCATTTTACCGTCTTACGTGGACACAGTCTGCCTGTTTGTTTCTGGCTATCTCGACAACGAACCTTTTTTATGGTGTTGCACTTATTGTCAATGTTGTCTTCTTCCTTGTGGCGAAAGTTCACATATGAAAATGAAACGAAGATCTTTCACCGAATGCACTTTCGGTAAATATGCTCGAATTAAGTTCACTGACACCTGCGGGCAACGTTGCGTTCCCTCTCCTGAGCCTGACAGATGTCGATGGTTCTCTGGTGGTTCGTTGATCACACTGCCACATGGCTGGTGGTGCAGACTGCTCGATCTATGTGCGATGGATCGCGAGTGCCGCGCCCCGCCCCTCGCAACCCCATCATTCAAATACTCGCGGCCGCCGCCGCGGCCATACCGACCGACCAGTTCAGTCAGCATTGATCGAAGCTACCATCAAATAGGCAGTTTTTGCTCCGGCCCGTTTTTGCTTTCAGTGTTGCTGGCCGCGGCAATAGCCTAAATAGGCCTCATTATACTTTCACGCTGACGCTGACGCGACGCTGACCCTCCCGTGCGAAAGATGCAACTATTGATTTCGTTGACGCAGCGTGATCAAAATCGATAGGTGCATCTTTTGCACGGGAGGGTCAGCGTCGCGTCAGCGTCAGCGTGAAAGTATAATGGGGCCTAATATTGTATAATCGTGCGAGTGCACATGGCAAACACAAACACGCGATGGCCATATGGCGAGAGCGGCGGTTTGGCGAGTTCTCGACTCGATCACTCCATATTTTGTACCGACTCTGCGAGAGATCTCAGCTGCAATGCTTGCAAGATCTTATCTCGTCCCGCCAATCCCACCCACTACACACTCTTTCTTATAAATGTAGTGTGTTCCGAGTAATCGTTATCATATAATCTTTCTGTTGATGTTTTCTGGTGCGTTTTGAACCCGCGATTGTGTAACGTAACGCATAAGCCGGTGGTTGTTATTGAGTGACCCGTTTTTTTCTCGTTGCCTGCAATTGTTGCAAGCTTTGCATTTCTCGTGATATGATGTGCGGATATTGTGATGTGGTAACAAAAAACGCGACTACAACATAATAACCAGCAATTTGCAGGTAGGTGATGTTGTCGCGCCTGCAGTCTCGCGCCTTCTCGCAGTCGGCTGCCCTCGCCAGGACCTCCAGCGTCTTTGTCGACAAGGTAATTTGTTTTTTTTTTAAAATGTAATTGTGATCATGGATAAGGTGTTCTAACCGTTAAATTTTTTTCTAATTCTAATCGATGTTTACTTGAGTGGAGATATGTGATAAGTTTGTTCGAAGCAGTACCAATGTATTACTTTATCATTGTTGTTTACTTGAGATAAGGTTGTTCGAGATTCAAGGTATGACCGGTCCAAGGTATATATTTTCATCAGTGATGTTCACTTGAGATTATCCCGTTCAAAGTCCCAAGTCCCACCGTTCCTATTTGCGATAATGTGCTGATTACAGTTTACAGCACTACGTGCATGAAATTTCACCTTTCTACACCGTACATTGCCCCAAGGTGTTGGATTGCATGTCATGACTATAAGCCCAATACGTCGTGTGAAAGAAAAAAGCGAGAATCAAGACTAATTCAAGATTCGCAGCAGTAGAGTGTGATACTTACGAGATGAGCACATGTTTCTAAAAGGTTGTATTATCTCTATGATAACAAGTATCTGCGCGGAAAAATTCTGCTTGCGCAAGATGAAACAAGAGACGTGCTCTCTTTTGTGCACTGTCGCACCCCTTCACACTTTCACTCTTGACTGTCTCCGATTTCAGCACGAGATTGCGTTCCCGGTGCAGGGCAAGCAGCCCAAGGTGGTCGCTCTCAAGGACGCTTTCGGACAGATCAAGTCGGGTGAGTGGCATGTTTACCAGGTTTACCTCTTCATCTATTGTACATGGGGCAATCCGATCGATGGCGGAAGTGTGTCGTTTCGCCTCGTCCCTGACCCGTGTGCGTGACTACGTGTCTATCACAACGTTGTGTGTTGCGGCTTGCGAGATGTTTGTTGGGGAAAGGGAAAAACCGGAGAACGGGGCGAGAGCTCGAGACGGGGGCTGCCCTTTGGTCGTGTGAGCTCAACGTAGAGAGAGAAAGTGGGGACCATGCGAGTTGCTCTTTTCTCGCCTGCATCGTGGTTTCGTGGTTGCATTATGGACGAAAAGAGGAGACGGGATCGACCGCTGCGCGTGTTTAGTGCATTTGCGTGGTGACAGTTGACGTAGTGAGTGTTCACTGCACGGAACAGCGCTGTGATCGGGAGTGGAGAACAAACGTGATCACTCTGTGTGCGCTGCGCGGGGATCGGAAGTGGGAAAAGTATGTACTGTGATGTGTGATGTCTCATCAAGTCACGTTGCCGCTTGATCTACTGATCCTAATCAGTGATGATTGGACTGGTTGATCTCTGTCTTCAAGTATAAATTTCAGTTTGTTTCATTGAACTTTTGATTTGACGATCGTTCTTTGTGGCTATTGATCGAGGAGGAGGCGCGCTGTGATCACAGACGTGTGGAAAACGAGACAGCTTCTCCTGCGAGTGTGATCGCTCTCTGTGCTCACTTGATTTTGCGCGCCGCTGCAATGAAAAAAACGTTGTGTTCAGGCCAGGTATTGGATGGTGATTGCAAAGCACTGGCCAACTGACTCTGCTGGCAGGCAATGATGCGATTAAAGCATCTCGAGAAAGGAGGGAGAAGAGGCTCGTCTGGTTGATGCTTGGTGTAGTTTAAACGGTCCTACAGACGGGAAGGAGAGAATGACGGAATGTTTGTAGGACTTGGGTGCCATCAAATTTGTTGGTTTATGATCGACTGTTCGGGGATTATCTGAAGGTTTTGTGGGTAGTTTGAATGTGATTATGAAAATATGCACAGTTTCAGAGCGATTCGGAATGGAAAGTGGTTGATAACAATTTCTACGTGCTTACTAAATTAAATATATAATACATCCACTAGATACATTTTCTGAATACATACTGAACTGACTGGAGAGTGGATCGAGAAAGAGAGATTCATCAATCATAGGTGAACCAACTAGGCTAACCCTGAAGTGACTATCGCTGTGTTGCAGGCGACCATATCTTTGTGCACGGCATCGCCGCCACGCCCACTCCTCTGCTGGAGGGTCTGTGCGACTATGCCAAGACGAACGACGTCAAGGGACTGAAGCTGCACCACCTGCATCTCGAGGGCGCCACGCCGTGGCTCGGCGCCGATGTCAAGGGTGGGTGGGGATTGTGAAAGGGATTTGAGGAATCAGGGTCTCCATTGCTCATTGTGTGTGAGGCGAGTGTTTTGTGTGGTTGTCGAAACGTATGTGGGCTATGATTTCGATTGATTTTGATGTGGGGATTGTGTAAATGACTGGTTGCAGACCGCATCCGCTCTAACTCGCTGTTCACTGGCGCGAACTTGCGCAAGGCTGTCAATGAGGGTATGGCCGACTTCAACTCGTGCTTCCTGCAGGAGGTGCCGCTGCTATTCCGCCGCGGAGCCATCAAGCTCAACGTGGCACTCATCCAGGTGGGCTGGACAATCTCTCTCTCTCTCTCTCTCTCTCTCTCTCTCTCCCAATCCGCCCGTGCAGGTGTCTCCCCCCGATGCGAACGGCTACTGCTCGCTGGGAACGTCGAT
The DNA here is from genome assembly GCA_963966185.1 of Rhabditoides inermis. Taxonomy (NCBI): domain Eukaryota; kingdom Metazoa; phylum Nematoda; class Chromadorea; order Rhabditida; family Rhabditidae; genus Rhabditoides; species Rhabditoides inermis. The sequence goes on from CAWZYM010000283.1 coordinate 329,928, forward strand.
TGACACTGCGCGCGCCGCCGTCACCAACTCCGACTACATTATCGGTGAGTTGTTGTTGTTGTTGTTGTTGTTTACAAGTTTTTTCCCCATTATACAACCAATAATCCTAGTTGCTTACGTTGGATCCCGTTTTCTCATTGGTGTGCAACTCTCGCTTTCAGCCATGTCGAACAAGAACATGCCGCGCACTTTCGGCGACGGCATCATCCACTCGTCCCACTTTGACATTCTCGTCGAGAACAACGAGCACGTGCTCCACGAGCGCCACGTCAGTTGTTTGTTTGTTTTGTTGACTCTGTTGTTTATTTGGCTATTACGTTCTTTTTCGGATTTTTTTTTACAAGAAGTGTCGTTGTTTACCCCCTTCTTTCCAGCTCGCGCCCGAGACCGAGCAGTCGAACACTATCGGAAAGATCATCGCGGACAACCTGGTCGACAACGGAGCCACCCTGCAGATGGGTGAGTGGGCGGTTCGAATCAAGTCAAATGCTGTTTTATTGATTAATTGATTGTCAAACCGAATATAGCCTGCGCCAGAGCGATAGTTTTCGATCTGCCTCGCTTTCAGCGAAATACGGTGCCACAACCGTCTGCCTCTCTTCTCTTGTTTCGCGCGATATTGCCGAGAGCTAACTCCCGTCTTCCTCTGATTTACCCCACCGCGCGCAACTTGTTGCGAGCATAGAACTGTATCTCTGATTCGAGTAGGGTAGCGATTGTGGCTTTGCATGATTGCATGGTAGATCGCGATAATTGACAGGAAAATGCAATATAGGGTTTTGAAGAAATATGAAATGTATTTTTTCTGAGAACTGAGAATATGGAGCCAGTTTACGGTTTATTATTGTTTGCAGGCATTGGCTCTGTCCCCGATGCTGCCCTGGCTGCTCTCAAGAACCACAAGGACCTCGGCATTCACACGGAGATGTTCTCGGACGGAGTGCTCGACCTGATCGAGTGCAACGCCATCACCAACAGCAAGAAGGTACGGAGCAGGGCACCGCAGTTATTCATACTACACATCGCGTCACAGTGTTGACACATTCGCATAGCAAGTGTCGAGTCTTTTGGCGCCCAAAAGTTGAAGCGTAAGAATTTTGAGTTTCACCTTGGCCTCTTTTAGATGATCCACCCCGGCAAGCTGGTGGTGTCGTTTGTGTACGGCTCGACGAAGCTGTACAACTTCCTGCACGACAACCCGCTCATCGAGTTCGGAGACGTGCAGTGGGTCAACGACCCCGCCATCATCAGGAAGAACCCCAAGGTGGGTGGAGGTGTGGGAGGAAAAAGAAGGGAGTTAATGTGAAAGAGTCAATCACATGTTTATCCGAAGTACATGATCATACACATCTGTCACTAATCACAATGGCGATTAGTGACAGAAGTTTTTGTAACTAGAGAAGTGTTTCGAATAAGATAACCAGATCACCGCAGATGATATTGGGTGTTGAAAAAGTGTTGGTGCATTATTTGTGGCATGAAACGTAAATATAGTTCTATGCGCGCTTCAAGTTGCGCGTGATGGGGTAGATCAGAGAAAGACGGAGAGTCAGCTCTCGGCAATAGCGCGCAAAACTAGATAGACAGACGGTTATGGCACCGTATTTCGAACTGCAAGCGAGGTAGATCAAAAACTATCGCTCTGGCGCAGAGTATAACATACGTTGTATTGTTTAGGTCACCGCCATCAACTCTGCTGTGGAGATTGATCTCACCGGACAGGTTGTCGCCGACTCGGTCGGAAAGAGGTTCCTCTCCGGAACTGGAGGACAGGTGCGTCTCTCTCTCTCTCTCTCTCCTCTCCTCTCCCTCTCTCCCTCTCTCCTCTTTCCCTCTCCCTCCCTCTCCCTCCTTCTCCCTCTCCATCCTTCTGCCTCCTTCTCCCTCTTTCCCTCTCACCACCCCCTTGCAGGTTGACTTTATCCGCGGCGCTGCCATCGGCGACGACGGTCTTGGCCGGCCGATCATTGCCCTGCCCTCCATCTCGAAGAACGGCCAGTCGAAGATTGTGCCGGTGATCAACGAGGGCGCGGGCATTGTCACTTCTCGCTCGCACGTGCACTATGTGGTGACGGAGTTTGGCATCGCGCAGCTGTGGGGCAAGAACATGCGGCAGAGGGCGTACGAGCTCATCAAGATTGCCCATCCCAGCCAGCGGGAGCAGCTCGAGAAGGCCGCCTTCGACAGGCTCAAGGTAGGCGGGGGATGGGGGAGGGGTGTTCGATCTAAAACGGTCATCGTATTATGAGATGTTAAAGCCAACGGGTGTTGAAAATACTTGTTTCGGCTTTTTCGTCTTCTTCAGGGATGTGACATTACCTCAAATTTGGGTAATTAAACCGGTTTATCCAATATCGAGAGGGTTTTTGTCTAGAATCTCAATTGCTTTTTGTTTCAGGTCATGCCGTCTTTTGACTAATCGTCTCTAGTCATCTCTCTCCTCCCGGTTTGCCGCTCAGTCTGCCAGCGAACTCACTAGGGTTACTGTAGCTACCGTACCCGTTTTTCTCCCGGTCAAGCAGATGTTGTGCGAGTGTATATAATTTATGTATTCTTTATATGTTTTGTTTCATTCTATCAAAGTGTCGAGAAGTTTATTCGCGTCGCTCAGACGAATAAAGAGAGTTTATTGAAATGTCATTTCGATTGGCCGATTGTTTGTGAGTGCTTTCATTCTCATTAGAGAAGGCGCGCAGCGCCCTCTCTTTGGGCTTATTAGGATAGGGCTCGCGCCAGAATTTTCAAGAAGCGATATCCAAAGGTCATGTTAGCAGCAATGTTAACTCATCTAATTCATGTTAGTTACATAGATTCGCACGGTTCCGTAGGCCTGATCACTGGTTGACGCCATCTTTGTATCTTTTCTCCGAAAGAAGTTATGCGCTATCGCGCGCACCCATGAGTCGGCAGGTGTGCGTCACATCATAAAATGTGTAACATCGTAATTCTGTGCGTACTAATGAACGACAGAGCTTGGAAATCAGTAAGAGAAGAAATTTCTATGAAATTCAACAAAAGCACATGTATTATCTGTTAAAAAGTACTTACGTAAAGATAGTAAGTTTGTCTTGACCCAATTCAACAAAAGCGCATGCATAAAACGTTTACAAATACTAACACAAACCTGCGCATAACGGACAGTGGACACTAACAGATGAAATATAACAATACAAATGATTAACGTCATACGTCAATATTAGAGAGAGAGAGAGAGAGAGAGAGAGAGAGAGAGAGAGAGAGAGAGAGAGAGAGAGAGAGAGAGGGAGGGAGAGAGAGAGAAGATGGAGAGAGAGAGGAAAAAGAGGAGAAATAGTTAGGGAGATAGAAGCGCAAGTTCGTGTTAGTATTTATATTTATAAACGTTTTATGAATGCGCTTTTGTTGAATTGGGTCAAGACAAACTTACTATCTTTACGCAAGTACTTTTTAACAAATAGTTCCGAGTTGTGTTCAAAACCTCGATATGTTTTTGAGTGCGCGACTGCGGAACGGGGAAGGCAGAGAGTGGGAGCGCGATGCGAGTGGGCAACAAGTGAGTGGGGGGGGGGAGAGAGCGACGGACGCTCGTCCGACACGCTCACGCTGGCGCCAAGCAACCCACGGGCCCGCCAACCCATAACACATCCCACACTGTCAAAACATGAAACCAAAACGCATCTTTGAGTGGCGGAGAAGCAGACGACGACGACGGCTTCAGTATAGATCGATCGGTAGGTGGACAGGGAAGAGACTGTGTATTGATCGACAAGAGAGAGAGAGAGGGGGGGGGGAGGAGTCATCGGAAGTGGCTCTGCCCGTGGCAACCAATCAAACCAAATATCAATTCACGCTAGAAATAATGCAAGAATGTACCGGTGATAGGGGGGAATAAAGACAGAACCATGTCAGCTTCAGCTCCCCATGTGCCGACATTTCGATCAATCCTGCGAGATGCTCCCGCATCTTTTGACGTAGATACTGTGAGTATGAGTTGCGTGCACTTCCTTCCTACCACACTGTTCATAGGTCGCCGAGCCCGCCCCGTCCCCCATGTACGAGGAGGAGACGCTGGTCGGAGCATACACCCGACCGCATGAGCAGGTGAGGGGGGAGAGGAGAGAGAGGGAGGGAGAGAGGGAGAGGGGGGAGGGAGAGAGAGGGAGGGAGGGAGAGAGAGAGAGAGTGAAATGGTGGTTGCAGACGTCTGAGCAGTGCTCCCTCGCGGCGTTACGTGCGCATTCGCAGCCGCCAAGATACACTGGTTTGATGTTTGTGTCTTTTCTGAGGTAGTTGTGAAATGTACCGATTGCGAGGGTGGCGCAAGAAGATAGGGATGACATTGTCATTCAGATGCTGCACAACTTCAAGTTTCAAGTATATATAATAGTATATAGAGAATAGTTGGGAGAAAATGTTTGGAAATATATGTTCATGTTGCAGGCTGCGACTGAGCGTATCGACGATTCGGCGTTGCGAGTCGACCATTCGACCTCCTCCTTCCCCTCTCCTTCCTCATCCTCCTCTCCGCTGTCCGAGGTATGCCTACGATCTCTCTCCACCCTCTCCTTGGAGTGACATTTGCGTTGTGACTGGGTGAAATGATTGTCTTTCAGTTCGTACCCAACACTCCCGGTCGCAAGGCGTCCGGAAACAAGAAGAACAAGAAGAGACACAAGCCCTACTACCGTGGAAAGGTGAGGGAGAGAGAGGGAGAGGACGAGGTTGAGAGAGGGAGAGGGAGAGGGTGAGTGGGAGGAAGAGATGTAGGAAGAGAGAGAAAGAGAGCGCAAGAGAGAGAGAGAGAAGAGAGATGAGTGAGGTTGGGTTAAGCGCTTCGTTCTAGCACCGCGTGCCCTCGCCAACTGCCATGGATATGGTGAATTCGGCTGTGATCGCATCGGCTCTCGGCCTGGGAGCTGCGCACCAGGTGAGATGGAGATGGAGGGAGGGAGAGAGAGCGAGAGAAGGGGGGGGGAGAGAGAGTGAGATGGAGAGGGAGTGAGAGGGAGTGAGAGAGAGAGGGGAGAGGGAGGAAGAGAGGAAAGAGTGGTTGCAGACCCCAACTCCTCTCTCTGGAAGCTGCAGACACAGGCGCGCGCATTCGCAGACGCCGCCACACAGGTACGAGTAGAGACGGTTAAAGGGAGTGTACACTCTGAATTTCGAAGTTGAATCAGCACCGGGATGTGAAAATATGTTGAAAATGATGTACTTTTGTCAATGCAACTATGTGTCGGAGATACCTATAAGTCGGTGAAAAATTCTGTTGAACATTGAAAATTGGCACCAATTGGGACCAATTTCTGCATTTTGAAACATTTTGCGCTCAATTTTCACCAACTTGCAGACATTTTCAGCAAATAGTTGTATTGACAAAACTGAGTCGTTTTCAACATATTTTCACATCCCGGTGCTAACTCAACTTCGGAATTCAGAGTGTACACTCCCTTTAAAGGAACGTACCACTCTAAATTTCGTGTGTAAACTACGACTACAACATGAAAGAACGTGAAAATACAATCACTTTTCATCAATAAATTATATGCTAAAAATGAAGATAAGGTGTAGAGAACGCCTCGCGAAGTTGTGTATTTTGTTGTGAGAAATACCGAAATATGCCGTAGATGCACAACGCACACTTCTAAAACCAAAAGTTTGTATGCTCCTATGACTATCAATGATAATCGTATGTGCATATACACACAATGACATATGTGACAATCCATTAAATAGTGTGCTTTGTGCGTACGGAATGTTCTACGGCACATTTCGGTATTTCTCACTATGAATCACAATAACTTTGCGAGGCGTTTTATACACCTTATCTTCATTTTTAGCTTATAGTTTATTGATGAAAAGTGATTGTGTTTTCACGTATTTTCGCGTAGCAGTTTACACACGAAATTTATAGTGGTACGTTACTTTAAGGTGTGGTCTGTATCTTCGAAACAGCCCCTTCAAAACGCCTTCGAAACACGCAGTTTGGTCGTGTTGCGAAGGCGTTTCGAAATTATCGAAGGGAGTTTCGAAGTACCTGACCGCTATTTGAGAGAGACAGAGTGCGAGAAACGAAAGAGTTGTGTTGCAGAGAGCCATGGCCGACCTGGTGCTGAGCGACCGGTGATTCTGTGAACCAGCAAAGTACGTGGAGAGAGAGAGAGAGACAGAGATAGAGAGAGAGGGAGGGGACGAATGTTTGCTCTCGTGTTTCATACGCTGCCGTCGGTCGCCACCTAACTTCTCCCTTGTGTTCCCCACTTCTTCCTTCTCTGCGGCGGACTGCGACCTCGTTTCCTCCTCTCCCTACCTATCCATTCTCTCGGTCTCTCGGTCCTGTGTATAGTTTTTCGTTTGTGCATGTTTTGTTGAGCAGATTCTATCGATGATGTGTCGAGAAGTTTGAAGCCTCGTTTGAATAAAGAGAGTTTATTGCAATTTCTGATGTCTGCTGTCCGACTGTTCCATCGGTCGTTGTCATTCTGGCGACCATTCGATCCTCGGCCGGAATGCTGAATGAATTCTATTTTCTGAGGCGTATACATATCCGAGCTAGTCCGATCACCACCTCGGATATGTTTTATCAGGTTCCAGCGGCAGGGACTAGATAGACCCGCATTTTATTTGTGCATCTCATATGACTGATTACATCCAGGCAAGATCGAGGAGCGGAGCATATGAGAGGATAGAGAGAGAGAGAGAGAGTTGCAGAAGTGCATAGATGTGACAATTTACTCGAGATAGAAGGTACGTGATTTTAGGAATGATCTGTGAATTGTAGTTTTTTCTCGTATATGACATAGATCAGATCATCAGAGAAAGACATAAATCAACTCGCATCTACGGAGTCCGGGAGCGTATCACAAAATCATCACAAAATTCGTTTTCATATGAAATGTAACGAATGAATGAAACATCGTTCAACGTTCAACTGAATAATGAAGTTGCATCTCTGTTTGAATCCACGCTTTTTCAGTTACATGCTACTATCAACTGGACAGGCGCTATTTTTTAGACGTCCTTCCTTTCTAGCTTGTTGCCGAGTTTCGGAAACAGATCCCTGTTGTCACAACCTGCCATCCAGGTGATTGAAGATACAATGACGAATGTTTATCACGTTTACAGGCGTTTACAGGTTTTAATTGCGTGCTTATCTCTACTACACAGTTGACTGATTACAGTAGTACATCTTCATAGCACTTTGCTAGACCGCTAGACGCCCATATGTTTTGTCCATTCTAGCAGAGCCTGTCGCCTGTGTTTCTCCCAGCGCTTAGCCCTTATGGTGTACCGTATGCACTTGTTGTATAGTCAGGATGGATAACTGATTGATTGATTGGTTGATTGATTGAGCAGAGCCATTTTCATTCTCGTTTCGGAGCATGGAGCACATGATAGTCGCCTGCAATTGCGCCGTCGCTTTCGCTACGGTCCTTCTCGGTACCATAGCACTGGCCGCAGCGTAGAACATTTCCCTATCAAAGGTGCTTTCTCATTTCATGATAGACGTTATAAACAAAATTTAGACCATGCCCGTGTATGTTATCGTCGGGGTATTCGTTGTTCTCGACATTTTCGAGAGAATCTTTTTCGCTATTCATGACGTTTCCAGCTACATTTTGCAAAAGTCGACTGCAAGTTTGTCCTAGTTTCAGATCGATTCTAACTCCAGTTCAGATCGCTTTTGGACCGATGTTCTTGTGTTCATTCGAAATGTGCACTGGTTCCTGCAAGAGTTGGAGATTCCCACGATTGCTGTTATGATAATGATAGCTGTCGTCTGGCCGATGAAGTTCAGGTGGTGCTGATGTGTTATAGACGTGTTTAGTGTTACCAAGGAATATCGTTTTTCACTTATGATAACAGAAAACTTCTCAAAACTGTTTGAAACACTGCGGGTAGTGTGCCCCTTTGATACCTATGACACAAAGAGTTTCAGAATAAACCCGACGAAAACGAGATTCATCTTGACATCTTGATCTTGACGTTTTTACTTTCAGGAAGATTGAGCGACGGCATTACATCTTCACCATCCTCGTCAACTTCCTCGTCTCCATTCTGTTCACAGCTCCCTTGTACACCGACTGTTGTGCTATGGTGTTTGTTGTGAGCGACGGTGGCTACTGGCATTTCGATCCCTCCCGACCGGGAGCCAGCGCCTATGTCGCATTCAACAAAGCAGCTACGGTTAGAAACGAGTTACCCTCACTTCCTCACGAATTGCAGGTCACATCACTCGTCATTGCGGCGCTAATGGTTATCATTATAACATCAAAAATGAAGCGCAGAGAAAAGATGCAGACAGGTTTGTCGCCTGACGAGATTGTCTAATTTGTTTTTAGATAAGGCAGAAAGTGCGCGTCACTCTGCCAGCCACACCATTCTCACGCATCGCCGGAAGACCAACGCATCGCTACGCCGACTTTTTCTCGGCTTCATTTACATATTCGTGATTTTGACCGTCAAAAGCATCATATTCAACGTTTTTAATGAGTATGGGGTTTTTTTCCAGAAAGCAATTCGGCATTATTTTCAGTCACTGGTGGGTGGTGTACGCAAGACTTCCGACCGACACACTCTTTCACACAAAATGGAGCATTTATATTCTGACCGCAACTAACATGACCCAATCAATCAAAGCCATGTTCAAGAAGTTATTTCGTTGCTGAATGCACTTTACCCATCACACTATTTCGTTCGAGTCTTCTTTCAGATAAAAATAGCGTAGAACGCACATAGTACGGAGCGTGTTGTTATGTACATTTCTCACAATCGCGATCGTTATTGCAATGCATAAATATTGCCTGGATTTCAAATGTTCTGCGATTGTGAGAGGAACATATTTACACTGTGATTATCTTCAAGAAGATCTCGCAGAAAACGTAGTTTCTTTTACCCGATGTAATGTAATGCAACAAAAGCCACTTCATCGATCGAATAAGGAAGAAAAAACATAAACGTGTTCGCGATGAATTCGCTGCCCAATGTGTTATCCTAGTACATTCTCCTTTCTTATGACGATAATGTTTCACATGTGACATGTGGAAGTGTGCGCGAGCCAGACAACATCACCTTTTTTGTTTTGTTTCAAGCGCTGTCGTCTTCCGATCGAGCCTCGTTAGTCACTTCTTCCACGTACTGAAGCGAATTCACTACCATAACCTACACCTTACTTCCAAGCCGCTATTTTGTCGTTTTATTCAAACCCTCCAAGGATTTCTTGAGATGTTTAATCGCGTTGCTCAGACTCGGACGCATAAGAGGGTTTATTGCAGTTTCTGTTTGATGTATGTGTGCTGTGCGACGGTTCCATCAGGCGCTGTCATTGTCACCACGAGTTGATCGTCGGCCGGCATTCTGAAAGAATAACAATTCATTGCATAATGATATCCGCAAAAAAGCATGAGCAATCAAATGGTACGTGAGAAAGATTATTCGATTACGCACTCTCAAAAACATAAACAACTTATTGAGAAGCCAACGTGGCAACTATACTGACGTGTAGACATAGGTCAGCTCCTTGGCGTCGTTGTTGCGCTCGAATCCGAGGTGGTGCTCGGTGAGAACGTCCCCATCGAGGGTGAACGTGATCCTAGGAATGGTGTGAACAAATATGGTTCTATAATATATTTGGATTTTCAGAAACATTTACTTTTTGAAATAGTTATTTGTTATTTATTTATAATGGAATGAGTTTACAAACTTTAGTCGCAATATGTACCGATTTTAAAGTTCTCCATATTATTGCGAAAAAGACAATTGAACCCGACTTATATGTTCTATGCTCGTATTGCTATGGCTATGAGATAGACCAGAGAGAGTGTGAAACACTGCTAGAGTTGCAAGGAGTACTATTTGACTGCCACAACTCACAGCCGACTGTGCTCGGAGTCGAGTGACTCGGCGATGAAATCACTCCCCAGCGCGATGTTCTTGTACATCACGTCCCTTTCCGCGGCGAGAGTGCTCAAAGTGTACATTGCCAGCGCGAGCGAACACCTTCTTGAAGACGGCCTTCGGCGGCAGTCCGACCGCCGCCCGGTACGCGGGCATGTTGTCGTAGGTGTAGAGGTAGTAGCTGCCGTAGAACTTGTCGGGCAGCGATTGCCCGGCCAGTGCACCGGCAATGCAGAGAAGGAGGAAGTAGGGAACGAGCATTGTCAACTGGGATGCTACTGTTTCAGAGTTGTTATGAAGCATGTTCAGAATTTCAGTATTCATGGTTGCCGTGAATTCGCTGCTGCGATTAATAGTGACGAGGCGAAATAGGGAGTTTGAATGAGCAGATTGCAGATTTCTTGGTAAATCAGAAGCGATCAATCATCAAGGAAAGAAGCGAAAAAGTGACACGTCATGTAAAAAAAACATGAATAATTAAATATTCCACATTGGAATGATGATTATGATTATGATTATGATTATTATGATTATTATGATTATGATTATGATTATGATTATTATTATTATTATTATTATTATTATTATTATTATTATTATTATTATTATTATTATTATTATTATTATTATTATTATTATTATTATTATTATTATTATTATTATTATTATTATTATTATTATTATTATTATTATTATTATTATTATTATTATTATTATTATTATTATTATTATTATTATTATTATTATTATTATTATTATTATTATTATTATTATTATTATTATTATTATTATTATTATTTTAATTATTATTATTATTATTATTATTATAAATATTTCTATTGTTCACAGTTTCTCTGAACCATGTAGAAGTGAAAAGATACTTTTCTCAACTCGTTTTCTGGTAAAATACGCGTTTGAGGTCCATTGGATCATTGTTCACTAATAATATTTTGTGAAGTTCAGTTTTGTAAATTGAGAAATACATTTTCGTATTCACCGAAATTTTACATGTTCATACTACATTTTCGAAAAGAATCCATGACATGAAATTTAGAGTGGTACTTTCCTTTAAACAAGTTGTCGGGGAGTTTTACTGGTTGCTTGAGTGAGTGACCCTTATGCTATGAGATATGTAGCTGACGAATGTTTGGCCCAATGTGCCACGCGACTGCCACGCGATACACAAGTGTCGGGCTTGCCGCTACGATTTGGATAAAACCAGTGTCTACATGCTGATTGATAAGGTGTTTCTATTCGCTTTGCTTCTGACCTGCAGTGTTACTTGTCGAGACTTGACAGTCACACATTCGACATTCACGTGTCGTGCGTACCACTAGATGTTTCCTCTACCTGTACTCATATCTCTCCTCGGGTCTGTTGGTGTCGGGGTGCGTGTGGCGTTCTACCAGCGAGTCCCCAGGGTGAATGTGATGCTGCAACGGGCAGTAATCATTCACATGTGCTATGGTTCGGATAGAAGTGATAGCTGAAGTGTGCAGCGACAGCTTTCGACCACTGTACCTCCCTAGAACTTCGAATAACGGTGCGGTTATCTAACTGTCTACCGCGCCTTGACTCTACATCTTTAGCGCGCGAGAATAGAACGCATTGCCGCGTCGCATTTGTGACGGCGATATCATGATCGAGTATGATTCGGATGTCATAATTGAATCCATTTTGACAAACAACTGAACTTACGTGTGCTGGTTCGAGTCGAGTCCCTCTGCGACGAACGTCTCCCCGATGGCGACGTTGCGGAAGAAGACGTCCTTCCTCGAAGTCAGCGAAGCCAGGTCGAAGCGGTCGGGGTCGGCGGTGTGGTGGAACTCCTTCTCGAGTCGAGCCATCATTACGATACGACGCGTGAACCAGCCGTAGCCGCACGCTTGCAGGTACGCGTCCATATTCTCGTCGCGGATCTTTAAGTAGCGTCCGAAGAAGCGGTCGGGCAGTCGGGTGGTGGCGAGGACTGCGGATAGGCAGAGGAGAACGATCAAGAGACGCATTGGAGAGATGTGATGCTCACATGCTCCAGAAATGCTCTTATGAAGCACTCGTTTGCATTGCATATTTATATGACTATGTGATGTTATTGAAATTGAATTCACGATCGGTTTCGTTTTGACACAAATCATGAACAACGTTACGAAAAGATTAGAAATCATATGCTGGATTTGATCGAAATACAAATTCGAGAAAAAGCGGTGTGAAATGTAGTGAGAACTCCCGCCATTGAGCGGGAAGCTTTTTTTCATCACGCACTCCATCAGCACTACAAAATGTTATTTTTACGAATTGTTTTCATGCATTATAACTTATAAATTTCTGCGTTTTACATGCTCATTCACGGGACTGTCGTAGTAATTTTTACAACTTTCGATAGCACATGTCGTTGTAGTGTAGTGGTAACATTTTTCACGTTGTACTACGTTGTAGTGTAGTGGTAACTATTCACTATTCACGGGCCATTCGGTTCGATTCCCGCTACGTGCCATCGGTTCATACATGTTCTAGATTAGGCATTTCGAAGAAACTCGGTAATTAAATTCTAAACGCCCTAGAATACCCTAGAATAACGACAATTAGAGGGTTCACGTACAACATGTTGTTCAAAAGTCTACGTGACCTATACTCACACTTTTCAAAATTCCCAAAGGCAATTATTTGTCAGACACAAACGAAAAACGATTAAACTCGACTTCCCCTGTGATGATTTCGAACGTATTTTATCGCTCGAGCAACTCCTTCAAAACTTCGTATTGTAGCGTCGTGTCGTGCAGTTTGTGTCATTGTTTTCATTGTCGTCTTTGTCATACGTATTTGTACAAACAAAACAAGAGAAAAATGTATTCTTCAGTTTTTTTTCTCGGAAATCGAGATAGTATCATAAACAGTATCATAAACACTGTAAATGCTTCATTATGATTTCAGAGCCTGATGGATCATGTAATAATCGTCTACAACTGCGCCGTCGCTCTCACTACGATTGTTCTCGGCATTTTAGCACTGACCGCATCCTACAACATTTCCCTGTCAAAGGTTTTTTTGATTAGTTGCAGATTCCATAAACTGTAATTAACCTCAGGCCATGCCAATATACGACATCGTGGCCGTATTAGTTTTCCTCGACGTTTTTGATAGAACCGTTTTCGTGATTCATGATGTTTCCAGCTACATCCTGCAGCAGTCGATCGCAAGTTTGTCTTTTCACATTTTTTTCTTTAAAAAAAAGTTTTGGGTCGCTTCTGGACCGAGGTTCTCGTGTTCGTTCGAAATGTCCACTGGTTTCTGCAAGAGCTCGTGATTCCCACCATTGCTATCATCATAGTCATAGTCATCGTTTGGCCGTTGAAGTTTAGGTACGGTTTATTTTATCAGCTTGATTTGTTTTTGAAAGCCAGCATGATTAAGAATGCCCGGAGTGTACATGTACACTCTAAATTTCAAAGTTGAGTTAGCACTAGGATGTGAAAAAAAACTGATCAAAATGATACACTTCTGTCAATACAACTATGTGTCTGAGATACCTCTAAGTCTGTGTAAAGTTCTGTTGAACATTGAAAATTGGCACCAATTGGCACCAATTTTTGCATTTTGACACATTTTGCGCTCAATTTTTATCGATTTACCGCCATTTTCACCAAATAGTTATACTGGCGAAACTGCATCGTAGCTGTGACCTTTTCAGAAAGATCGAGCGTCGGCACTACCTCTTCACCATCCTTGTCAATTTCCTCATCTCCGTTCTGTTCACTGCTCCTCTCTATACCAGCTGTTGTTCAATGATATTCGTTGTCAGCGAGGGCGGGTACTGGTCGCTCGATCCATCCATGCCTGGCACCACAGCCTACATCATATTCAACAAAGCCGCTACGGTGAACTATGATACCATCTTTGCCTTCGTGGACTCTCACCTTTCAGTGTGTAACGCTCGGCATTGCTGCTCTCATGGTTTTGATTATACTTGCGAAATTGAAGTCGAGGAAGAAGGTGCAGTCAGGTCAGCATTAAAGCTCGAAGCCGCTCGCAAGATTTTTTCGGCCAAACCTAATTGTAAAACGGCGGAAAAAGTTGTTTGCTTGAGAGGCTTAAAGGAAATGTACACTCTGAATTTCGAAGTTGAGTTAGCATCAGGATGTTAAAATATGTCATAAATAACGTACTTTCGCATAGATAAGTTATGCTCAAGTCGCCTTGAAGTTTGTGTAACGCTCGAATACGCTCTTTTTAGAGAAACGTGTTGATGATGGTTTTTCCAACTTCCCGCCATTTGCGACATATGGTCCATTGGCAAAAGTGTATTATTTTTGACAATTTTCACATTCCGATGCTAACTCAAATTCGAAATTCAGAGTGTACACTCCATTTAAGAAAGGCTACTTGCCTTTTTTCAGATGTTGAAATGACTAACCACTCTGTGAGCCATACAGTACTCAAAAAGCGCCGGAAATCACAGTCATCGCAACGCCGGCTTTTGCTTGGATTCATTTACATATTCACGATAATGACCGTCAGAAGCGTCATATTCAACGTTTTCAATGAGTAGGGGTTTTCACAGACTTGACACATTTGAGAAACGATTTTCAGTCAGTGGTGGGTGGTATACGCAAGACTACCGACGGAAGCACTCTTCCACACAAAATGGAGCATTTACATTCTAACTGCCACTAACATGGGTCGATCTGCTAAAGCCGTGCTCGAAAAGTTGTTTCGTTGCTGACTTCACTGCTATGCACGATTCTTTGTTCAAGACTCAAGAAATCACTCGAGAGAATGAAATCCTTCAACCTTTATTTTTTCGTGATCAATACGTCAATACGCCAATAAAGCACCAGTGGTTCCATCGAGATGTTAGTTTGTCGTGATCAGCACAAATCAGTTACGCAAGTATTATATACCGTGATACAGGCCAAGGAATAGTTCCACTACAACTCTGCGCGAATCCCAGTGCTTTTGCAAATTCCGCGCGAAACTTGGCATGTCTATCGAGTTTCACCCGCCTTGCACTCACTCTTGCGCTAATGGCTGCAACAAATTTGTCCAACCATCTACTTCGAAAATAGAGATTTCGATGCTGCAAATTAACTATGATAAACTAGATAATTAGAAATCAAATGTGTATTTCAACATTGGGAAAGATCGTCACCAGCCGTAGGTCTAGTCTAGTCTAGTCTACTCGCCCGTCTCTAAGTGAATAAACATGCGAACATGTAAACACTGTTCGAGTACATATTACTTTCACTGACTGCACTCCTTTGTGAGTGAAACTCGTGTATCAAAGGATTATTGTTGAAAGAGAGGGGAGTGGTGACCGAAAACTGTAATTGGATTGTAAACACGCAACTTCGATCGTGTATTTGATCGTTTTCGAGTAACAATAGTGTGATTGAGTGTTCACCACTGAAACTGACGTGATTGTTTTGTTTTGTTCTTGACACATGGCTATTCTTTTTATCTTCATTTTAACTCAGTTTCAGAACATGGATCACTTAATATTCGTCTATAAATGTGCGGTGGCAATCACTACAATCGTTCTCGGAACACTGGCGCTTGTCGCTATGCACAATATCTCCTTGTGCAGGGTTCATAAACTCGTGCTCAGTCAAACATGAACGAAATCTTCAGACGATGCCAGTCTATAGTATTATCGGTGTCCTGGTTTTCCTTGATGTTTTCGAAAGAACCATTTTCTTCATCCACGATGTTCCAAGTTACATTTTGCAGGATTCAATTGCAGGTTGGTTGTTAGTTGATTTCAATGTTAAAAATTCAATTCAGGTCCTTTCTGGACGAATATTCTCGTCTTCATCCAAAACATTCACTGGTTTCTGCAAGAACTCGAAGTACCCACGATCTCTGTTATAATAACAATATCTGTAGTATGGCCATTGAAGTTTAGGTAATTGTTTTATTTAGTGATTCCCCTAATATTCGCATACTGCCAGTACGATTTCCGTTTTCAGAAAGATCGAGTGGCGGCATTACCTCTTCACAATCCTGGTCAATTTCCTCATCTCCGTTCTGTTCACAGCTCCCCTATTCACCAGTTGTTGTGCTATGATATTTGTTGTGGCCGGGGACGCTGCTTGGACGATCGACCCATCCACGCCGGGGGCCAGCTCATTTACCGCGTTCAACCAAGCTGTTACAGTGAGTAATTCATCAGAAGAGTACATCACACAAATGAAATACGTGTGTAGTGCTCATTGAGCGCCGCGCTGAGTTTGTAGTAAAAACATTTTAAAAAAAATCTTTTGAAAAATATGATTTTTGGTGCACAATGAGCTCCGCCCTAACACATGCTAACGTATTTCAGTTTGGAACACTTGGCGTTGCTGCGATCATGGTTTTAATAATTGCCGCGAAATTGGAGCGAAGGGAAAAGAAGCTTTCAGGTGAATATATGATAGTCAAAACAAAAGTGATACTAAATATTCAGAAATTGCGAGTCAGTCTATCAGCAACCGTTTTACGCATCGACAGAGAGCTAACTCGTCTCAACGCCGCCTTCTGCTTGGCTTCATTTATATATTCGTTGTCATTTTTACGAATAGCATTCTTTTCAATGTTCTTGCAAGGTTTTTTTATACAAATTATCAAATTATCAAATACAAATCATAGTTTTCAGTCAGTGGTGGGTAGTGTACGCAAAGCTACCGTTGGAAACACTCTTCCACACTAAATGGAGCATTTACATTCTCACCGCCACCAATATGGATCATTCTGTGAAAGCTGTACTGAATAAAATAATCTGTTGCTGATTTTATTGCATGCATTATTCTCATTCTTTGTTTGAAAACATAAATTGCCACAAATTGAAAATAACAATTATAATTTATACTACTTACACAATGTTTTCTGTTTGTTAATTCAATGTGTAAGTTTGAACCAAACAAATATACACGAAATTTATCTGAAACTCTTTTTATTATGGTTTCAAAAAACGTTTTCTCGTGCTAGTCTATATACGGGCCATATGCTAGTCCTCTGTTACTAATTAGATATAGATTACATCATCATCATCATCATCATCATCATCACCCTTCCAATGATGTAGTGAATATAATCGAAGGAAAACGGCTGCTTTAATAATAATTCATAAGACACAGTCGAATATTTTGTGGTCTTCTTTCATAAGGTGCATGTTATGCGATGCTATGATTATAACAGTTGTTGCAATCCAGTCAATCCAGTAATAAACGTAGTTCAAATGTTCTTAAACTATGGGAGTGGATTATATCGTGTTCACTCTTCAAGGTTTGCGTAAATTGGTACTTTAACCTTCAAGTTCGTTATAATTATGTCAATAATTATATATTTTTGAACCATTGGTTCCATCGACCATCGAGTTTTTAGTTTGACGTTAACCAAAACATATCAATATAATGAGGTAGTATAGACTTAGTGCGTGTGTTAATATCTCACCCTCACCTCAAAAATAGATCACAAAGAGAACAAGGTGGAAAAGGAACATGTCAACACTGTGACTTTCAATTAATTTCAATAACTTCCGCCGCGATTACTGCACTCTTTGGGAGAAACTTGTGTACTTTACTTTAAGGACTTGAGAGGGAAAGAGAACAACTTGACAATGTGTTCTAGGCACGTGACTTCCACACAGTATGTTGTCGTATCGGAGTAACTCTCGTTTCGCCTCTTCTAAGATCGCATACTCACCGAAACCACCGACGGCGTAAATTCGTGTTAAATTCTCACTCGATTTCAGAACATGGAATACATTATTTTGGTCTATAAATGTGTGGTGGCAATCACTACAATTGTTCTTGGAACACTAGCGCTTGTTGCAATGTATCAAATATCCTTGTCCAAGGTTCTTACATTTGTGACTTGTGAGAGATCAAATATGAACGAATGTTTCAGACGATGCCAGTTTATAATATCGTTGGCTTTCTAGTTTTGCTTGATATTTTTGAGAGAACCATGTTCTTCATTCACGATCTTCCCAGTTGCATCTTGCAACAGTCAATTGCAGGTTCGTTGGTAGTTAATTTCACCATTCAATAAATCAGTCTAGGTCCTTTCTGGACAAATTTCCTCGTGTTTATTAAAAACATTCACTGGTTTCTGCAAGAGCTCGAAGTACCCACGATCTCTATCATAATAACGATAGCTGTAGTAAGGCCAGTGAAGTTCAGGTACAATCATAGCCACATTCATTTCACTACACGTTGCTGCAGACATATCGAGCGGCGGCATTACTTTTTCACAATTCTTGTCAATTTTCTTATCTCGGCTGCGTTCACAGCTCCTCTTTTCACCGACTGTTGTGCTATGATATTTGTTGTGGCTGAAGACGCATGTTGGACGATCGACAGCTCCCGGCCAGGAGCCAGCGCTTACGCCTCATTCAACGAAGCTGCTACGGTGAATAAGGACATTATCAGAAGAATGTGATGCACACAAATCAAGAACGCAGCCATATAGTGAACATTGGGGCAAATACCGGGCAAACACTTAAGTAGAGGCCATGCTCAGAAATATCTCCAAGACAAACGTAGTCACAGAATCTTAAAGTCAGGAACAATTTTCAAAAGTCTTGTTATACACCTAGTTCATCTAGTACATGTTTTGGAACCTACTAATGTTGACTACTAATGTTCATGTATTTCAGCTTGTCACACTCGGCGTTGCTGCGTTCATGGTTTCGATAATTGCCGTGAAAATGCGGCGAAGAAATAAGAAACTGGGTGAATCAATGATATTGTCTGATTAGGAGTAATACATTACTTTCAGAAATGGCGAGTCAGTCTGTTACCAATGTTTTCACCCAGCGACAGAAAACGAACTCATCTCAACGTCTTCTGTTTTTTTTATTGTTGGTATTGCGTTTATCTCACTACTCATAGAGAGTAACGAGGATATAGCCGTACCAATTGTTCTCAGCCGAAAACAAGACAGAGCCTTGGATTATAACGACTGTGAGAACTAGATTAGTTCAACCAACGTGCTATATAAGCACGCTAGTCGATAAAAACAACTGTTAGTAGGATAAAACACCGTCTCCGACGGTCACAAATTCACAGATTCTTGACAGCACGCTTGAACGACTGTTTGGTCTCCTCCAATACAGCCTTCTCCGGTAGGGCATTCCATAGCCTTCTCAACTCGTTCACCGGGTAGTCGTGCAATCTCGCACTTGTCACCACAGGCTCCATCACTCTCAGTGAGTGGCCACCGCGTGCTGTCCTTCTCACTCCGCTGTCCGACACCAGGACCAGCATTCCATCTGGAGGGGCTCTCACTCCGTGCACATAATTCCACATGAGCACCCTCCTTCTCTCGCTCACGGTCTTCTTTACCGTATTCCACTTGGCCTTCTCTAGCACTCGGTCATCCGATGACGTGAAATCATTCTGCACCAGCCTCGCTGCATGCACATTCACTCTTTCGAGTCTTGCCCTGTCCGTCTCGTTTGCAGGAAACCATCCTTCTGCTGCATATAGCAGTCCTGGCTCAATACACGCCTTGTACACTTTCTCGAGGGCGCTTCGAGGAGCCCACTTCCTCATAGTTCGCACCAAAGCACCAATGGCTTGGCGAGCCTTCGTCACTCTCTCAGCCACGTGACCACTGAAGTTCATCAGAGGATCAATTGCCACTCCGAGATACTTGTACTGGCTAGTGCACTCGAGCTCTGTTCCACCAATGTGCAGATTTACCTCGAAATCTGGTTCCTTCTCATACACTCCCATTCGAATCACCTTGCACTTTCCCGCATTCAGCTTCATTCCCATCTCTGAGAAGAGCCCACTCAGTTTCTCCACATCTTCTTGTGCATTCTCCTTGTCTCTATCGGTAAGATACCGAAAGACATACACCGTATCGTCGGCGTATTGAACAATGCGCGCCCCTTCATTCAATTGTATCGACCCCACACGATTCACATAACAATTGAATAGAAGTGGTCCTAGGATACTTCCCTGCGGAACTCCACTTACAACCTCCTTCTCTTCACTCAGAGTCCCGTTCACTCGCACTCGCATCCTCCTGTTAGACAGATAATCTTTCATCAATCTGAGGTACGAATCGGCAAGGTTGAATTCATGTCTTAGCACATTTACCAAATGTCCAAGAGGGATCGTATCGAATGCTTTCGAAATATCGAAAAACACTGCAACAGCCCGAGCAGCCTTCCTCTTACAACTCTGCAGGCACTCGCTCATTCCATACTGGAAACTCAGTACCGCATCCACAGTGCTCCTTCCCTTCCTGAATCCGAACTGATTCGGAGATAGCTTCCGGTCAACCTCTCCAACCATCATTCCAAACACGTACTCTTCTGCCATCTTGCTCACAATAGGAAGCAGTGACACCGGTCGGAAATCGACTGGGTGCTGTGGGTGTTCCACTTTCTGAATGGGTGATATCACCGCTTCCTTCCATCCCCGAGGGAACTTCTCCTCGTGTAGACACCGATTGATCATAGCCACGATTGGCGCAGTCAATGGTTTCACACACCTCTTCAACAACCGCACAGTTATTCCATCTATTCCACTCGCCTTCTGCTCGGATGCCTCTCGTATGTACTTCTCCACAAACTCTCTCGAGCAGGGAGGAATTCTCTCCGCATCCGATGCAATCTCCGGCATCTCACTTTCCATTGTGTTTCCAACCTTGACAAACTGCTCCATGAGCATGTCTGCCTTCTGCTGATCTGACACAGCCTTCTTTCCATTCGAGTCAGTCAGATCGGGGATTTCCGTGCCCTTCGTTTTTCCTGTCAGACACTCAATAGTCTTCCAGAAATCTGTAGGACTCTCCACAGAGGCAAATTTCTTATCAAAGAAATTCTTCTTTTCGTTGGCTGTCTCTTTAGCCAGCTGTTTTCGAGCATGTCTAAACGCAGCTTTTGCCTCGCTGTCTCCCCTTTCCTTGCTCAACTTGTGCAGTGCGTCTTTCCGCCGCTGCAAGGTCTTGACACTCTCGCTCATCCACTCGCACCCTCTTCTCCTGCGGAATGTTTTGAGCGGTATCCACTTCTGCATACCCGCTTTAACCACATTCACAAACTTTCTCCACATGTCATCAATCGACAGACTCCTATCCTCTATCCACTCACATCGCACTTCTTTTCCAAGAAACTCTATCAGACCCGTCCAGTTTGCTTTCTTGAAATCGTAGCCCTTCACTGGCCTCTCCTTTCGATTCTCGCATCGAATGCATGTGTCAACCATAATGGGTTCATGTTCTTTCTCGACAGGAGCGAGGTGCTTCACTCCAGCTATCCTCACTCGCCTGCTCACCATCATAATATCAATCAATCGGTTTCGATGTGTCACGTGTGAAACAACTTGTTGCATCGAGTGTTCAGCGCACACCTCCTTGAGGTTCGCCGACTCACTATTGTTCCAACACACATTCATATCTCCTCCGATAATCACATCCATCGATGTATCTCTCTGAGATAACCACGAGTCCAGCTCATCCACAAACTCCTCAATCTTAGCTGCCGACATAGCTCTAGTCGGGCTACGGTAGACCGAGGCCACCACGAACTGACTCCTTTTCTCTCCCCTGCACCTCACAGCCACCAATTCCAAAGAAGTCTCTTCCCTCACCAACGAGGGTCGCAACGCACTGTTCACATACAGTGCCACTCCCCCTCCTCCCGCTGTCCGGTCCTTCCGAAACAGTTCATATCCAGCCACTTTCAGTTCTTTGCTCTCGATCCCATTGTCCAACTTCGTCTCTTGTACTCCAATAACATGCGGTTTGTACGTGTCCGCCACTCTCCTCAGATCGTCTATCTTTCCTCTCAATCCGTTGATGTTCAGTGATATCATGCGTACACAATGGGGCTCACTCTCTCCCGTCTCTACCAGGACACTCTGCAGCACAGCTCGTTTCCCCTTAGGGCGAGTGAGTGGACTGTCAAAGAAGAGTCCATCGAGGTCGGGAAGCGTTGAGTGACTGCCATGCAGTTCACACTCAGAACACACCCATGACGTCATTCCCTCCTCAACCCTCTTTCTTTCTTCCCTCGTCATCCCCGTACACCTCCCATGTGTTTTGTTCCAGCATGTTGCACATGCAATCACATTCTCCCCCAAGTCACCCATACACACTGCACAACTTGCACTTGTTCCCGGACCTTCTCCATTTCCATCCATTTTTTCCATTACGCTCGCGTGCGTCGACGGCGGCAGGCAGGGGCGGTCCGCGCCTCCTCCTTATCAACTGGTATCACAGACCAGAGGGGATGCTGAGTGACCGGTGCGCACGCACACCTGGATCACACACACAGCAGAGCCACCTCTCCACACACAGAGAACAGACAAGACTGACTCTCTCTCGCCAGGCAGGGGCCGTCCGCGCCTCCTCCTTATCAACTGGTATCACAGACCAGAGGGGATGCTGAGTGACCGGTGCGCACGCACACCTGGATCACACACACAGCAGAGCCACCTCTCCACACACAGAGAACAGACAAGACTCTGTTCGGCTTCATTTACATATTTGTTGTCATTTGTACTAACAGCATTCTCTTCAATGTTCTTGCAGAGTTGGTTTTTGACAAATTATCAAAATATCAAATGCAAATTATAATTTTCAGTCAGTGGTGGGTGGTGTACGCAAAGCTACCAATGGAAACACTCTTCCACACAAAATGGAGTATCTATATTCTAACCGCTACAGACATGGGCAAATCTGTGAAAGCCGTGCTCAAAAAAATGTTGTGTTATTGATATCACGGTTAATCAAATTCATTCCAACGTATTATTTCAACAGAACGGAAACAGAACTACATATCTTCTGAAAGTTGTAATCGTAGACACTGTTCAGGGAGAATAGGGGTGGGGTGGTCCACTATAACCAAATAGCAACCAAACCCAACTCTACGCGATGTCTAGACAACCAAAAGAGACACGATTCGACGGAGGAATGATCGGAGCCTCCGCGAACCATAGTAAGCCCATATTACCAAAAAAGGATGTAAACACATTATAAGAAGAAGAGAGTTTACTGACAATAGAAGAAGGACCGCACGCCGGCGGGAGCACACAAAACAATGTCGGACACACGTCCACGACAGCAATACAAGGGAGCATTACTCCAAATCATAACACACACTAGTCGCAACTAGGAAAATAAGGGACTACTGCATTCCGCCAGTATCCTGAACCCTACACGGGCAAAACCATGGAACGGTACCGACCTTACTCGAGCATCGCTATCACCGAACAATGAGACAATACGAAATGGAGGGGGCGGGGCTAGAATTCGGAGCGTGTGGCGTCTCCGCGCAGGTGTGTGGCGAGTGTGTGGAAGACGAGGGTGGCCGAGTGGGCGAGGGAAGTGCCGGCTCCAGACAGGCACAGACGGGGCAGACGAATTCACGGCGCCGCTTCTTCTTCACATCCTTCATGCGAACAGCGACAGAGAGTACAGTATTCGCAGTACGGTATCATGTTGTTGTCACCGAGTGGTTGTCACATGGTCATAGTCAAGGTTATACGGTATCGGTCGTGGAATCCACGACACTCCCCCTTTCGCAAGGAAATGTGCGGCCATACAGGGAGTTTAATTTATGTTGCATATGATCACAGTATCGGTTCGCTTTGTTGAAGCGGTTGTGGGTGATTACAGAAAGATGGGCGGCCACATCCACTTCCCGGTTTGATATGACTAGAATCATGTTGTGACAATAGTGTGCAAAAGTTGCTGTTGTGAGCGTCCGTTACATCCGCCAAACAGTGTACGATATAAAGAAATAGTGGTTACTGTAATCCATACTAGAATACGGTAGTTAAGTGTACGGTAGGTACTGTAGCAATCGCGGGGTTACGCTAGCTCCGGCTAAATATTGTTTAATCGATAAAGGTTCATTCGTTATCATCGTAATGGCAGTTTCGAAACGTAAGCAGTACTGTTTCAGTAGTGGATAACAGTCGCGGTTCACTAGCCGCGACCCTCCCCCTCTAACATAGATGCGGTCAGAGCGGTGCGTTCAGCGTTGAGGATAGATGCGTAATATTCATATTCTATGAAGTTGTGGTAGACATCGAGGTTGGATGAATCAGCAATCGAGTGATCATGTCGCTGTTACACTGCTGGATCTGAAAGGGGTTGGCTGCAATCACGTCATTGTCTGTGTTTCTTGTTTCATCATCATCCCTGTTTCGGTTATTTCGGTTTCATAGACTCGATCACGTTACGGAACAATCGTTGATGGGAATGAGAGGTAAAAGAATAGCTGCTCACACGATAGTGAGCGGTTGCGAAGTTGTGGGTGAGCGTGAGAAATCCTCTGACAGAGTGAGGCACTGCGGGCGGTTATCGATCGATCGATACCCGCGCAGAAGATTCACAGAGTTTCGAAACGCATGCAATTGCGAGGAAGAGTTGTAAAATGAGAGCGTATGTAAGCAATCAAATATGGTGGTTCAGAGGTTATAGTGGTGGTTCAGTGGTGTTATGGTAGACACATGAAGCGGCCAAAGCGTTGTGACTTGTGGCACGTGGGCCGTTCTCGGTACGTCGACCGGTGGTATAATCGATACGTGGATCGATAATGGGTGGTGGTTTCGATTGATATCAGCTGAATTGATCAACTATATCAGTATCGAGCAATAGAAATAAATTGGTAGCTGACAGAGCCAACTAGCCAATACAAACCACACAAGTGCGCAAAGTGCAAGATGATGCAATCGCGCAAAACAACGAAATGTGACAATCGCGAGAGTGAAACGGCTGGAATCGTGTAAACCGAGCCGATGCACCAATGTTCAGGGAGAATAGGGGTGGGGTGGTCCACTATAACCAAATAGCAACAAAACCCAACTCTACGCGATGTCTAGACAACCAAAAGAGACACGATTCGACGGAGGAATGATCGGAGCCTCCGCGAACCATAGTAAGCCCATATTACCAAAAAAGGATGTAAACACATTATAAGAAGAAGAGAGTTTACTGACAATAGAAGAAGGACCGCACGCCGGCGGGAGCACACAAAACAATGTCGGACACACGTCCACGACAGCAATACAAGGGAGCATTACTCCAAATCATAACACACACTAGTCGCAACTAGGAAAATAAGGGACTACTGCATTCCGCCAGTATCCTGAACCCTACACGGGCAAAACCATGGAACGGTACCGACCTTACTCGAGCATCGCTATCACCGAACAATGAGACAATACGAAATGGAGGGGGCGGGGCTAGAATTCGGAGCGTGTGGCGTCTCCGCGCAGGTGTGTGGCGAGTGTGTGGAAGACGAGGGTGGCCGAGTGGGCGAGGGAAGTGCCGGCTCCAGACAGGCGCAGACGGGGCAGACGAATTCACGGCGCCGCTTCTTCTTCACATCCTTCATGCGAACAGCGACAGAGAGTACAGTATTCGCAGTACGGTATCATGTTGTTGTCACCGAGTGGTTGTCACATGGTCATAGTCAAGGTTATACGGTATCGGTCGTGGAATCCACGACAGACACGATGTATTGTTGTCATTGTTATTGTTTACTAATAAATACAAATAGTTCACCACAGTTCATAGTTCTCTGAAGCTCAATTCATCACGCATTATGATATATATATATATATATATATATATATATATATATATATATATATATATATATATATATATATATATGTCGCGAAATTCCAGTCAATATCCAACCAATACACCACTTTAGAATTTCGTGTGATACTACATCATCTGTCATGCTTGCAACCAGGTTGATATAGAAAGAATATATCATCATGAATCTGTCTTGCACGAAAAGTTGTTAAAAGTACACTGGCAACCTATTTTTGACTCGGAATGTTTGAAAGAATGATATTAACCTAAATCTTAATCGATTTGTGAGAAAGAACAATTATCCGTTGCTTTCAAATGTTGCAACTCGGTGTTGCAAAAAAAAATTTTCAAACTCGAAATTGGTCCCGCCACGACTTCCATTCCGTTGAACTCTTCAATACTGCAGAAATTGGCGAGAGAAGACATAACCTCAGATAAAAGACGCTCGTTCACTTACTATGTGGCTCAATGCGTGTGTGCGCCGTTATGGCACAGACCTCGCCGGTTCGAGTCCTGTCTACGGCGAATGTTATGCATGAGTGGTAATACGCGTTCAAGAGAGCTAGTTGCAGAATTAAGTGGCCACTGTTCCTTTAAGCGACTGACGCATAGCGTTGCAATGGACTGCAGTGAAAACAATAGAAA
Organism: Rhabditoides inermis; assembly: GCA_963966185.1. NCBI lineage: Eukaryota > Metazoa > Nematoda > Chromadorea > Rhabditida > Rhabditidae > Rhabditoides > Rhabditoides inermis. The sequence goes on from CAWZYM010000283.1 coordinate 355,989, forward strand.
ACAAAATGGTTATTTCACTTTCTGAATCGATATCACCGCCTCTTCTCATGCTCGAGGAGAGTTCACATGTGACATCTCGTGAACACCGAAAGATCCTAGCTACGGAAAGCAACCTGTGTAAGCACCACACCCAATGCGCTTCACGATTCAAGCTTATCTTCCGTCAAGTTTCAAACTCATGTTGTGCCTGCGGGGTTACTGTAGTTTGAAGTCTTCTTCTCCTTGTCTGTTGTATTAGTTATAATGTTATTCTGGGGGATAGTTCGCCGGGTCACGGTAGAAAATCGATCTACCCTCGAGTCGCAATCGATCTACCCTCTCGTCGCATTCGATCTACCTTCTAGTCGTGAGAAGACCCACGCGCGCGCATTTAAACGATAATATCGATCAAGAAGCCGACATGCGAATCAAAGAGGCCGCGACACACTCGAGCCTTCCCCGCGCTGTCTGACCTCTCTCGCTCGCGACTGAGTTTCGCCAACTGAGCCCGGCTGTCAATAGCAGAAACTATCCTCGAGGCGGCGACTATAACTATATGTCTTCCCTTGATTTGATGGTCTTGACGCAACGTTGAGGTTCCACGTGAGAAAGACGTGAGAATCCAGTCCAGAGGCAGTGTTGCAAATTGCAAAAGGCAGTTTTGCAAGTTGCAATATTATTGTATAAGTTTTAATTTCGACTCTAATTTTTGTAGTTTATCTGTGAACGATGGCGACTCATTAGAGTTGTTTTCGGTGAGACACATTGTATGTATTTCCTATTGTGACACAGCTTCATTTTCAGTGTATTGCATAACATGGATCACCTAATGTTCGTCTACAAGTGCGCAGTCTCTTTGACTACTATTATACTGGCAGTGTTCGCACTTTATGTAATGTACAAAATCTCATTATCGAAGGTCTTTTTGGTAAATACAAACAATTTTTTACAAACAGTTTAGGCATTGCCTGTGTATGATATTGTTGCTGTTCTGGTTATTAACGATGTTATCGAAAAAAGCGCTGTCTTAATTCATGTTGTTCCCAGTTACATTTTGGGGAAGTCAACTGCAGGTGTGCTATTGTTGTTGTTTGTTGTTTGTTTTCAATTCTTCTTGATTATACATCGTTGATCATTGATTTAAAAAATCAAGTTCAGATCCTTTCTGGACAGACATTTTGGTGTTCATTAAAACACTCACTGGTTTCTGCAAGTGCTCGAATTGCCTACAATCGCTATCATTATAACGATTGCTATAGTTTGGTCATTAAAATTCAGGTACGGGTTGAAAAAGAACATGTATTCCAAGTCACTTTGCTTCAGAAATATTGAGCGCCATCATTACCTTTTTACTATCTTGTTCAATTATGTTGTCTCCGTTCTGTTCACAGCTCCTCTCTATACCAGCTGTTGTGCTAATATATTCGTTGTTAGCAAAGACGGGTATTGGTCGTTTGACTCATCCAGACCGGAAGCTGCCGCCTACAGCGCATTCAACCAGGCGGCTACGGTAAACATACGTGACGACTGTAGCGAACTATCACTTTTCAGTTTACGTCACTTGGCGTTGCCGCGCTCATGGTTTTCGTTAGCGCTGCGAAGATGAAGCACGGCGGGCAAAAGATACAGTCGCGCGAGTCAAAACTTTGCCATTTCAAAGACCGCAGGATTTAGAAACGACGAGTCAGTCTGTCAGACGAATCAGTCTGCCAGCTTTTACGAGACGTCGCAAAGCCAACTCACCGCCACGTCGACTTCTGTTTGGCTTCATTCACATATTCGTAGTCCTTGTTATCAAATCCGTACTATTCAATGTTTTCACCACGTTGGTTTCTGCGTAAATTGACTCTCTGCGTAACCACGTGTTTTAGTAGATGGTGGACAGTGTACGCAAAACTACCTATGCAAACACTTCTCTTCACGAAATGGAGCATATACATTCTCACCGCCTCCAACATGGGCCCATATGCCATATGTCAAGAAACTGTTGTGTTGCTGATTTTACCGTGTTCTTCACATCCTCATTCACTCATCAGATAATCGCGGTTCTTTGTTTGAAATTCTTTGGTACACATTGAGAATAACATTTATAAGTACATGTTTACACTCCATTCGTATGTGGCAGAGACTAAATTGCATCATTATTATTCAGTAAGAAAGTTGACGTGAAAGTTCTGTCCAGACTATGTACATAGTGATTGTGGCGAACTATTACATATGTATTTCAGTTCACAACACTTGGTATAGCCGCGCTCATGGTTTTCGTTAGCGCCGCGAAAATGAAGCGAAGGGTAAAGATACAGTCGGGCGAGTCAAAACTTTTTCATTTATAAAGATTACAAAATTAGAAATCACGAGGAGTCAATTTCCAAACGAGTCAGTCTGCCGGCTTTCACGCAACGTCGAAAAGCCAACTCATCGCCACGTCGACTTCTATTTGGCTTCATTTACATCTTCATTGTCATTGTTGTTAACAGCATGTTATTAAATGTTTTCAACGAGTTGGTTTCTGCACAATTTGACCCTCTGGGAACCATGTGTTTTAGTCGGTGGTGGATCGTGTACGCCAAACTTCCTATGGAAACACTTTTCCATACAAAATGGAGCACCTGCATTCTGACCGCCACCAACATTGATCAATCTGTGAAAGCCGTACTCACCAAGCGATCATGTTGCTGATGTTGCTGCATTCAACACATTCACTCACAATGGGTCACGGTTCTTTGTTTGAAAAAGTGTCCCACGTAGAGAATAACAATTATAATTGTACACACCATTTTGTTTCCCGTTTGTTATCGTAACGTGTGAAATGTCAGTAGTTTGAGCGAAACGAATCTACACGGAACACGAAACTCTCAGAAACACTGTTTATCACGGTTTCAACAACAGAAAAATGTTTTCTCGTGCTAGTCTATATACAGGTCATGTGCTAGTCTTCTGTTACTAGGTATATAGATTATCCGTCCTCCAGACCCTCCGCTACACGAATGATGAAGTCGAAGGAGAACGGCTCGAAGTTGATTCCCGTTCCGCCATAGAACTTGGATTGGAACTCGACCCTGTAATAGCATGTGTGAGTTTGTGGATCAAAACTGTATTTGCTGTATTGAACTGTTTCTCCAAATGTACACGGTGATAAACTTATTATAAAAAAAACTGTTACACTCATACCTCATGCATATAAGCCCAAGTTTTGATCAATTGAATGGTGATGATTGGCATTATAGATGTGAATGATTAAATGTCGCCATGAGTGAATGAACAGTATCTACTCACCAATGGAGACGCAGAGCGTGGAGGAAGGCGGACAGACCCTCCATGAGCACGAGAATCGACACGGACAGCACGGCGAACACCCAGAAGATGAAGAAGATGCCGGCCGTTCCGCCCCAGCCGCCCATGCTGAACGCGATGTTCAGCACCATCGACCACAACACGTCCGAGAGCTCTGCAAACGACACGCATTAGTTTGTGGTTGGTTGAAGCCAATCTATACAAGAGATTGGCAAGTGGCGATGCGACAAGACGCCACAGCGTTCCGTTCTGTACTCTTCTCTTTTCCGGTTTCATCAGTATGATAGGTTACATTAGTTGAACTCACGAGCGTGCGCAAGCGAGAGCGCCCAGAGACGCAGGTAGGAGGCGGTGTGGGAGATGCATCCGAGAGCGAACTCGATGGTGTGAATCGCCTGGTACACCATGATGTCTCCGAACGAGAACTGAAAAGCAGAGTGTTGTCTGTTGTCGGATGTGACATTAGCAAAAAAAGCTTAAAGCTATGGATGCCTCAAATGCTGTCTAGTAAATTTTCGGCGAGATAAATGTTAGCCTCACTTCGCCGTCGCCGTCGCCGTGGCTGTGTCCGGTGATGGGGAGTCCGCGGGAGTGACGCCAGCGCAGGTAGAACGGCTTGACGAGCAGCATCACCGGGATCGACACGACGGCGATGATGAGCAGCACGATCTCGGCGGTGCCCTGGTGCGGGTACCACTGCTGCAGGTAGCACTGGTCGATCGTCGTGCCGTTCTTGTCGACGAAGCCCGGCTCGCGCGACTTCATCATGAACATGTTGATGAGACCGATGAGGAGGGAAGGCGCGCAGTTCGAGCCCGGGTAGAACTGGCCGAGGATCGTGCCCGGCTTCACCCAGAAGAAGATCCACTTGATGATAACCTGCAAATGGGCGTTCGCTTGCGAATGAAATAATGAATTTCAGTACTTTAGAATGCTAGCATGTTCATTCCTAGGTAATAATGATGTCGACTTCAGAATGCCGCTAACTTCTATAGTAATATATATATATATATATATATATATATATATATATATATATATATATATATATATATATATATATATATATATATATATATATGATAAAGATTTTTTCAAAACCGACCTGAATACAGAGGTAGATGAAGATGCAACCGAGGAAGAGCATCTGCGGGATGAACATGAACAGAATGTCGACGACCGATCGGTTGTGGCTGAATCGATGCTGGTTGCTACCAGTCACACATTGTCAGCTGTCTCACATGTAGTTGGCCAGCGAGAGGAACACTCCGAAGGTCATCTGCGAGATACCGAGACAGATGGAAGATTTCATCTTCATGGGGTTGAGGAAGTTGAGGCGGTTCTTGGCCAGGTTCCACACCGGGTCCACGCCGAACGGGTACGGGCCCTGAGATACATAATTGAAAAGGCTCTACAGCATCTTTGAGCATCGGTGAGTATGGATATCTCAATTAGCACTCACCAGCTCGTGATCGAATGCGTACTCGGGCGGGAAGGTGAGGTCGAGGTCCTGGTCGGCCTTGTAGCCAGCCTTCTCGAAGTCGTCCAGCAGAGTGTGGCTGAAACCATATTTTTTTGTGAAAAGGATCACTTTCGTTTCTGTATCTGACCCGTTCATACCTCTCAGGTTGCTTCCTCGAGTAATAAGAAAGTAAACATACTTGTAAGGGTTCTTCCAGCTGGATCCGAAGATGTTGATGGACTTGGAGTAGAAATCGTTGTAGACGAGTCCCGTGTAAATGGAGAACATGCCCATGAGCAGCACCACGTAGCGACCGCCGAAGAACGTGTTGAAGATCTGGAGAGGTATGGTGTGCATTGGTAGCAGCATTGACACATTGTTCATAGATCACGCTCTCCATTTCGGTCGCCGCTCTCTGGGGTTCGCAGAAACGATGAGTTGTGTGAATGAATTGCTATCTTTTTTCTGGGTGTTTTCGCGACAGCGTGTTTCGGGAAGGAAAAGTGCTACTCACTTCGTCCTTGATTTTCATGGCGATGAGCTTCTTCTCGAACACGACAAACAGCACGGCGGCGAGCAGCATGATGATTCCGTGGCCCGAGTCGCCGAACATCACCGCGAATAGGAACGGGAACGTGATGATCGTCCACGGCGCTGGAAAGACGACTCGATTATGTATCGAAAAAAGCCGCCTGGGAGCGTTCTCAGATCTTTCTGAGGGTATTTTGCCAGCAGAAGTCAAGTATGCTCTCACAACTCGTATCGAGACTTTTTTATTCCAGAGTGAAGCACTCACCGGGGTTCACCTCCCTGTAGTTGGCAATGCCGAAAGCGTCGACAATGTTCTGGAAGCCCTTGGTGAACTTGTTGAGCTTGAAGTAGGTGGGCGGCGTCTCGTGCGACTCCATCTCGTTCAGCACCGGCTCCACCGAGCTGCCCGCCATCTCCTGAAATTCAAACGTCTCATCAGGCCAAGACATACATACTATTGCGGACGCGCGTCTTCATCGCACTCCCTATCTTTTGTACGGGCTTTGACGCGAGCGTCTATGTTTTGGTAGCAGCTAGTTTCCATACTCACCGTCCCCCTCCTCAGAGCGAGCCGCGTCTCGGGCAGGTGGCACTGCGGCACCCAGCACTCGGCGATCAGGCACTTCTGCGTCACGTCGATCGAGAACATGTTCAGCGTGTGGAAGATCGCCTTGATCTTCAGCACCTGAAAGGAAACGATTAGAATTTCACGGTGATCAGAATCACACTCGCCTTGTAGTTCCAGACTTTAGCCGAGTTGGCGGCGGCGTGGATAACGCGGCGCCTGTGGTCAAGAGTCTTCTGGATGACGCTCTTCATGTCGTCCACCTGCAATGGCGCATTTCAATGGCGTGCACAAAGTTTGTCGTCATTCCGACACACTTCCTCGATGCGGTCACTCTTCCATCGACCGCGCGCCGTGACCAGTCGGCGGTCCTTTTCTCCCTCCCATTCTCACCCCGAGGATGGACGCAGCAGCGCTCGCACAGCTGCTGGCCGCCGTGGCACCGATGGGTGAGTATCTCTCTCTCCCTCTCTCTCTCTCTCCACCCTCTCCACTCCCTCTCATCCAGTGCTCGTCGCGCCACTAGTGCTGCTGTGCGCGAGCAAGCGCAAGAAAGACGATGCCGACACAGCCGCCCCACCGCCCATACCCCAGCTCAAGGACGTGGGTCTGATGGACGACTATCCGGACGAGAGAGGCAAGCCGGCCGAGAAGGCGCTCTGCGTGCCACTCGCCACCAATATCAAGACCACATACACCCGCGATCAGATGGAGGCGATGGACTGGACGTGGCTGCCCCGCGAGAATCATGTGAGTGGCGGCAGGTCACTAGTAGCAGCAAAATTGTGTCTTTAGAAAGTGTACAAGGACATGTTCTTCACGCAAGAGGCGATCAACGCATTAGTGGCGTGCCGGGCGTCGTATGGACCGAACATCACCGAGCAGCTCATGCTGCGCTGGCTGCGCAGCGACGGCGCCGTCATGCCGTGCGGCGACAAGAACGCCGACCAGAAGGTAACTACCGTGCGGTTACCGTAGTCTACCGTATACCTACAGTCGTGGGCGGTGTTTCTGATGGCGCGCGAGCGACTCATGGAAGAGATGGACCAGCTCGAGTTCGAAGGCGCCAGCGATCGACGGGTCAGAGAGGCGTTTATGCGCTTCGTGTGGATATGCCAAAACTGCCGCACGCACTTTGTGAGTAGTCAGTAGTGCACCACATTTTGCAATTACGATTTTTTGCCTCCAGCTCGGCACACACGTCTACACCGAGAACGAAAAGTCTGTGATGCTGGCGCGATGGAATGTGGTAGGCGACTCACTCGCTGCTACCAGTGAGACACATTGCAGAAGTACGACCACGAGAGGCGGCTGCTCGAGAAAGTCAAGGACTACCGCAACAACATGCGCGCCCGCGTCGACGGCCAGCTCGCAAACGAGAAGAAACGCATGCCGCTCACTTAACTTAATTCCTCGTCTCCACCTCTTAGATTCTCTAATTAAGAACACAAAGAAACGTTACGATTCGTTAAATGGTTACAGAACTCAATATTCGCTTAAATATTTGCAATTTAATAAATTATATTGATGATGTCCATTTGTCCTCACCTGAACCTTGATCTGGGAAAGGAGCTGGGCGCGCTCCTGAGTAGTCTCGGGGACGTTGTAGATGGCGGCATGGAATCTGGAGGACAGAAGTGGAAGAGAGAAAGAGAGGGGGGAGAGAGAGAGGTGAGAGAGAGAGAAAGAGAGCACTCACCCGGCGCACACCTTCTTGACCTTGTTGCGGAGCTGCTCTCCGGAGAAGAATAGAATGAACACGGACTTCTCGTCCACCTTGTCCACGTTGAACACGTTGGTCTGCTCGACAATGTCCATGGAGCGCGCGTAGACCTTGCCCTTGCACATGCGCCACAGGAAGCGCTCGAACGCCGCCATCTTGCTGCGCTCGATCACACCAGTGATGAACCTGCAACTCAGCCATCACTATTTTATTGATTAGCGGTTTAACCTGTTGAATTCAAGGTCCTCCTACATCCTAGTCGATATCAAGATAGAGTTTAAGGATTACGACGATACGACGTCAGCAGATATTCTAACATACCATTTTACATAACGCTCTCGTCTGTCATGACGGACCAGCGATACTGTCTTACGACGAAAGGGGCTTTTATTCACATTTTTACATTAGCTGTTTTTCAGTTGATCCGCTTTCAGAGTTGTATTTTTTTCAGATCGTTGTAGTCTACTGGTATTGTTGTCGTTGTCAGTCGTCTGCCTGCCAGTCGTTATGTGCTCGTATCTATGTGACCCCTCTCACTTAAGCTCGGTCTCGTCCCTCCTCTCCTTGTCGTCTGACTTGAGTCCACCCAGGGTGATCGGGCCCGCCTCGCCGCGAGCCGCCTCGCTGATCGACTGCGCCGCCGCCGCGCGGCTGCCCTGCGAACCGATCGATAAATCAATATTTTCTCCCAATTGGCTCATTCGATTATTTGCCCACCGTGCTAGCACCATTGTGTCATAAAACCACTTGTTCACTCGATTTGATAAGCGGCGAATTCCACAGTCTCGTTTCGCGCCCGATAAGCAGTGATCGATATCAGCTCATCGCTCACGACTGAAGACCAATCCACGGTTTGTAATCGCGTGTATGTGCTCAATCATTGGAATGTGACAGTTGAATCACCGAAATGACATTCACCACAATGACGATAAATCAAATGACAGACACACCCAAATATAACGTTCAACCCGAAAACAGAGAACCTGTTTATGACTCCATCCACAATCCACACTATTCTTACGTAACATAAAAGAGAATCACCACTCACCACTCACCTCTTTCTCTCCCTCCCTCACACATTTACATATTGATTCGGCAGATGGGTTATTCCTAGTATGATTCCAGTCTACTATCTAAGATTCCTAGTATGATTCCAGTCTACCATCTACACATCTCTGTTCACTAACATCGCAGACGTTCCAGCGTCTGACGCAGTTAGCAATAATTCTTTCCTTTCTCTCTCACCTTCTCTCCCCCGCCCACTTCGTCAAGTAGCACCCAAATACTACTCCACGATCTATAATCTCACATCGAAGAGGAGCGCAGCACATCCCTCTCTCGCATTCACACTAACGGCAAGAAACCATCGCAGGTCGGGCGAGCTCACCTCGTCGAGCAGCACCTTGACGTTCTCCAGCACCGCCTTCATCTCCATCAGCTGCACGTGGTTCTTCTGCAGCGTCTTTGTGTTGCGGTTGATCTCCTGCAGCTCCTCCTCCAGCTTCTCGAACGTTTGCTGAAACGCATTACTACTGTATTGTCCAAGTTTGAGGTGTGAGGTGATGAAAGTGATGAAAGTCTCTGATGAAAGTGTATAACCGAAACGTCGGATACAAGAGTGTTTCCAACACTAGTGGTCCCTCACCATACAATACGTACAGTATCTAGTACAGTATACAAGTACTATACAAATACATTTACAGTACATTTTCTCTCGCTCTCATTGCTCTACCATACACCATTTCAAACTACAGTATCCCAACCCCCCCCCTCCCCGCTAACGTACCTCCAGGTCGAGCATGTCCCTCGGCTGCGGGGCGCGCACGTGCTCGTTTGTGTCGATGATCTCCACTCCGTCCTTCTCGATCTCCGCCTCGATGAAACCTGCACATCATAGCTACCGTAATCGCCGACAGTAGCATTTGACTCACGCAGCTTCCTCTCCATTTCCTCGCAGCGACGCACCTCGTTGACGAACTTGCGCTGGTAGCTGTTCATCTCACCGTTCAGCTGAATACCGTAACCAGTTTTCAGATTACCGTAATCTACTCACATCCCTGAACTGGGCGAGTCCGAGCTCTCCGAGCTCCGCCACACATGAGTATGCGGCGTCTGTCTGGAGGAAGAGCTGGCAGAGACTCATCGTCTCTGAGCGGTAGATCGACCCCATCCTGGAAGGGGAGGTCGAACTACTGGGCCCTGAAACGTATCACGATCAATATGTATCTTCTAAAATTGAAACATAGGGCGACGGCAACCACAAGACACACGACAGTACCAAATGAGAGCAAACGAATCTTATCGCTGCTGCCAGCTCCCCATACGCAACACCGATAAGCCTACTCTCGCTATCAGCTCCCGACTCCACGTAGAGAACAATCCACGATTCCTGGTCTCCACATTCCCAACCTCACCCAATCAAACAATCACTTGATAGAATCATTCATTCAATTATAAAAAATTCACATAACCTCTTGTTAAACATTGTATGAAGAACAACAGCGGAAAACAACTACTACACGTAAACAAAACAAAAAGAACGTAACAATCAACAGAGTAGAGTTATAAACTGTCAAAACAGAGCAACAAAAGAAAACAAACTCCAAACAACTAGAAGACATTATAATCACTGAATGGGGATAGACCACTGACAAAGTATGCAAATCTACTCGAGACGGAGACAAAGACTTACAATCTCTTGGCCTTAGCCTTGCTAGCGCCAGTCTTGATAAGCTTCTTGAGTTTCTTGGCGTCTCCGCCGACCTGCTTGAGAGTGACATAGGTGAAGGGCTGCATCTTCTGGTCCTTGCCCTTCACGTCTCCCTTGGCGCGACCCTTCATGCCCTTCGCTCCCTTGCCGCCCTTCATTCCTCCCTTTCCGTCCTTGGTCACATCACGATGAATTCCCTTGCCTCCCGGCCTCCAGCCAGACTTGCCCGACACAGTCGACTAAAATTATTGTTTCAGCAATTAGCACCAACAAAAATAAAGTAATCATGTCCACTCACCTTCTTGTCCATCTTGTCATCGTCATCGCTGTCGTCGTCACTGTCATCATCACTGTCGCTTTCCACCTTCCTCCTCTTGTCTGCCATCTCATCGTCAGAGTCCTCCAGACCAGTTCTTCCTCTCTGAAAACACAACGATCAGCCATCTTATCATAACTTCATACCACACTAATCACACTTGTCCTACTCACCCTCTTCCTGCCGATCCTCTCATCCTCGTCGTCTTCCAGCTCCTGGATGATGAGTTTTCCGTCCTTGGTAAACTTGAAACCTCCATCTCCCTTCCTCTTCTCTGCACGTGCCTTCCTCTTCGCAATGAGTGAAGGATCCGTGGTAGTGACCTGAAGTAGTGTCACAAAATGTCAAATTAAATAGTTATAGATGAATTACAATTAACATAGGTGGTCAGTGATCGCGATATCTAGTCATCATACGCAGTCGCTCCGAAGAGCCGCGCATTAACACTCGGCCTTTTTCTTTCCTCATTCCACCAGTGTAAGTGTTATTATCATTACCATCAATACGCACCTTGTTGATCATGTTGCTGGTGTCGAGCAGATCCATCACATCGGCCTGGTCGTCGCGCAGCCAGACTGATCCAACTCGGCTCCTCCTCTCCATCTGCTCCTCGTTGTCACTGCCCTCCTCGTCACTGTCATCCAGCAGTTGCAGGATAGTGTCCGCACCAGCAGTGCGCGCAGATGTACGAGAGCCAGCCGTCGACATCATGTCTAAAAGAATTGCATACAATACATAATAAAAACACATTGAAGTGATACACACCGTCGTCCTCGTCTCCCTCCTCGGCAGGCAGTCCCTGCGCCTTCCTTTCCTTTCTCCTCTGCTCCTTGGCAATGTTTTTCATTTGCTTGAGCCACACTTGTTGATCAGTGTACTTCTCCAGCACGGCCACACTGAACTTCTCAACGAGAACCTCCAGTAGAAGGCGGTTAGCCTTGCGAACCTGGAAAATATTATCTTCAACATGAGATTCATGATCAATTATCACTCTAACTCACCTTGATGGTGACATCGGGAGTGAGCTGTCCCTCGAAGAACGAGGTGAGAATCATGTGTCGGTACTGATGCATTGCAAATTCGGGCAGCTTGGTGGTGAGGATACGGAGCAGACGAATGGCAAGGATCCTGACAGGAGCCCTTCCATCCGCAATCCAGTTGCATCCGTGAGACACTAGCCGGCTCATGTGAGTCGCGTTCAGCACCTTCATCTGCTTCTGAGCAATAATGTTGAGGGCGACCATGGTGGCACGAGCAGTCTCCATAGCCACTGATCCGTTGGTAGCGCCGGCAGCAGGAGTGGTCATCTCGTAAATGCGGTTCAGAATCGGCTCCAGAACAGCAGAAGGTGCCTGTAAAGCAATCGTTTTATATCGACATACTACACTATCTAACCTTCTCTACTTCCGATCCTAGTTCGATGAGGCGATTGCACATCTCCTGCAGACACTTGCTGGCGTTGGCACGCGCGTGAGTGTTGTTCGCCTTGTCGAGAGCCATCACAACTTGATCGACGGCCCTGATGGCGAATGTCTCCAAGGCATCGATGTGGTTGATACTGGCGAGGTGAAGGCGAATGACTCCGATCTGGGCGGCCCTAGCCGACGGCTGTACAGCAGCGAGGGGGCGGAGAATGGCGTTCTCAATGTCAGTCTCACGAGACTTGAACAGATCTTCCAACTCCGGCAAATTGCTGAAAAACGAAACTGTGTGTTATGTGCAACAAACATGGTGAAAACATACCGCCTCTTGACGGCTTCTTCGAGAATACGGAACGCCTTCTTCTGCAGTCCCCTCTCCTCGCTCGCATCGAACCACGGTTGCACTTCGTCAAGGATAGCGCCAAGGATCTACAAAGATAGAAAATGAAACTATAACACTACATTTAAAAAAAAACACTCTCACTGCTCACTCACATCAGAGTCGACTGACTTGGCCATAGCGGCGACAATGTCGAGAATGCGAGCCTGCTTGGCGTAGTCCTTACCGCACTCCTTCGACTACAAAGAAATTACAATTAACCACAACTGCGTGTTGCATTTGTTTTTACCTTGTTGAGAGCCATCTGAGCGTACCCAGAGAGCAGCGTCATCGGAGTAGCCTCGACGTAGAGACGGATAGTTTCTAGTACAGCCAGGCGGATACCACTAAACAAGACAGTTGTAAAAATTATACAATTATACGAAATAGATTAAACACTCACTTGTTGGCAAACTGCTCCTCAGAGTTTGTGTAAAGATTGAAAAGAATCGGCATAAAGTTCTTAGCGAATCGCTGCACGACAGCAAGTCTCTCCGATGGCGCATCAGGCTCAAGACAGAATCGGAGAGCGGAACGGATCGATGAAAGAACCACTTGACGAAGATCTTTCCTCTCAGTAAGCGCCGCTCCTAGCACCTAAAGCAGAAGAATATATCTTATATAATACAACGGACATACCTGAGCGATGTTGGGGAAAGCGGTCTCAAAGTCGGAAGGGGACTCGCAGAAAGGAGGGAGCAGCTCCCACACCTGCTGCTGCAGAGTGTGGTACAGCCTCTGCGGCAAAGCGTCAAGCTGCGGCAGACGACGATAGATCTTCATCGCAAGAGGAAGGAAGTAACGACTAAAACAAACGAGATGCTACAAACAAAATTACTTCAAAACTTACATGAACATCTGAATAGGCGCGTTGTAGATGTTGACGCGGAGAACTGGAAGCAGCCAAGAGCGGGTGAAGTCAGTGGGCAGAACGGCCGCATCGGGATCCAGACCAAGCGAAAGTACGTTCATCACATGAGTCACTCCCACATGACGAATGGCAGATCCAATTGTCTACAATATTGAACATAACAAATAATAACTCCCAAAGAACAACGCTTCACACAACTCACAAAATCGAGCTCCGGCTTGACAAAACACTGGTCGTTCTGACGGAGGTCGGCGAGCTTCCTGAGAGTGTCTCCGAAGTGATCCCCAACGACGGCTTCCTTGGCAGTCTCGAACAGCCTCATCATGCAACGGAGAATGTGCTTCCACATTCCTGCGGACTGCACGGTGAGAGCTCCAGTGAGAGCAACCAACAACACACGGGCAGACTCCTCGCTATCCTGCACACTGCACTCCACCAAACGGGAGATAACCTACAATGGCATGAATGAATGATACAAATGAAATAGTGAACACACCTGGTACAAGACTTGAGAGAGCTGCTCATTGGCAGAATCGAAGAACTTTACAAGAACCTCGATAGTAGGCGGGAGGAGCTGATGACAACGGTGCGCATCCTAAAATTCATAATATGCCCATACATGTATAACGAAGCTTGTAAAACAAAATGGAGAAATTATCTCACCTTCGCAGAGAGGCACACGTGAGCCTCGACAAGGGCTTGCATCCAGTAGGCACAAACGGCGATATCAGCAGCAGGCGGAGCCAGCGAGCGAAGAGAAGCCACCAGAAGAGCATTTGTCTCCGTTGGCAGTGCCGCGTCGCACGGAGCACGCTGAAGAGACCGGTGCAGACACTGCAGAGCGCTGCACTTCACCTGAAACACATAAATTATAATTATAGTAAAGAAAAAGCAATGTCACAAAAAGAACTAACAACTAACCGTCGGCTCGGCAAACGCGAAACTCTTGAGAATAGTCTCAGTGAGCTGCTTGAAAATGGTGGCGGGCATCTTGTGCATCACTCCTTCGAGCAGACAGAGATAACGAACGGCAAGCATAGCACCATTCTTCTCGCCTAGAAACAGTCAGCAACGTTAAACATGAATCAGACAAGCACATCAAAGTTCATAAATAACAATAACAACGTTAATGGACTCACTGAGACAGGCCTCGAGCTGCTGTAGAACGAAAGATCCAACGGGTCCAGCAGCGGCATGCAGTCCGTTGTCGAGAGCAGTAACAGGATCGGTCAATACGGCACGAACCACACGGCGAGCCATAGTGCGCACCCACGGTTTCTCATGAGTACACATCGACGAGATAGAAACAACCATGTTCCTAAAACATTTCATAAACTATTGTAATAAAAAACTACTGCTTACCTCGTGTTGGCGTTGTTCCATACGGCGGCGGGCTGAACACGCAGCACCACACCTAGTGCGGTGAGAAGGTTCTTCAGCACTGCTCCATCATTGCTCTCCGCATTTTCAAGAAGCTTCTGGTAGATGATCTACGAGAAAATAACATCACAATTGAATCAATAGTGCGTCAACAAATCAAAATTTATAACATTCAATAACAATATGCAACAAGTTAACATACCTGAACAGTCCTGCTGAACTGAGCCTGAAGAACCTCCTTCGGTACTTTCTTGACAATGAGGTGGAGGAGATAAGCAGTGGCAGCGGTCCTTGCAATATCGTCCTGAGGAGTCGATTCGAGGGCTGAGAGAAGAGCAGCGAAGTACTCAACATCCGACTCGGTTCCGTTGCGCTCTTTTATAAGCTCAGCAACAGCGGCCAGCACACTGATAACCTCAGTCTGCAGACCAGAACCGGACCTGAATAGCACTTGAATGTTCTAGTTTCTGGATATAGATTCCCAATCTTAACGAAAACAAAACACACATGTCTTAGATATACGAATATCACTCACTTCCAGATACGATGAACGGCATCAAACGTAGGGTTGGTGCAAGAGGTGAAGGCGGAAATACGAGAAATGCCGCCGTCCGAAACCATACTCTTCGAGGAGGACATGTCCTTTCCGAGATTCATGGAATCCTGGAATTCAAACAATAACCTCCAACAGAAAAAAAACTAATAAAACGAAAACTCACCATAGGGAGAGCAGAGAGAAGATCGTCTCCGGGAGCAGCAAGCGGCCTATCATCGACAGCGACCATTGGTGCGCTCACAGCAGCAATACGTGCTGCATTAGCAGCCGAACGATGACGGCTCTTCGTGGGGTTACTCTCACACCTTCAAGAATATACATCAAAATATGAAAAATCTATGTATAGAGGAATAATAAATCAACTCACGCCATTCCCTTAGCGATCCGGGTACGGGAACGACCCGCACCGACGACCCGGTGCCTGTACTTGCCAGCCATTCTTGAAGTTAGTTGTGTTGTGATCAGATGGCGTTTGCACTATCTGATTCAGAAGGACATTGACGTAACCGTCAAATCCCTGCAACATGATTGCGTACAGTACTGCACAGGCGAACGATTTTCAATACAATCTACAACCGGATAGTACAAACAATATGCGTGTAGAGATATTCGTATCATGTATGTGAAAACAATATGAGTCTAGACCACCCATGACGATTCGAAACTATTCACAGGAGACATGAAAACAAACATCACATGATTTCGAAAACCACGAAACTATTGAAATCAAGCCATAATATCAAACCTATGTAGGATGAAATTCTCTATTCAATGGCATTTTAAAAATCGATATTAGAGCAGCCGATCATATGTTACATACGTTTATAACTTTACAAAATAAAAATTCCCAAAAATTTGAGCTACAAAAATTTCCGAAACATGCTATTCGCTTCAGGACCAGTTTTGCATTACGGTGCTCCAGTTTTAATATCATTGGAGCACAAGCATAACATTTTTGCGATCAGCTGACTTCCTTTTTTGTGTTTTTCGACAACTTTCTTTAATTCAATTCGATTTATATCATCATTTAGGGTATTATTCCATGTAACGCTCACACTAACTACTTCACACTACTCCAATATACACAGCAGCCGCCCAATTTTGATCATCGCGGCGGGACCAATTTTAAATATTGTTTTGGCTGGAAAAATTCAATACATGAATTGTTTTTGCAACCACAAACATTTTAAAAGACCGCATATCAAAAACTACAACGTATTGACCGTAGGAATAACTGCAAACGTACAGAAACGTAATGACGAATTGTATATAGGATAGCTCATATACTGGCCACACTTTTAAACACCAACAACTTCTATTACATACATGACTGTTTTTACTAAGTCATTTTTCAATTATTGAAAGCGAAAAAAGAATAACCGGGCGCGATTCGCGTGGGTTCGGTTAGGGTTCGAGTAGGGATCGGGTGCGCTCGCCACACCCGAACCCTCACTGCAATCAAATATCCATCTTGAAAAGCCGAAACAACAATAGTACATAGCCAACTCCTGTTTTGAATCATTTGGAACTGCTGATATTAAAACAGTGAGTTTCACGAGCTACCATGAAACATTTGGTGGTTAGAGAATGATCAGAGCCCGTTCAATGAAGTTTTAAAATTGACAAACTTTACGTGACAAAAGGGAATTGAACCCAATGCTATTTTTCAAGATCTCTCTTTGGTGAATTGGTCAGCTGAGTTGTCAGACTCTGATATAAATTCCCGTTATTCCCGATACTGTGACATTATAAAAGACGCAATACGCTACAGTATACCTCAAATACAAATCAACCGTGATCACTCTCCAAATTCCCAAAATGGCTAGAAAAATTTCGAAATAGAGTGAGACAGTTGCACCATCGACAGAAAACTTCCAGTAGCATACAGGATCGAGAGCGTTATAAGTGCTTACTGAAAGAGTATCGTCGAAGTATCAAACAATGCATACAAGAACGAGAAGCACACATCCTGAACAGTTCCTCTCCTGCGCGCTACTGGCAACATGTAAAATCGAAGTTAGCACCGGTTGACCCCATTCCGGATCTAACTGATAGTAGTGGTAGAGTAGTCTCAGACGATCGAGAAAGAGCCTTTCTATTCAATGAGTTCTTTGGCTCGGTCTTCTCGAGAGATAATAACGAGCCATTCCATTTACAAGACCAATACGGTGCCCACTCGATAGCAGACGTAGGTCTGTTTCTATCTGACCGCACTCAGTCGATAAGGGTGGGCACAGGACTATCAGATTGGATTCCAGTTCTTAGTGGTGTACCACAAGGTAGTGTTGTTGGACCTCTACTATCGGCTGCTAAATCCAGAGTTATTCATTTTTGAAAACGTGCCATCAAGGTTGTATATACGTGTGATGGCTCCGTAATACAGTACTGTTCATCCGCGATGAGCCAGTTCCGTGGATTCCACGGATTCCACGGAATCTCGGAATTTCTGTGACTGTCTCGCCACTCTCCTCTGCTCTCACAGTCTCTCGCTTTCTCCCCTCTCTCCTCGCATTCTCCCCTCTGGCAATATGATGGAGGGGAGAGAGCGAGTCTATACAATGGTTGATGAACAACTTTTCCGGAATGAAGTTTTCATTTAACGAAATCATCATGGTCAATCATATTTTGATCTAAGCTTCACAAATATATCACATTTCATAGGTCTCAGATCAAACCCACTAGTTGTATATGTTCAGTACTGAATTCAGTTTCGACTTCAATATTCGATATGAAATGTATTACTGGTTGATCACAATCCTTGATTTAATCAGTAAATACATTTTATTGCAATTATTTTCGTCATTTGTTTTTCTTTATTGATTGGTCCCTCGATAAAGCAAACCCATTAATTGGTCCCCCGATACAGCACTCTCTCTCGCTTTCCTCCCTCGTACTCCGCCACTCTGCCTGAAGCGGTTACAGTCTGCCGAACGACTACTGTTGTGATTGTGTCCGCTTCTGCAACACTCGAAACTTCGAATTTTTCTTTTGATGGAACAGAAGTATGATATTGTAGTTCATCTTGTAATCGGAAACTGGAATATATCATGGTTCATAGGGTTCCGATGAACTTAGTCGTTCGGATTTAGCATCGAAAAGTTGATAGTGTTTTGAGAAACCAGCTACGATTTTTGTTGTGATGTTTTCGTCTTGTCGAGACGAGTAAAACAACATCTTTATTTTGATATTTCGACCATTTTGAACAAATCCAGGTATCGCCACCCATGCTTATTTCCAGTTCAACTTCGTTCACTACCCACGCCATCATACAGTACTCACGTGACGCGCATGGGTGCCAAGAGTGAGCGTGGGTAGTGAGAGAGCGGCTTGGATAGAGAGTGCGGCAGACATGAGAGAGGGTCATAAAAAAGAGAGTGGGATGCGCGATTGCACAATCACTCAAGTTGAACTGGAAATAAGCCCGGGTGGCGATACCTGGATTTGTTCAAAATGGTCTTAATATCAAAATAAATATGTTATTTTACTCGTCTCGACAAGACAAAGACAGCACAACACAAATCCTAGCTGGTTTCTCAAAACACTATCGACTGTTCGATGCTATATCCGAAAGACAAAGTTCATCGGAACCCTATGAACCATGGTATATTCCTGTTTCCGAATCCAAGATGAACCACAATATCATACTTATGTTTCATCAAAACAAAATTTCGAAGTTTCGAGTGTTGCAGAAGCGGACACAATCACAACAGTAGTCGTTCGGCAGACTGTAACTGCTTCAGGCAGAGTGGCGGAGTACGAGGGAGGAAAGCGAGAGAGAGTGCTGTATCGGGGGACCAATCAATGGGTTTGCTTTATCGAGGGACCAATCAATAAAGAAAAACAAATGACGAAAATAATTGCAATAAAATGTATTTACTGACTAAATCAAGGATTGTGATCAACCAGTAATACATTTCATATCGAATATTGAAGTCGAAACTGAATTCAGTTTTTTTTTGTTTAGCCGGTTGAATCCGGGGTCCTCCTAGTCGAGAACAAGATAGGGTTCTTGGATTACGACGACGTCAGCAGAGGTAGTTGGGTTGGTTGGCGTCGGACGTCTTGAATTCCGTTCTTGAGTCCGTAGATGGTGCTGTGACGCCTTCTGGCTACCATGAGAGTGGATTGCCACACCACAGGGGCTTGGTGAATTTCGCAAGAATGGTTGACTCCGAGGGGGATCGAACCAGCGACCGTGAGATTGAGAGACGAACGCTCTACCCACTGAGCCGCGACCCCCGGCAAGTACTGAACATATACAACTAGTGGGTTTGATCTGAGACCTATGAAATGTGATATATTTGTGAAGCTTAGATCAAAATATGATTGACCATGATGATTTCGTTAAATGAAAACTTCGTTCCGGAAAAGTTGTTCATCAACCATTGTATAGACTCGCTCTCTCCCCTCCATCATATTGCCAGAGGGGAGAATGCGAGGAGAGAGGGGAGAAAGCGAGAGACTGTGAGAGCAGAGGAGAGTGGCGAGACAGTCACAGAAATTCCGAGATTCCGTGGAATCCGTGGAATCCACGGAACTGGCTCATCGCGGATGAACAGTACTGTAGCCTGCACTGACTCAATCAAAGAGCTTGGTATTTATCTCACATCCGATCTCAGTCCAAGCGAGCATATCAGAAAAACCATTCAGAAAACATCTTCGCGAGTCGGTGTATTACGAATGGCCTTCCAACGGAATAAGTCGTTGTTTTTAAACTTCTATAAACTATAAATATAAAATACGACCAGTTCTCGAGTACGGTAGTGAGGTGCTCCTTGCTCTTAACGTAACTCAAACTAACGAATTAGAAGCTGTGCAAAGATCCTTTACTGGAATGCTTGCCCCGAAACTGTCATATCAATGTCGACTGAAACAATTGGAGATAGACACACTGTGGACTCGCAGAACTTTGTCAGATTTGCGCCTTTTTCATAGCTATCTGTATGGTTTCGTAAACGCTCCCAATCCCTTCATGCTTGCAAATTCAAGATCATCATCATTGCGTTCGAATGGCTTGAAATTACAGAGTATCTTTGATAATTGGAAATGTGAACGTGAAATTAAACTGTTTGAAAGCGAAAATTTTGACAGCAATTCTCTGTCGTGTACGGTAAAACTACTGGACAACATGTAACATGTTTTTGACGTAATGCAAACTTTCATACCGCAGATTGCCCCGGTAAGCATGAAATCACGGTACTTGTGAGAATAAAAATACAATTGCGAATTCCCAATGATCAACGTATTATCATCTTTTCGCCAGTTTGAACATTAGTTGCAATTCTCTGTCGATCGAGATCCATACTGAAGTTCAGTAAGTTTGCTGGAAGTGAATAAAACCGTTACAAAACGTAATCAAGATCGAAATGATTTCGTCCATTTTTGTCATGATGTTTTGGGTCCTGTATTTTCTGCGGATCAATTGTACCCCATGCCCGCGCGCTGCCGATCCGCAGATTGATCCATCACACAACGCAACGCACTATTCGCCTCTGCGAGCAGTCGCAGCTGCAAACTGGCTGAGTTTTGCAAGTTTGACGCTGGAATCAAACGTGCTTGCAGACAACTATGACTGAGTAACCCCCACAGTAGTTGGCTATGCATTATTGTTGTTTCGGCTTTTCAAGATGGATATTTGATTGCAGTGAGGGTTCGGGTGTGGCGAGCGCACCCGATCCTCACTCGAACCCTAACCGAACCCACGCTAATCGCGCCCGGTTATTCTCTTTTCGCTTTCAATGATTGAAAATGACTTAGTAAAAACAGTCATGTATGTAATAGAAGTTGTTGGTGTTAAAAGTGTGGCCAGTATATGAGCTATCCTATATACAATTCGTCATTACGTTTCTGTACGTTTGCAGTTATTCCTACGGTCAATACGTTGTAGTTTTTGATATTGATATGCGGTCTTTCAAAATGTTTGTGGTTGCAACAACAATTCATATATTGAATTTTTCCAGCTAAAACAATATTTAAAATTGGTCCCGCCGCGATGATCAAAATTGGGCGGCTGCTGTGTATATTGGAGTCTTCACACTCACACCACCATGTCCATGCAACGTATCGGCAGGGGCGTTCTGCGCATCGCTTCCGAGGTGAGGAGAGTCGTCCATTTTTACATTTATATTATATTCCTATTACCGTTGACAATTTCCAGTTTGCCGGCCACCTGAAAGGCGCGAAGGGCGGTGTGTACGCGCGTCTGCTGCCGCGCATCTTCAACCCCGCGCACCGTCTCGATGTGGCCGTCCGCCGGTCCGGCTCCCTCATCCCCTCGCGCAACCCGTTCCTTCGAATGGTAAACGTTATTGACACTTATCATGGATGAAACATGTTTTCAGATGCAAATGGTGGCTCGAAACCAGCGCGCGGTGGTGCGGCCCTTCGCCAATCTCGCCATGCAACACCGCCAGTTACATGTACTGTTTCCATGTCCCTTCCTATGCCACCAGAGCTTTCTCTTTCAGTACCAGCAAGCGCCAATCGCCCGTCGTCGCTTTCTATTCCAGCGACCGCGTCACCAGGTCGGAGTCGTCGAGCGCATCAGAGTGAGTCTCATCCGTTCTACAGTATGTATACCGTAACCCTCAGGACCTGTTCGGTAGCAATGAGCGATACAACGCCGATCTGCGCAAGAACGCGCTGCCCACGCAACTCGATCAGTACGAGATTGGTGAGTATCGATTATTGATTTATCGATTGATTTCTATAGGAGAGAACCTTGGCTACGGCTGCAACGCCGCTGTATACGCGCTGAGAGTCAAGAATCTGAACCAACCAAGCACCTCATCTAGTGCTGATCTGAAGGTTCGTTCTCTATCTCTTCTCCATCTCTCCCTTTCCTCTTTCTGTCTCCCTCTCTCCCCCTCTCCCTCCCTCTCCCTCCCTCTCTCTCCCTCTCTCCCCTCTCTCTCTCCCTCCCTCTCCCTCCCTCTCTCCTCTCTCAACATACCCATCCCAGGCGTACCCGCTCGCCCTGAAGCTGATGTACAACTACCAGTTCGACAACGCGCACCTGTCCGACGACCACCTGTGGCGTGAGATGGGCGTGGAACTCGCGCCTCTCCCCGACAGCGAGCGACTCGTGCGCGGACGATTCGGCAGGTAAATCAGTCAGGCAGTAAAAAAGATTGTAGAGACGTGCGCGGAGCGCGGCACTTCTTCCTGCCTCCTGTGGCAAGAGGAAATTCCATTGTCTCTCTCTCTCAGCAATTCGAAGGAATAAAATAACCAGCGTTGCCACTGTATTCATGAAAACAGAGACCTTGTGATTAAAAACTGGGTTCTCGAACCATGATAGCAGAAGAAGAAGAGACGGTGTTGTTGTATTGTTGCATAGTTTCCTTCCAGCTACCGGCCCCTCTCGCGCACCCACCCCAACATTGTCCGCCTCCACACCGCATTCGTCGACACCATGCCGATTCTGCCAGACGCACATGACAAGTGAGTCGATTTGTTCTCGGGGTTACTGTAGAGGCGAAACCTGGTGCGAAATGATGTCCCTGGTGTATGGTATGGTGTATGAATACGGCATGTCATTTCAAGTGTTCATCCGGAATCGTTGTAGTATGACATATCTTTACGTCGTCCGAACTGCGAACTGATTCGACTCGCAGGTACCCGGACGCGCTGCCCTCCGCGCCCTTCTACGAGTCGATCGCCACCGACCCGCGCACTCTATTCGTCGTCATGAAACGGTGGGGCGGACCGAATACATTTCCGAGTCCCATGCATGTTCAGCTACCGCATGACGCTCACCGAGTACGTGCGAACGAGGAGGAGGAACTACTGGTGAGTGGGGGGGGAGGGAGGGAGAGAGATATGAGAGAGAGAAAGATATGAGAGAGAGAGAGAAAGAGAGATATGAGAGAGAGAGAGCGGCTTCTCTAACTCAGGAACGGCCGCGTGATGCTGGGTCAGCTACTGGAGGGCTGCTCGTTTCTGCAGGAGAGCTGCATCGCGCAGAGGGATATGAAGAGCGACAACGTGCTGCTGCAGTTCGACCATGACGGTGGGGACTCTCTCTTTCTCTCTTTCTCTCTTTCTCTCTCCTCTCTCTCTCTCTCTCTCTCTCTCTCTCTCTCTCTCTTCTCTCTCTCTCTCTTTCCTCACGGTTTCCCCTCATTCTCCAGCTTCCCCTCTCTAGCCTCATCCTCAACATCATCCAGATGTCTGCCAGTTTGACTAGCGATGCATTTTATCTATGGTATGGAGTCTGTTGCAGGCGAGGCGCTGGTCATGTTACTAGTAAAAATGGGAAAGATTTCCAGCCTACCATCAGACCGTCAGTCGATCAGATCATAATCCGAACCCCTTCAAGCGCGTCTGTCCTTTCTATTTCCTCTTCCATCTGCACTTGTTGTCCTCTACTAGCCAGTCCATATGGCATGTCGGAACGATGCTTGCAGGCGAGGCACCCCATCTGGTCATCTCGGATTTCGGATGCGCCCTCGCCACTGGCGACTGGACGGTGCGATTCGAAGACGGAGTCGACTTGGGAGGCAACATCTGCACTAGGGCGCCCGAGATCGCCATGGCGAGGTTTGGGGGGGGGGGGAGAGAGGCAGGGAGGGAGA
Source organism: Rhabditoides inermis (assembly GCA_963966185.1). Lineage (NCBI taxonomy): Eukaryota > Metazoa > Nematoda > Chromadorea > Rhabditida > Rhabditidae > Rhabditoides > Rhabditoides inermis. Next base: position 379,752 of record CAWZYM010000283.1, read on the forward strand.
GAGAGAGGGAGAGAGAGAGAGGAGAGAGAGGGGAGAGAGAGCGGCAGGGAGGGAGAGAGGAAGAGAGAGAGGGAGAGAGAGAGGGCGAGAGAGAGAGAGAGGGGGAGAGAGAGGGGAGAGAGAGCGGCAAAGAGGGAGAGAGGAAGAGAGAGAGAGAGAGAGAGAGAGAGAGACAGAGAAATCCCCCCTCCAGACACGGCTCTGTGGTCGACTTCCGTCTGGCTGACACGTGGGCGGCCGGTGGCCTGGCCTACGAGATATTCACAAAGTGGGTTTCATGAATTATGATGACCTGAAAAAATCCATTCGATATACCTCATGTTCCGGCGAATAGGAAATCACAATCACACCACCACACCACCAAACTACCACACCATCACATAATCAGTCGTGGTGAATAGTGTGGTTGCGCTAAGTTGAGGTGGTGTGATAGTGTGATGGTGTGGTGGTGTGATGGTGTGATGGTGTGGTGGTGTGATGGTGTGAACTCCATATTGCCTCATGTTCCACTTTCCATCGGAGTTTTCTAGATTTTCTAAAAAAAAAAGTGATTGTGTTGCAATTTCCACGAAAAGTAATCTTCAGCTGGTAATAGCGGACGCTCGAGCATTTTTGTGTCAATGTGCGTGGCGTTGAATTTCACAAACATTTTTCCATGCAAAATATCTTTAATGTGATCGTATAGTCAGTATTCTAGCGACAATGTGGCAATTTAATGTCTTGTGCTTGTCGGGTTGAATTCTAAAAAAACCTTTTTTTACGTGGCAAAATATCTTTCATCTGAGAATGTAATCAGCACTCTAGCGACGGTGTGTCAATGCCTTGTTCATAGATTTTGCTCATTGATGCAGAAGACGTGATTTTCACGAAGCTGACCTGGCTTGATCAGGAGATCAGGACAAACATGAATATCTTATCAGATTTTTCATTTCAAGAAGTGAATGTATGTTATGTACTATATGGTTACTTGAAGGGAGAACCCGTTCTACCGCCGCCTCCGCTCCGCCACCTACTCCATGGACGAGCTGCCGGTGCTGCCCAGCAAGGTGCGGGATCTCTCTCTCTCTCTCTCTCTCTCTCTCTCCTTTATTTCTCTCCAACTATCTCTCTAACGCCATCTACCTCTACATATCTCGTTCCCACTCTTTCCTTCTCCTATCCTATCTATCCCCACTCCTGCACTCCCCACAGCCTCACTCCTCGTGTATTCCCTCTCGGTCCTACTTCCCTTGTCTCTCTGCTCATCTCTGCCTCTCTCCAGGTCCCGTCGGTCGTGTGCTCCGTGATCACCGCACTGCTGCAGCGCCTCCCGGAGGAGGTTCGTAGTTTTTTTCCGGATCTGCGTATAGAAATGTTGTGAAACCTGCGTGCACATTGACTGGACGCAATCCAGCAGCTGTGTGCACTCTTCACTCTCATTCGCTCTTTTCGGCGCGTGTTTCCCGGCGCGGGCCACATTGTTAGTGGTTCGAAGTTGTTAGTTTGTCCTGAAATTGTTCTTTTCGAAACACGCATCTACTCTTTCTCTCACTGACTTCTCTGCAGCGCGTGTCTCCGCGCACTGCGGCGACCGCGGTGTGCCTGTCCCTCTTCCGCTGGGGTGCGGACTCGTCAGCCACCCTGGCTGCCTGCGGTCTCACCCACGCCGGACTCCTAGCCGCGGCGGGCGACGCCGGCAAGACCATGAGCAGGGTGCTGCACAAGGTGGGCGTTCTGTATCATGTTATCGCGTTAGATCTCACGTTTTGTCAGGATCAGGTTTTCCCCCAGTTATTTCCGCTGTATAAAATGTGTTTCACTTTCGCGATACGTGCTCTGACGATTTGACGGTATCAATTATCGGATATTTTCTGTTCTAGTTGCTCCAGCGGTATTCCCGGTAGAAACATCCGGTTCAAAATCACGGATAGTTCCTTTCCTCTCATTCTCACCCCCCCCCCCCTCTCTTCAAGTTGCTTCTCTGTTGAGTCCTTACCGTATACCTTCTCACCCCCTCTCATCTTCCATCTCCTTCTCACTTTCATCTCACCGTTAACCTTCTCACCCCCTCATCTTCCACCTGCTTCTCACTTTCATCTTACCGTATACCCTCCTCCTTTGCAGCTCGCCCGCAAGTCTGAGCGCGCGGTGGACGATGTGCTGTCGCTGTTCTCTGCCGAGACGATGGTCGGTCGCGGACTCGCCGCCGGAGTCATCAGCGACGCCGAGATACAGGTCAGCTGCATCTGCCCCCAATAGAGCTGCCAGGGTAGTAGGTTTATCACTCAAATTTTGAACGACGAGATACAGGTGAGCTTTCAGTAGATTCGAGTAGTTAATTTTTGTCTGAGACGCCGAGGTCAGGGGTTGAGCACTCTAGGTCTGAAAGACGAGTACGTGTGAGCTGCCAGGGTAGTAGGTTGCATGACACATCATTGAAATTCTGAAAGACGCCGAGAAATAGGTGAGTTTACAGTAGAGTCAAGTAGTTAACCCTGAATTTTGGGGGGGGGGGGAGGAATCGAGATACAAATGAGCTAACACTAACCACACAGAAAGATCACTTTGATCACACAGATAGAACACTGACAGTTGGTTTTTGCGTGAATCACTGCGCTGATAGTTCCGATTTCCAAACCGCAGCTTCTCTGACATTGAGAATTGAGATTTGGAAACGTTGCATAACAACGAGGCCGCAACGCCAGTAGAGTAGTTTCTAGCTGTTTGGATGAATGATTGGACGCGGACACTTTTTTCACGGTTTACTGTGAACAAGACGAAGTGCAATCCTGTTTATCACCACATTTCGACACTTCCGCTGGATGTTTTTGATGTTGTTGCAAAGGCAACTTGTCTGCAGGCTGTAAAGTACCAGAAATTCGAAAAGAGTTGTGGATCTCGCATGGGCAGCTTGCGAATTCGTCGTTGCCGATTCTTACATGGCTATTCACACAATTCCAAATTTCGTTCACACAATTTTTCTGGAAAAGCTCATTTTCTGAATCAGCTCGAAACATTGTGTCTATGGCCCTGTTTTCATGAGAATCGGCAAAGACGAGTTTGTAAGCTACCCGTGTCGGACAACCTTCGCACAAGTAGTCTGAAATTGTCTGTCCCGGAACACATTAGGCTCTCTCTCCCCTCTCGCTGCACTAAATGACGCAACGTTCCGTCTTCACACAGTCATCTGATTCACCCCTCACTGATTCGAGTGATCTTGTCAAGGCTGTAACAGGTCTACTATCACGTCAGAGAACAGATAATCGACCCGTGTTCACCTTTTATTTGCATGGTACCGGTACAGGTACACCCTATCAAGTATTGGTGATTGCAAATACGTGTATTCGATTTGCAAATGACGATACGTAGTTTCGTAGTTTTCCACAAACTACACGTCTAAAACCTGGTTTCTGTGAGTTCGTCGTTCGAACAATAATGGTTTAAAAAATGGCATGCAATGTAAGTATGTATTAAAAAGACAAAATAAATCACACGTAAAGTAGCGGACAGTATCATTGAAACAGCCATCAAACGATAAAACCTCCATCGAAATTTGACCACACAATGTGTTTCGTAGACGTTGTGAAGAGACTTAGCACACATGTGCTTTCAGCTGCACAGATTTCGTATATTCACTTTTACAAAAGCGTATTTTAGCTGCGCGCGACGGTTCTGTCGCGCATCACTCGAGACGATGTGCGTGCTGCTGCGCCCTACTTCCTCCCCAACAACTAGAGATCCCCTGCTCACCGGGCAGTTCAAGGCGGTCAGCACGTAGTCAGGCCTTGTTCCGGCACACACCGCTACGAATCCAGTAGTCGTCTAGTCTCACACAGAGTACACATACACATACATACACGAGTCGACCGGAATCCGTTTAATGATCGCGGCTATGTACTCGCGGTCTCACGATGATGACATTGCGTTTGTAATTATTATTTGTTAGTTCAGGATAAACGTTGTTTCTTGTGTCACGTTGTGTGTCATCGTTGTGTGTCACGTTGTGTCACGTTGTTTCTCGTCAGTGTTACTGCGCGTCTTCGCTTTGTTACGTGATTGTTCGAACGATTCGACCGAACCAACAAGTAGTAACACCGAATGTTACTGCCATTTTACACCGGCACGCGGCCGTTCGTCGGCTAGTGGTTAGTGGAGCGCGCTTTTCAACCAGTACCACTTCATCGCTCGAACAGTCTTCCGGTAGGGAATCGATGGCGATCCACCTGCTATCGATCGATCGTCTCATCCTACCTGCTATCACTGATGGCGCACCGGCAGCGCCAGTGATTCGATCCAGTTTGCGTCAGTCCGCTCGCGCGCGCGACCCATGCCCGCAAAGCGCAGGATTCGCGCATTTTCGCGGCACAATTTGCGCTCGCGCGACGACGACTTACTTCGAACGGAAACGAACACTTCCTGTCGCCGTCTGTCTTCTTTTGTCTCTCTATCATGTGGCCTGCAATCTGGCTGTCTGGGGGTTGCGCGCTCAGAGGGTTCACCCCCACCGCGCGGTCCCGCCCCCTCTCTCCCACGTGTACATCTTGCAACACAGTTTGTATCGGTAAGCCGGAGCGATGCCGGCCGATCCTGCATATCAAGTTCAGTAGGTGTTTTGGCAGAGCCGAGAGGATCGGTGGAACAACGGTCCAATTCTCTCCGTGTGAATGGCTCGAAACAGCCAGCTACCGCTACCGGTTCCCCCCACTCTCTCTCTCGCTCGCTTCAGTGTACATTGCTGTGTTGTGTTCATTACCGAACAAGTGTGTGTGTGTGTATGTGTGCGTTGGCTTTTTATAGTCTACGCCTGCTTGTCGCTTTCCTTTCTTCCATTCAACCGCATGTCAGCGCGTCATGACCAGGTTCAGCTAAGCTGTGACCTATGCCGTCTCAGCTCGAGCATCCATCTTATAAGGCTCCGACCAGTAGCCGCTCCTTCCTTTCTTCTTCTCTCGAGTAGTGCAGTTCCATTTCCATCTCTCTCTCTCTCTTTCCATTTCGCGGCCTACTCCCTACTAGCATCACCGCGAAATCGTTTCCAGTCGGGGTGTAAACCGCCATGCTCTCACCCACATATCGTTGTTCATTCGGCAACGTGGTGCCACCTTTCTGATCCGGATCGCTTCAGTGTCACATATCACATAGATATCCTGTCATGTCCGCGCACATCAGCTTTCCCTATCACACACACATACACGATTGATTTCCTAATTCCAAGCGCACCCACATGCAACCTTCCCATTCGCCCATCTCATCTAGTCCGTTTTTGCCCCGTCTCCCCGCTTCGTCTCCTTCCATCGCGCGTTTCTGCTCTTCACTTGTTATCATCGCATTATTGTACCACCCCGCGGTTTCAGATGTTTTCGTATCGACTCGCCTTCGCAGTCGTCACCATCGTTTCGCTGATCGATGCGGCGCCGATAGCGCCGTGCATGTCGTGCAAGCACAACTGTCACGCTGCGAACACCACGTAAGTCGCTTCCTCTGCTCATTCATCACCACCGCGAAAATCGCCTTTTTCCCCCGCGCCGCCGCGCACATCTTTGCATATCCCTGTGTGTGTCTGCGTTCCCCTCTATGCGAGTCGTCGCCGTCGTCACTTTTTCATCCGTCGCATATCACTGCCGCAGCCGCTTCCGGTCAAGTTTCGCGCAGTCAGCACACTCTTTGCACGCCGCAATTTATCACTGCTCGAAAAAGTGCGCGGCGGGGCTGCGCGGACGCTGTCGCCACCTGTGTACAAAGACGTCCGCTCTTCGCCACCACTTCTTTGGCCCTATCAATCGATCCCCGATCAATGCGCTCTTCTCGATTCGATTGACCGGAAAAGAAGCGCACAGCAGTCAGTCTAGCGTTCTCTTCTCACCCCCGCCCGCTCTGCAGCAGATCGAGAGAGAGAGAGAGAGAGAGAGAGATCGGCTGATTTGGTCGATAATTGATAGCCTTGCACTGCGTCACCCTACTCTCGGGGTCACTCTCTGTGGCCTTTTTTTGAATGCTGATATTGCAACCGTTTAACGGAAGCGGGGACTGAAGAGAAGACTGAACCTGCGAGATCATACGACTCGCGAGGATTTTTCACGCCAGGCGCCAATGCGGCGCCATCGTATAATATCCTTTCTTGATCTTCTTGCTCTCTCTTTTCACTTCCGCCCAGTCGCCGCACTTCCTTGTGTCTTTCAACATCCTACTTCCTGCTCTATATCATGGGAATGAAAAGCGAGAACGACCTTGTTAGGCTCTCTCAACTAGGTTAGCGAGACCATGCGCCGTCACACTTGTGATTCACGTGAAGCAATAGAAACTGCGCAAATAGGAACATAGAAAAAATCTGATTCAATTAGCAATACATATTTCAAAGCACACACCATTTTCAGCAAACATCATCATAAATCTACACCAAGTAGCAAAACTCTGTCGTCTCACAATCAGTCGCACATTCAATCATCTTTCTCCAGACTCACCCCGTCCAATGACAACTCGACCCTGGTGGAGGACGTCTCCTCCTCTGAGCAGCTCGACACGAACCTCATCGAAGACGTGGTGGAGGCTGAGGAGAGACACAGCAGGAAGAAGAGGGAGGTGGAGCAGCGCGCGTGCAGCCGATTCCAGATGGAGATGGTGAGTGGCAGATGCATACTTTTCCATTATTATTTGTGATGCGAGATTGGCAGGAGGCGAGATTGGCAAGGACACAAACTATCTATTGGCTATTCTCGTCGAAGATCAATCCGTTCAGGATATTATTATGCAGTACACATGACTTGATAAACGAGGAACGGGGTGAAGAGTATTAGTTCAACGTGTTCAGGTGCTCATTCCTCTCGCTATCGCTATGATCCCCATCGGCCTGTGTGCCATGCTGCTCTGCACATGCTGCTGCGGACCCGAGGAGAGCCGAGGTACGCACCCTTGCCATACATATCACTTGTTTGATTTCCTGTCGACACCAATAATCACTTGTTTGCTTGTCTCATATCTAACCCTTCAGGCAAGATGCCGGAGAACTTCTCCCTCTCCCGTCTCTCGTACGCCAAGGAGCTGGATGAACTCGAGTACAAGGTCGGTTGTCGGTGCCCCCGCATTAGACTGATCTCTGCAACCTCCCCCCCTCGTGACACTCGTTCTGTCTCGCGCGAGCCGGACCAAAAATGCACATTAGCGCCGTTGAATGAACACGCTACTGAATCTGGATCCGCGAAACATCTTTTGAAGAAATTCGCTATAGAGCCCCGCTCCAATCCTATCAGTGATAATGTGATTGGTCACAGCATACGAATTGCCACACGGCTATAAATATGCTAATTCAGGACGACTACGTGCGGCGGAAGGACTCGAGCCGGACCAAGTTCTCCACCACCGTATCTTTCATCGAAGCCAGAAGGTTGGGCGAAGATTTATGCCTTCCGGCCAGCTCGCTCGCTTGCGCACATCCTATCCCAACAAGGGGCCAGCCTTGACTTTCGGATCGCACCCCCTAACCGTCGGGTATCACGCGCATGTGCACTTCCGAATCATTCATCATGACACTGCGCATTTCCCGGTTGAAACACTTTTTGTGCGTCGGACACTGCTGGTACTGTTGGTTCGATGCGTTGACGAGTTGACCACGTGAAAGAAAGTGTCAGATATTTTACAGCAATGGTTTTTGTACGAGCGTCTTTCCAGAAACTCTGCGTGGTCGGCGCACTCTGCCGACTCGACCAACTCCGGCCCCGCAGTGGTCAGCTTCAACGCGCAGGCGCTGCGGAAAGTCGCGTCCACGGAATCCATGAAAAAGACGCGCTTCTCTGACACGGTCTCCGTACTAGGTCAATATTTGCACCATTTTAATCAGTAGTTGTATAACCAGTAGTTATACCGATTCAACTAATTGTTGTACAACTTTAAGCGTATTTACTGGTAATGTATTTCACTGTTTCCATTTTAGGAGCGGACGAGTTGCGACTGAGCAAGTGAGCGCGCGCCTGCCGGCAGCGTCTCTCTAGTGTACATATAGCGTAGCTAGGCGGGTCTCTCTCCGTGCCTCTTCGGCACATCCGCAGCACAGTCGCACTCTCTCTCTCTCAGGGACTCGTGGACACCAAGCACCATTGTCCACACGTTCACTTTACACTGCTCGTAACACCGATTCCATTGTCAACACTATTGTAAGGCATTCCCGTCCCCCTCCGATTCAAGTATGTCCGCTATATAGTGCTTGTTTGTTTGTATATAAGTATATGAGATTGCAATAATAAAATTTTACATTGAAAATCAAAAGATTGCCACGACAATAGTGGGAAAATACACCGGTACAACGCTACAAGCTTTTGAATCAAGCGGGAAAGAGGTTAGGATAGATACAGAACCACACGAATATACAACAATATCGTCTGCGACAATCAATAAATATGCAATAGATGACATGTTCGAGTAGTATACAATACACATGGGAATACTGTTAGAAGGACGTCGTCTGACTGATATGACTCACTTCTTGCTCCTCCTCTTTCGCCTGTCCTTGGCGGGAGAGTCTCCCACCTCCAGGTGACCATCTTGAAGGTCCTGAAAGAATAGTTCGAGGGAGAGGGAGAAGAAAGAAAGAAAGAAAGAGAGAGAGAGAGAGAGAGAACTCCTACCTGCTGGCTGAGCCCCGTGCTCTGCAGCTCGTCCTTCAGCTTGGTCTGCGCCTCAAAGTGCATCATCAGATCGCGCACCTGCTCCTGCAGCTCGGCGATCTCCTGCAACGAATGGACTCTCTCTCTCTCTCTCCTCCCTGATAGGAACACCAGCTCCATCACTCATCTCCATCTGTTAGTCTCATCACTCCTGCTCCTCCCCCACCCACCCCCTGCATCCTCTTCCCCTCCTGCTCCTTCTCCCTCCGCAGCTCCTCCACCTGCCGCTTCCACTTCTCCTGATCCGCCCGCAGCAGGCCGTTCATGTCGCGCTCGTCCTTTAGGTCGCTCAGGCACTGAAGCGAAACAAAAATACAATTTGGAAATAATATGAAATATGTTTTACCATTTAGGTAAAATAAAAACAACAACGGCACTGTAATTCAAGTAGCACGTTTTTCAACCTCATCCATAGTACGTTTCATGCGCAGTACAACACGCGAAAAATTATCATCACTGTAATAGCATTCATGCCAGTATGAACCAAATTATCTTTGAAAAAATCGTTTTGGAACATTATAGTGCGCGCGGACATCCAGTACAAACTAGAGGAACTAGCTGGTGCGCCCTTTCCAATTAGCAAGTCTGAGCAAAGACGTGCATAGTGCATACACCTGTGTCGGATTGATAACATAACAAAGCCCACCTTGGCGAACTTTCCAGCCATGACGGCCTGCTTCTTCTCGCCTGCGTCCCGTGACCTCTCCATACCAGCCAGCTGCTCGCGGAGGGACGCGTTCTCCTGCTCCAGATGGGACAGACGGGACTCCAGATCGCCGATCTAGAGAGGGAGAGATTTACAGAGAGAGAGAGAGAGAGAGAGAGAGAGAGAGAGAGAAAAGCGAGAGGGATGAAGGGAGAGGGAGAGAAAAAGAACTAGGAGAGAGAGAGAGAGAAAGAGAGAGAGAGATACCCTCACCTCGCCGCTATTGGCTTTCTCGCTGTGTGCTCGCTCGCGGCTCTGGTCCGCCAGCTTGCGCTCAAAGTACGCCCTACAAATCACCTGGATAAACGTTTCGATTTCGGGTAAAACTGACAATACCACGCCAAATACGCAACTCTGTAATGATAACTGAGAAGTCGTGATTTTTCAACAATTGGAAAACGATTCAGCAGTCAGTGTCAAACTACTCTCGAAATGCCTTCCAACTACCTCCGAAATGCCTTGCAAGACGCCTTTCCAACTTGCTCTCCACCCCACCTACTTCCAACTATCTCCGAATAGCCTCAAACCACTTTGAACTACTTGGAAAACGGTTTTCGAAGATACTTACCAACTTTTACCGAATTCGATCAATATAATTTCAAATACGCTTCTCATTAATATCAACTCGCAATAAAGACGATATGAAATAATGAAGTGTCTCATCAATACCTATTGATGCATGAATATCTGAATAACTGAATCTCTCTCTCTCTCTCTCTTTCTCTCCCTCTCCCCTTTTTCTCTCCCACCTCTGCGTCTCCAGCTGCTGGGTGAGCAGGCACGTGTACTCGATCCGAATCGCCTCCATCTTCGCGTCCTTGCCCTTCTCCGCCGATTCCATCTACAAATATACCGTAACTCCTTACCCTACCGTATAGCAAAACATCAATACCGTAACCCTCTTACATACAGTAACCCAACTACTTGCTACCGTATATCAAATCAACCCACCTCCGCTCCCGTGCCGCGCTGGTACTCGACCACCTGAAAAACAGAACAATCACATCTCTCAAAACACAAATACTTTTCATCATGTCACGTCCCACGACCCACAAAGTTAGAAGGACGTCATTGTAGGCCGCTGTGGATGAGCAGATGAGCTACCGATCCCAACTGTACGGACCAGCCACAAGGTCCACCCATTCCGCATCAGTTGAGCACCAATCCAGGCTACTATCAGACCACCCACGACGCTCCCTCCCCCCCCCCCACCTTTCCGTCGTTGTCGCTCTGGATGAGTCGGTGGACGTAGTTGTCGCCGGCATAGTCCCACACCCGGTCGCCGCCCACCTCAAATACAAGGTAAAACAATTATATTAAAGGTGCAGGTAGGGTACTCGCATCTGTCACTGTTATCTGCAATGAAAATACACCCATTTTGCGCGATTCGGATTTATAAATAAATGATAACTTCCTATTATCGCAGTCTGTCGAAAAATACGCAACAGTTGTAGGTTCTAGTTGGAAATTCGACTAGAAGCCAATTTATGATTCCCATCTTCGTAAAAAAAACAGCCCCATTATAGCGTCAAAGTACGGATAAAACTAACATAAACTCAAGCATAATTGCGTAAATATAAAAATCGCTACTTGAAAGCTTCATTAAAAAAAATTACACAAAAAAACGCACCACTACATGGACAATATTCATACACAAAACGAAAGTTCAATACCTGACCAGCGTACTCACCCAAAAATGAGAACTGATCACGAAAAGGAAAAGGCAAACCCACCTGGAGTGCAAAGGTGTGGTTGGTGGCCTCAAAGTGTCGGTAGGCGTGCGCTTCCGCGTATCGGCCGCACCCCACACTGCCGCAGATCAGACACACCCACAGGTCAGACGCCTGCAATGCAACGAGACTGATCGTCACTGTAGCTAGAGTACATGTCGACATTTGCGTAGCTTTTTCGAGAGTGAGTCACAGACACACCTACAGGCTCAAAATCCTGCAATGCGAGCAGTCTGAGAATCATCACACGCAACACCAAGTACACTGACTACGAACTACGTCCCATCTTCTTCTTCTCTCTCTCTCTATCTCTCTCTCTCTCTCTCTCTCTCTCTCCCTCCCCCTCCCTCCTTCCCCCACCTGTCCACAGTCCGTGCACCGCTGCTCGGCCACCAGCTCGGGCGTCTGCGTGTACCGACACACCGGACAGCTGAAACACTGCCCGTCTCACAACACGCAACTCAAAAACACTCTAAGCCTGTACACGATGATTAATAGAAAAGATCTAAGATGAAATTTCGTCGTCCAAGTTCTGAGCCAACAGCCAAAAAAGGGTAAAAGTTTTCGATCGCCGCAGCACACACACACGCCCAAAGGAGTATAGGGTGTGGAAGATTCAGTCAAGAAGGCGGAGATGTGTAAAGTTTTGCGTGAATGGGTGATCCTCAAATGTTTAAAACTCATAATACGTTTCGCCGATATAAATAATAAATTCAGTGGCACTGCGGATACCAATTTCAATAATTTTATATTGAGCTTCTTAAACATGTACGATAAAATATAAATCTCATTAACGGAAAAAAACCCATGCATTTCATTTCAGTAAATAGTATGTTCCACCGAGTAAAGATATATTCTGGACATGAACCCATTCCAATGAATTGTATTCCGGTAATCCATTACAAAATAAGCTGCAAATTCAAAGGTGCCGATGTAGTTGTAGTAGAAAACGCTGGTACAACGTGACCTCATAAGACTTTTTAAAGATTTCGTTTCGTATGTGTCATAATCATGTTTGCGATTCCGAATAAACCTTTTGATTTGAATTTGACAACGTGACCTCACGCACATTTGATTATTGATGTTTGAAATATCTGAAATTTTAGTTTGCAATGGCTAGACTGAAGGTTCTAGGCACGTCTAGTTTACGACCAGGTGCGGAGGGGGAAAGGGAAGGACGGTCAGTCGTCCATCCTGCGCTAACCAAGTGGGGTCGCCTAGGCCGACTAGGTAAAGCCATCCTCCTAACCTCCTATCCTCTCTGCTACCTGTTTGCCCCATCCCCCGACTTTCACAATTATTCTCCTTCTGATATACTTCTCCCGTTTCTTTGTTGCCGTGTCATTTCCCTTTCCAGGCCCTCGCTCCAACATGCCTCCCGCACCAGGAAAGAAGAAACGGTCTCCGGTACGATAAGCTACCGTATACCTAAATCCTCTGAATCTCAGGGAGCGCCGAAGAACTCTGGTCGAAAGCGGGCGAAAGCAAACGACGCTACGAGGGAGGATCCACTGCCGGAAGCGAGGACGCCGACCAAGAAAGATGGCGACAAGACGATGGCAGTTGGAGTAGTTGGAGAGGTGAAGGCAGTACCGGAGAAGGAGCAGCAAGAGGTATGCACTTCTCCTTCTCACCCTCCTCCTCTTCGCATACTACTTCTCCTACACGGTTCCTTTTCAGGTTACTGTGAGGCCACCGAATGCAGAGTATTGCAAACTGGAAGGACTAGGAAAGGCGGACGGGCTCTGTCCATTCGATGAGAGGACAGACAAGGGAAAGATTTCGCGAGAAATCGTCTCCAAAGAGATGGTCTCGAAAGAGACACTGCCGAAGGAAGAGAAGGAGAAGGCAATGCAGTACGATCCTGTATCCCATCTCACGGCGCAAGCTACGCGATCGGTCGCTGCCATTCAGATCGCAGACGCATGCAAGCCTTCCGAGATCGCCCCGCCCAATACAGTCCCGCCCCCTCAGCTCATCGAAGCCACGCCCACCAAGGCGCCACAAGCAGTCATCACCATGACACCTGCTGCTCCCACTCAGTTGTCTGCCGGGCCCACCCAGACTGACGAATCCGCGCAGATCATCAACGACTTTGTGAGTACAGTGAGGATACTGTAGGTACATTAATCATGGCACCTAGGTATCGGTCGAGGCTGCTACGAAGAACTCCGGTCCGTTCCTGGATCTATTGAAGCGGCGCGGAGTGAAGGGCTACAGAGACGAGTTTCGGAAGGTATGGGATGTAAGGGGTACTGTATCTACAGAAACTTCTTCTAGATCCGCAACTACCTCCCTGAAGGCACGAAGAACGCGTTTAATGAAAAGGACAACGACAAGTACAACAGGTGAGATCTGGAGAGAGATGAGGACCAAGAGACGAGAAGGAAATGATCTTCTATTCTAGGTTCAATAGTGTTCTCCTTCTGGATGCGACGAGGGTAAAGCTGGTTGGATACACTGGGAGTGAACGGAAAGGTATACTGTGAGAAAGTGGAAGGAGTGAACGATTTCCAGATTTCGACTATATCCATGCAAGTCGTATCCAGTGTGGAAAGAAGCAATTCATCGCCACCCAAGGACCACTTCCCGAGACCGTCAACCACTTCTGGCACATGGTAGTCCAGGAGGAAACCAAGGTATACGGTAGCTTTCAGTACTTCTAACTACAGTACCCATTTAGGTGATCGTGATGCTCTGTCAGTTCTTCGAGGACGGAAAGGAAAAGTGCACGGACTACCTCCCCGTGAAGAAGGGCAAAAAGAAGAGACTCGGAGACTTCAGTGTCATCTGCAAGGAGTCGGAACCGATCAAGGTAGTATGGACTACACGCGGGTTCATTCATGTTGTATTTAGGGCATGGATCGGGTAACCCAGACCACTCTGGAGGTGACTCCGAAGGGAAAGGCGCCGATGACTGTAGTCCATCTGCACTATGAGGGATGGGGAGACCACCTTGCACCCGATGATATCACCACTGCTGTCGGACTAGCGCGCAAAGTTCGACCAACTTCTATCCTTATAGCCAACTCTCGCACTGCAGGCCCGTGAGATCAACAAAGACGCGGTCTCGTCGTCTGGCACCCCAATCCCGATCGTCGTTCACTGTTCTGCGGGCATCGGAAGGACTGGATGCTACGTCGGATTCGAGTTCGTCTGTGCCAAGGTATCTCTCACTGTACCTTCTCTTTATAATGTGGGGGTTTAGGCGTGCGAGAGTGCCTTCAATATGGACGACATTCTCCGCAAGTTGCGCGACCAGAGACAGCACTGCATCCAGAACGAGCTGGTCAGTCTCTCCTCCGGACTCTATCTTCTCATGATCTCTTTCCAGCAGTACCTCTTCCTCTGCCGCTCCTACATCGAGGCTGCAGCGGATGCAAAGTTCGTCTGCCGGGACGACTATCAGAAGTTTATTGTCGACTACGAGAAGCTGATTGTGCGCAAGAAGAAGGAGGCGGGTGGTGTCGATCGATGTCGATTGATTGACGGGTGTGTCTTTTAGATCGAGGACAAGAAGAAGGGCAAGCCGTCTGTTCCCTCGGCGGAGGTGGTCGATGATCCCGGCGGCGGCAATTGAAACACACTTACAAGACTAACAACTTTGAAAACTTACAAAAGAAATGCTTAGATGTAGATTATCGTTTAACAAGTTTGTGTTCCGAAATTGTGTCTCCCGTGTCCTTACAAGATAAACACTTTGGATTTCGCGTTTTGTCTTTTCTTCTCTCTTTCCAACTATTCGCTCACACACACACACACACACACACACACACACACACACACACACACACACACACACACACACACACACACACACACACACACACACACACACACACACACACACACACACACACACACACACACACACACACACACACACACACACACACACACACACACACACACACACACACACACACACACACACACACACACACACACACACACACACACACACACACACACACACACACACACACACACACACACACACACACACACACACACACACACACACACACACACACACACACACACACACACACACACACACACACACACACACACACACACACACACACACACACACACACACACACACACACACACACACACACACACACTCGAAGCGTGATCCAAAGTCAATTTGCCACAGTACACTCTCTCCTCCTTTCATTGAAAATTGCACTGTCCAGTTCGTGATTTTTCGAAGATAATTTCAGCTTCACATGAGTCAAAAAAGGTGTGTTCACATGAATGTGACATGACTCACGTCGTGTCCTGCCACTGCTCCAAGCACTGCGCGTGGAACTGGTGGTTGCACAGCACCGCCAGAACCTGAAAGAAACGATACGGTATAGTCTACATAAGCGAGGCTAATATTGCAACCTACTGTCAGCTGCAATACAACACTCCATACCGTATACCTACATATCACAACAGTAGCTGTACAGACTATACAGTACCCCCTAACCCACAAATGCGTCATCATCTACAGTACCGCACTACAGTATACCTAACCTACATCAGACTACCGTACCCCTCTCACCCCGTCGTCCATCCGCTCCAGGCACACGGCACACGTGGGCAGCTCGTGCAGGTGGCGAGTGTCGGCGTTCGTCTCGGCCTGAAAAGGACTTACTTCTTTCTTTCGATCTCTTCTCTCCCTCTCTCTCCTCTCCTCTCCCCCTCTCTCCCCTCCTCCCCCCTTCCTCTCTCTCCCCCTCCCTCCCTCCTCCCCGCACCGTCTCTATCTTGTCCACGAACAGCAGCAGGCATCTGTTCGCCTCGAACGAGTTGAAGTTGGCGCCGTTGTAATCCTCAAAGAACGCCACCGCGTCGTGCTGAAGCATTTTGAAGATAACATGAATTTAAAACCCTCAAGCATAATGGAAATAGGTTTCATGGAGAAACTATGACTCAAATAGTGAGACCGTAAATGCATCAAATGTCCAATCAATAATTACGCCCTCACATGTCGCTTGAAGCGGATGACGATCATGTACTGGTTGGGCGTCTGGTCGCGGATGATCTTCATCTCCTCAATGTGAGAGAGCGACGGGCCTGCAGAGGACGTGCTTGCATCAACACTTACAGTCATAGAAACATTCACGCACACGCACCGAGAACATTTTCTTCAAACTCGTGTCAATATTTTAGCGCAACATATAATATTATTCTGGGAGATAGTTCGCCAGATTACGGTAGAAAATCGATCTACCCTCTAGTCGCATTCGATCTACCTTCTAGTCGTGAGGAGACCCAAGCGCGCGCTTTCAAACGAAAATATTGATCAAAGAAGCCGGCATGCGAATCAAAGAGGCCGCGCGACACTCGACCATTTGCTCGCGCTGTCTGGCCTCTCTCGCTCGAAACTGAGTTTCGCCAACTGACCCCGGCTGGCAATAACAGAAACTATCCTCCAGGCGGCGACTATAATTCTATCAATCTCAGTGAGATACGATAGCGAACCAACGAACCACCAATGCACTTAAAGGGAGTGTACACTCTGAATTTCGAAGTTGAGTTAGCACTAGGATGTGAAAATATGATGAAAATTATGCACTTTTGTCAATAAAACTAAGTGTCGGAGATAACCTTAAGTCTGTTAAAAGTTCAGTTGAACACTGAAAATTGGCACCAATTGGCACCAATTTCTGCATTCTGGCACACTTTGCGTTCAATTTTTATCGACTTGCTGGCATTTTCAACAAATAGTTATGTTGGCAAAATTGCATCGTTTTCATCAAATTTTCATGTCCAGGTGTTAACTCGACTTCGAAATTCAGAAGGTACACTCCCTTTAAACACATGTCCAAAACTCGTCCTAAACCCAAACTAAACAAATGTCCAATAAAATAACATACCTACATTTTCATTACCTACATTTTCACCGAAACTGATGAAGGTGACGACAAACTACTGATATCAAACACGTCCATCCAATCAGTCTATATCAGCCGTCTCTATGCCTAAACCCACCGATGAATGAGACTATGTCGCTGACGGATAGCTGGGCGGGGACGGCCAGCATGCACAGCATCCGGCAGCGGGCGGCGCGCGCCAGCTCATCGTCACTGAAGGGGGATGGGTAATCAATCAATAAATCAATACGCAATATCTGCAGGTCCTCGTCGTTGCAAGACGACTGGTAATATATGCAGGTGATTCCATTTTGATTGTGACTTTAATGGATATTGATAGACAAAAGCATCGGCGATGCAAAGGGGGAAAGGTAGCCCGCCGATTCAGGAGACTACTTTGTGAATGGAAGGAGCGCAAGAGACCAGGTAATGCTGCAGGTGAATTGCTTGCGATTTTAATGAATATTCACTGATGAACGACACAAAAAATTGAGTTTCGCAACGTCGAAATATGTTTCACTGTTGTTTCATGTCAAAGGAATTAATGAACCACTAATTCGTAGATTGATTCAACCATGACCACTCTCAAATTCATACTACTCAAGTTCGGTCTTCGAAGCGCAGTACAAAAAATGACTGAAACACCTGTGAATTGACATGAAAGCAAGAATACCCGGAGCTCTACACGTCAATAATGGTACTCTACTCTAATGGCCCAGGATTCCGGATAAATGATTGATTGAACCCACTTGTACTTGTAGAAGTGGAGTATGCCCTCGGTCTTCTCGACGAAGGGATTGCCGGAGAAGAAGTCGATGCGCTCAATGTCGGACAGCGGCTCGGATGCCGCCTTCACGGAGGCGGCGCGCGAGGATTGCGGCAGCTGAAGGGGGTTCCGGAGTACAAGATACTATCGCACGATTCCTGCGCACTCACTCGAACATTACACATCATCTACACATATACATGACAATTAACTGTAGGTGTACTGTCGCGTCTCTTTCCACATCTCTGATCTCCACTCTAACCGTTCCGACAATCAAGTACGACAATGCGGCGGCTGAACGGAGTTGGTCAAGGATAGGGAATGTACGTGTATTGATACTCATATCGTCGCTCACATCATGATGAGGCATTCAATCCACAAGTCATACATGGATTTTTTGTGTGGCAAATCTACGTTTCAATACCGATCAGAGTCGCTCAAACACAGCGTGACTACAATGCGAGAGATTCGAATACCCCCCTGGATTCTACCCTGAACGGCACCGTCAAATTCGAGAACGTGGCACTACACGAGTTGGCAGACAAGTACGAGCCGTCTGCGTAGCTGCCCGTCTTCGTATCCACTGATCGAAATCTTGACAGTAGACACTCACAGACAGTAAACATCAGAGAGTCACAGTTAGAATGTTTTTTTTAAATTAGAATCCTACCCCTACCCTCATATCAACGCTAATGATGGATTCATGATGAGGCATAATGTTCAACATCAAGAACTAGCTAGCATACAATAGACACTCACGTCTCACGTCATCGCTCATGAGTCAGGGAGTCAGAAGCAGAGACAGGGAGTCTTATTTTATAATCAGAACCATACGTGCCACTCACATCGTCGCTCACAAAGTCAGACAGCGAATTAAAATGCCCCTATGTCACTCACATCGTCGCTCATGAGACTGGCCCTCTCGTCGCCCTCCCGCGGCAGTGTCTCCACCACCACCTCCGAGTACGTGCGCCGGCCGTGGAACGACGGCTGCGGAGCCACGCGCGGCATCTGAAGGATATGACGTCTGTCTGGATGTCTGTCTGTCTAGCTGTGTCTAGCTCTCTCTCTCTCTCTCTCTCCTTCTTTCTCTGTGAACACAAATCACATCATGCAACTCCAAATCAGAACTGCGCAGAGTGATGATAGCCAAGTCATCGCTGATAACGGTGAGCAAGGGGATAGTACATAACCGATCTTGCAACCGTTGACTTTCTTTCCGATTCATTCTTGTTCATATTGTGCGCTTCAAAACTACATTGACAACTTCCGCCGGCAACAGCAACATTACAACATCTCTCGTGACACGGTGTTCTCTACTCTTCACCCTCAGTCTTTTCGCATGCGTTCTCTCCCTCTGCTGCTCACCTTGCCCCTGTCGCTGACGCTGGTCGACGGAGCCCGGGGCGCGTCCTCGTCGCCGTCCAGCCCCGGTGACTTCTTCTTCATACCCGAGTACAGACGGCGCTTGTCGCAGTTCGCAGCCCGCTCCGCCTGCTTCTCCTCCTCTGAAATCCGCGTGTAGACGATACGATGTTTCTTTCAAGAGTAGCGGTATCATTCATTTTTTGATACTTTTACACATTGAATGATTCGAAAATGTGAGAACGCACCCGTCTTGGCCTCGTTGGCGGAGAAGTTGGAGAAGTCGACGCGCTCCGCGGTCGGCTTCACCTCGAGTCGGATGACGAGCGGGTCGTAGAAGCTCATATAGTGCGCTTCTACAATACTCTTTTTAAACAAGCAAATGTACATGAAAACAGCATGTAAAAACCAGGAAAAACAGGCGAGGCGAGAGCAGCGCATGACAACAATACGACGGATTTGTGCGACCCAATTCTGCATGAGAGAGAGCCGAGAGAGCGTGCAAACAAAGAGAACCATGACAGTGAAACGGTTTTCTTGCGGCACATAAATGTTTTCTGGATTTCGACATTTTTCTTCATTTTTTTCCCATTCGTCTTTCAGAGATGGTTTGTCTATTTTCTAGCATCATTGGTTTCAGTCAACATGAGTAAGACCGCTTTCGTGGTGGGTGCGAGCGGCGCGGTCGGCACGAAGCTCGTCGACGCACTTATCGAGTGCGGCAAGTTCAGGTGAGAGGCGAGCGAGGCGAGCGTGCATGGTTCCCCTATTTGTCTTTTACAGCAAGGTCGTCCTCATCGGCCGCCGCAACCTCGAGCTCGCCAACCAGCCCGATTTCGTGGTGCGTTTAGCTTCTTGAATTCTACTGAGCTTCTTGGATTCTTGGATTCCAGCTCACTTCACATTTGAGTATTCAGGAGCAGAAGACGGTCGACTTTGAGAAGCTGGACGAGTTTGCCGACGAGTTCAAGGGGTTCGACGTCGGTTTCTGCACGCTCGGCACCACTCGCGGGAAGTCGGGAGCGGTGAGACAACGAGTCAACTCTAGCTATAACAGTTGTACCCCTGTTTCAATCACTAAATCAATCAGTGAAGAAGAAGAGTTTCAGAAGATGTTCTACCGCGTCGATCACGACTACGTCCTCAACACGGCTAAGGTGGGGTTTCACTATGACATTAAAATCAGTGGTTTCAAGTCTCATCGTCTCGCCATCTCGTAATGCCAATTCACATTTCTCAAGTGTTATGAAGTAATTCTTATGTAGTATGAAGTTCACAAGACTCTAAATGAACACCACTTTCTCAGCTGGCCAAGGAGGGCGGCTGCCCTCGCTTCATGCTCGTCACTTCCATGGGATCCGACGCCACCTCATCCATGCTCTACCCAAAGACCAAGGTCTGTGCGCACTCGCATTTATTACGCGTGATTTTCTCTTCCCCATTCATTACGCCCTCTGTGTTTTTTTTTGTTCCTCTCTCTCCCTCTTTCTCTCTCTCTCTCTCACCCCCTCCTCATCCAGGGCGAGGTAGAGAACGACATCGAGGCGCTCGGCTTCGACACGTTCGTCGTCGCCCGGCCCGGATTCCTCGAGGGCCACAGGTACGGTACGAAAAGGTTACTGTAGTCGAGGCTACTGTATCTGTGAAATATCACAATGCCGCCTGCCGTGTTGACTGTGAACATTCGTTCGGACTTTCTCTTTTTCTCTGTCAGTCAAAGAATTACGGTATGACATAACATTGCAGGAACGAGTCGCGTATTGCCGAGATTCTCTCCACTCCATTTGTCAAGGTGATTGGATGGTTCACCAACAAGTGGAGCATCCCCATGGAGAAAGTCGCCAAGGTGAGCAGATCAATCAATCAATAAAATCTCCTCGAATCAATCCCCTCTTACTCCATACATTGTTGTTACCATCTTGCGTGGTATCTCGTGAATCACAAATGCGCACGCGTGTACGCATCTCTCTCTCTCTCTCTCTCTTTCACTCTCTCTCTCTCTCTCTCTCTCTCTCTCTCTCTCCTGCCTATTGCATTTCCCCACACACACCACCATTCACGCCCCTCGCTCACCGCATGATGGATCTATTGTCTGATCGAATATAGATTGATTGCGGTTGTGTTGGGTTGGATGTGCACTCGACGTACAAGGAGTCACTACACTCCAGTCTCGCGTGTCTCCGCCGACAACTGCCACCCTGAACTCGGCAGTTTAGTGTTGTTTATACTGTTGGACTTTGTTCACCCCCCCCCCCTCTCTCTCCCTCCATCCCTCCCTCCCCAGAGAGACCAATTTAGACGCTGCGGTCCATTCATTTGCAGGATTGCCCCCCGCTCTTCTTATGACTTTCTCTCTCATTTCGCACCTCTCTCTCTCTCCGGTCTAATCGCTCCATCTATCATCCCTGCCACCTTTTCAACACACATCTGCCCCTGTTTCTTCGGTGGCGCTCTTTTTCTCCCCCCGTCGCCTTTTCCTATCCCTGCTCTCTCTGATCACATGTTTCACGTGGATCCGATAATTCAACGAAATTCCGACACGGGTCTGCGATCTCTGCGCGCTCACTTCCTCCCACCGCCCGTCGCCGCACCTCTCTCTCTCTCTCTCTCTCTCCCTCTCTCTCCCTCTCTCTCTCTCTCTCTCTCTCTCTCTCTCTCTCCCACCCTCCATCCCTCCTCTCCCCTCGCACCCAGCAAAAGCGCACAAGTTCAATGTGCGAATCGCGGGTGATATATGTTCGAACTCGACATCCCTCAGTCAGCTGCTTGGGTGTAGTGAGATTGAATTAGACACGGAGAGAGAGGGGGAAAGAGAGAGGGTTGGTCGAAGAAGACTGGTCAGACGTTTACAACAATGATCGCGGCGATGTCAAGCCGTTGCGTACTTTCGCCCCTCTCTCCCCCACCCCCACTCTTTTCCCCCAATCAAATCACCGCTAATCGCTTGTGATATGACCTGTGACCATGCGCAGCATTCTTTGTCTCTTCTCTCACATTCCCCAAATTCTGAAATAGGTATCATTAGCTGTAAAGCCTCTATCGTATCTTTAGGCGCTGGTTGTGTCGTCTCTGGATTCCACTCTGAACGGTACCGTCAAATTCGAGAACGTGGCACTGCACGAGTTGGCTGACAAGTACGCGCCGTCTGCGTAGCTGCCCTCCCCGCATTCACTGCGTAGATGCCCCTCCCAGACACGAGATACCCTATCATGCACCCCGCCCTCTCACTCCGCCTCCATTGTCTACGATAAGCAGGTTATCACGTATCACCCCCCTCCCGCACTCTCTCTCTCTCATATTGTGATAGTCGGTGTACCATTATTTGCCGTTTCCGAAACCAATCTATAAACTCTGCGACAGCTGTATCGACACCTTTTTTCCATTCCTTAGTTTTCCGCTCGCTTCCCACAATATCCTGGGCGGTCGCGCCGCGAATCAATCTATAAACTCTTCTGCCTACCGCCCGCCTCTCCCCCTTCCATGTTTGTGGCGCGTGAATGGTTCGAATTGTTGATAGATTCTCGCCTTCCGATTTTTCCGGCCGCGACTTTGTGTAACAAGCCGACCGACTGAAGCCGCACGCTCGGCGCGCCGCGCAAGCAAGAAACACCTCTGATCGGAGTCGTTTGCCTATACGCTTATTTTTACGTTTTGTGTATGTGTGAAGTGCTCTCTTTGGTGTCTGGGCGAGAGAGAGAGAGAGAGAGAGAGAATGGAGTCCATTGCATTCATGCCGCGTACCCGCTTATTCGCTTGTGGTCACGCGGTCTATCGCGCACTGACGCTAATGAAGACTGAGAGCGTGCTCCCAGACCGAAGCAACAACGACATGTGGCCGTGGCTTGATTTCCACCCGTCACGCATCTACCATTCCTCTCCAGCTTTCCATACGCCAATTTCTCGTCAGAGCCGTTTTTCGCCGTTGATCCGTTCATAATTCCATTCGTTATCAGTACGTATTATAGATGTGCTAGAACGGCGAGCGGCAGAGATATAACAATGGCCGACGACGAGAACAGAAACGACGTCGAGGAGCCGATTCCGCACTGCTACAAGCCAGGATTCATTCAGGTTGTGAATTGTGCAATTGTGAATAACAGTTTTATTGTCCGCGTGATCTCTACGCTGCCACGCGCTCCCATTGTACGCATTCTGCAAGAACTTCCCGGTTGCAAAGATCGAATCAATAGCTATTTGTGTGTGTACTTATACGCTTATACACTGATAATCGCGGCCTCTATACACTTTCTCCGCACACGCTGTTTTCGTGAGATTTATGAGCCGATTTCAAGGTTTTATAGCGATGAGAGAGAGAGAGAGAGTGGGGTCGGCAGGGCGCATTGATAAAGGCGATAGGCAGTGATAGATGTGTGCTGCTGTCGCGGGTTTTTTTTGTCGCGGGAATCGTGGGAAATGAATACGAACAATGTTTCTACTTCATAATAATGCGTTAGCCTACGTATCTAGCTTAGGCACTACGATATGCTCCATATTCTCAGATACAACGATTCCGGAGGAAAACAATTGATTTATTGATTGATAATTTTTCCAGTCGGACACGGATCTTCTGGGACATACGAGAGTGCCGACGATCCCAGACTCACCACTGATCTATTCCGATCCCAACCTCCATTCAGCCACTATAGGTGAGAAGGGAAAATGTATCTATTTCGCTATCGAGAGTCTGCACTTCCTCATTCTCGGCTGCTTCTCTCGATTTCTCTCGGGTGCCTCAAAGATCACCCCAATAATCCCGGCACCTCGGGGAGTGGAGAGAGAGAAGGAGATATTTGCACTACGCAAAGAAAACACTCACTTTCTGGCTGTTCTCAAGATGGAAAAGTAGGAATGAGAGAGAGAGAGAGAGACAGAGAGAGAGAGAGAGAGAGAGAGAGAGAGAGAGCATATATGTCACAGGCACGTGGTCCATAATCGGTAATTACATGCGCGTTCGCGGAACACCGATGTGGGTGTGCGCGTGAATTTCTGATGACATGGTAGGAGCGTGCCCATTCTTTATTGCCAAAGAATGCTCATGATACATTCTCTCGTCTCAAGACAACCTGCGGGAAGATTTATTCATGTTCCGTCATAGTCACCACGTATATCTACTCAAAAAAAATGAAGCAACAAAAGCACACACAACAAACTTGCAGATCATGTTTCGTTCGCGGCGATTCCGGAGTTGGAGGAGGGAGGAGATGAGCATGTGGAGCCTCCGACGAGAAAGGAGAGCACCATCAGCGTCGACTTGTGAGTGAACAGTGAACACATTCGTTTATTCAGACTCTATTCTGACTCAGTGCTCCTATAGTCTGCGCCAGAGCGATAGTTTTCGATCTACCTCGCTTGCAGTTCGAAATACGGTGCCATAACCGTCTGCCTCTCTTGTTTTGCGCGCTATTGCCGAGAGCTGACTCTCCGTCTTTCTTTGTACGACCCCACCGCGCGCAACTTATTAGAACTATACATACGTTGTCCAAGAAATTGGTGTGTAAGTGAGAGAAGTACAATATACGTTTCACGAACTGAGTAACATAGCCATGGCCGAAAGATGGCAATAGAAGGTCTCCGAACATTTTTCTAATGCAAATAATAATAATAATAATAATAATAATAATAATAATAATAATAATAATAATAATAATAACAATAATAATAATGGTTTATCTATAGGCGCATATAAAACACAAAACACGAAATGAGAAAGTCATGAGAAACGAAATGAGAAAGACACAAGAGAAACATCATTGCACAAAACACAACACACATGACGATATCATTCATATGAACATGAGATGATCGTGGACTTTTGATCCTTTTGATGAGTGCTCCTATCCTAGATTTTTCGGAAAGCTGCAACTCGCATTCGTTGCAGTGATAACAGGGACATTGAACTAGACGCGCTGTCAGAGTGACAGCTACTCTCGAAAAAGACTGGAACTAACATCAATTCAGTGACAACAAGGGCAACCGTCTGCGCTCGGAGCTCGAGATCAACGCGCAGCACTACGCCAAGCAGAAGCAGTACGCAGAGCAAGCAAAGAAGGAGAGGAGACGGAGACTCACCGATATTGACTTCGAAGGTGCGCCACTCTCTCTCTCTCTCTCTCTCTCTCTCTCTCTCTCTCTCTCTCTCTCTCACCCCCCCCCCCCTCCAGGCATTCTCAACATCATCGGCGGCTGTCACCGATGGCAGATCATCGTCTACCTGATGATCTCCGCTCAGCAGGTGTGTGTTTACTTGTTTACCTGTTTGTTTACTTGTTCACACGTCACTTTACAGGTTCCCCACGCCATGTTCAACCTCAGTGTCGTATACATGATGTACCAGCCCGACCATTGGTGCAAGGTGTGTACGTTTCGAATACTTTTACGTTTCACCCACTCCGCATAGCTGAGAAAAAATCTGTCACTGAGTATTTCACGCTATCACAAGTTCGTCAACTCAACCCATCCATAGAAAGCCGGTTGATATATATTTCGAAAAGAGAGCGCAGACGCGTCGCGTGCGCAGTGTCGGCGCGTTGCAGCGTCTGGCCATGTGCCAGCTCTCAGATGCGGACTGTGGACAATTCCAATTGTGCCACAATCACATGATTTACAATGGGCTTTTCAGATTCCCGGCTTCAACGAGCACAACTTTGGCGTGCTGCAGCAGAACTACACGTGGGACCAGGTGATGGAGGCCGAGATCGCGTTTCCGAGGGTTCGTTTACTTGTTCATATATTTGTTTACTAGTTTACCCGGTAGTATAACCAAAAAACAACTGTACTTGTGATACACTGTTCACCTTGTTTACCCGCGCATCTTTCCAGGTGGACAATCGGCAGCGCAACCTGGCGCGCTGGCACGATCAGTGCCACTACTACGACCGTGACTATTCCAAGATCCGCCGCATGACCCCGGAACAGCTCATGAAACTGCCGTGGGTTGTTTACTTGTTTGCTTACTTTGTTTACTTGTTTACACGTTTGTTTACATTGCTTACGTGCGTGTTTACAGCACCGACGTGAGCACTAAACGCTGCGAGGCGTGGGATTACGATAAATCGGTGAGAGTCTTTATTTTTTGTTGGGTTTTTTCTGTTATCTTTGTGCCGTGAGAAAAATCGTTTGATAAGGCCAAGTCAGACGCGATTATGATTCAAATGTTTTGTGATTCACGATGTCACTCCGAGGTTCTTCCGGAAAGTGCGCGGTGTACTGTAATCGATGTCTTTTGCCAAGTTCTACTATAAAAAAAGAAATCTCTACTATAAAACAGAAATCATGTTCGAACACGGATTTTTGCGCGGGAATCAAAATACCTTTTCAGGTGATGGAGAAATCTGTGGTGACAGAATGGAATCGAGTGTGCGACGACAATTGGAGTCGTGCTCACGTGCATCTCAGGTGAGAGAGAGAGAGAGAGAGGGAGAGAGAGAGAGAGAGAGAGAGAAAGAGAGAAAGAAGAGAGCTTTGTGGGTGGTCCATATCACTTTTTGCAGTTACTCCCTCGGCTATCTCGTCGGTTGCTTCCTGGGTGGATTTGTGAGTGATCGGTAAGTCTCTCTCTCTCTCTCTCTCTCTCTCTCTCTCTCTCTCTCTCTCTTTCTCTCTCTCTCTCATCCCACTCTCCTCCAGATACGGCCGCAAGACGACCATCTACGGCTTTGGCATCCTCTCCGCGCTGTTCGGCTACCTCCTCCCATACAGCAGGGAGTTCGGGGTACGGTATTTTTGAGAGTCACTTTTTGAAAGGATAGTATTATTGGCATCATCAAAACACTAAAAGGACACAAAATTATAAATGTCTTTACGCGCAAATGTCTTTATATTATTTCCGCTGCGAAACGTATGAGCTATAATATAAAATATAATAAACGGTTTCAGGCGTTATCGATTGTTATACAATTTAGTTTCATAGTTATCAAAAATTTGGCTAGTGTCAGTTTCGCAGGTCTGCCTAGTCGATCTCTCCATCCTGTCTCTCTCTCTCCCCCCTCGAGCCTTCAATTGACTTGTGTATACATCGCAATCAACAGTTCCACATCCTTCCTTCTCAGGTCTTCCTAGTGGTCCGCTTCCTCCTCGCTGCTTCCAACGAGGCCGCCGACCTCGCCGCGTATGTGCTCTGCATGGAGATCACTGGTGAGGATTTTGGATTTATTTATATTATTTATAATTACTTTTTTAATGTTCAATAGAGACATTTTCATACAACAATGTACGAACTTCGGCATTTCAGGCGTGAAGTATCGCTCGATTGTCGGATCGCTCTTGCAGGTCTGCGATTGGTTTCATCTTATAACGATTTGCTGGACGTATTGGTGTTTCCCCGAACGCAAACGGTGTATATTGAATTGATGCTGTGAAGCGTATCGAAGTATCCATTGGGAACACTTCTTCATCATTGGTATTTTCGTAAACGCAACGACGTGCTATTACTCAGTGTTTCCCTTATTATTAAACTACACCGGTCAGTGAAACATATATTGTGCATATTGTGCAATTATCTATGATCAAGTTTCTGAAACATGAACCGGACATGGAAACTCTACCGCACGTATCCTCGAAACGTATTCACGAAACGTATTCTCTTAACGTATCACATTATCGTCTTTTAGGCTCCCTGGGCGTGTGGCTACGCGTTCCTCGCCCTCGTTGCCTATTCGACAAAGAGCTGGACCAGCATTCATGTGAGTATAGGCCATCCCCCATTTTCATCGTACGGCATTATTGCCGATCGAACCAGACAATGAGGAAAGGACGAGAAAAAGATGCATTTTCAACGGCATTTCTCGGTTTTTATCCTGGATTACTGTACAATGAGCAATTTTCAAAAATCGAAAAACAAGCGATCCTTGAGATAGGTCTTTTACACAACATATCTACATATCCAAATTTCAGCCCTCTAGCTCAACTCCGAAGGAAGTTATTTTCAAATTAGTTTGTTACTAAAGGAATACGCGGTTTTAGGCGTTATCGATTGTTATACAATTTAGTTTTTATAGTTATCAAAAATCGGAAAACAAGCGTTTGTAGGGAATACTTCTGGAAATCTACTGTGAAAAGGGCAAACTATTTAACCAGTTCCGAACGGAGTTATTTTCGTTACTCCGCACCATTCGTGCGCCAGGGTGATTTTGCACCGGTCGCTTGCAAGCAGCGCAATTTTGGAATATACGAAAGCAATCCTTGAACGATGCCCTAGTCATCCATTATGATGCAGATCTCGTAATTTGTTAGCCACGACGAATACAACGTGCTTGCGCACTAATTGTGCTCCTGGAGAATCGGAGAGGACTTTACAGTCTTTTATACAATGTACTTTCATCACGAAATCCATGTTTTTTTTGTCGCACCGCGTACGCAAGCAACAATCTCTCTAGTACAAACCACCTTCAGTCACTGTAGTGCTTTCAGCTCTTCCAATTTTCATATCATTAAACCCTAAACATCACTTAAGCATCGTAGTCCCATCATGACATTGATAAGCTCGAAGTGTCAAACAGTTTAACTCTTTTTCGTTTCGATAAAATACACGCTTACAAGCGCGCTGGACACGCATTGCTAAGATTAGGCAAAGTGTAGGCACAATGATATATTATAAAAATTAAATGCATAACACATGAAGTTCCATCAATTTTTCAAATCACTGGACCATCGGAGTCTCATCGAGAAATTGGGCTTGTTTAGTACAACCTTCTTTCCAGCTCTTCACAGTGGTGCTGCACTGCTTCGCCCTGGTGCTTATCCACTTCCTTCCGGAGTCTCCCCGCTGGCTCATCATGAGCAACCGAGTAGTGGAGGCAGAAAAGATCATCAGGTACGTCCGCTATTTGTCCTGTTGGTCACCCGAGATCTTATCCGGTACGCGTCTTTTCGGGACTATGATCATTTTTATCGGAAAACTGAACAATTTCGATCTCTGCCACATAGTTATAGCCAGGTAATCAAGACGTGCACATCTTTTTTT
The DNA here is from genome assembly GCA_963966185.1 of Rhabditoides inermis. NCBI lineage: Eukaryota > Metazoa > Nematoda > Chromadorea > Rhabditida > Rhabditidae > Rhabditoides > Rhabditoides inermis. The sequence continues at coordinate 408,786 of CAWZYM010000283.1, forward strand.
TCAGGAAAGCCTGCCGCCAGAACAACACTCGTCTGCCCAGTGACCTCGGATTGGTATGTTTACTTTTTAGTTATCCAAAATCGGCACTACATTAAAAGTATCACAACCTGATCTTCATCATGTAACACTGAAACGTATCACTCATCTCTCAACGTTCTGTGTTTAGGTAGTACTGTTTTCAGGAATGTATGAATGCTATTTTCAGATTTCATTCTTTAAGTTTCGTGTTTACGCAGCCATAGTTTGACAGTGATACAAAGTGATAGTGAAGTATCCTGAAATAGTAGATTTGCGTTCCGCAATTATTTACACGATGCAATGGATACACATGACCAGCATTACCGAAACGAGAATTACGCTGGCATTCTAGCAATCTAGGGATATTTTGACACACGCAGTCTTGCATATGTCGCATACGTTTCATGGATGTAGCATATACAATCTGTTTAGCAACGAAATAATTCGGAACATGCGAAAGAGAGAGAGAGAGAGAGAGAGAGAGTGACAGAGAAAGAGATGGAGAGAGAGAGAGAGAGAGAGAGAGAGAGAAAGAGAGTCTGCTTTGCAGATCCGTCACGCCGAGAAGCGCAAGTGGGTGGGGAAGGACGAGAAGCCGAACGTCTTCCACCTCTTCCGCTCCTCCCAGCTGCGGCTCAGGAACGGAATGCTGTTCGTCATATGGGTAAGTCCCCCCCCCCCCTCTCTCTCTCTCTCTCTCTCTCTCTTTCTCTCTCTCTCTCTTTCCTCTTCTCCTCGTTTCCCTCTCCACTTACCTTTCCTTTCTCAGTCAACCCGAAATTGAAAAAGACGAATAACGAAAAAAAACCTTATGGAACTTTAGGTGGCGACCGCTTTGGTGTACTACGGTCTGGTCATCGCCCTGTCCGATCAGTCCAGTCCCGGTGAGAGGGTTGATTGATAATAATAATAATAATAATAATAATAACAATATTAATAATAATAATAATAATAATAATAATAATAATAATAATAATAATAATAATAATAATAATAATAATAATAATAATAATAATAATAATAATAATAATAATAATAATAATAATGGTTTATCCATAGGCGCAGACAAAACACAAAACACGAAATACAAACTGGTGCGGAATGTACAAAGGTTTAGTGTTTAGTCCCCGGATGGGTCCTTGGAGGGTATTGCTCCCAATAGCAAAGTCTCATCCGGTGGGTAGCATCTTTCGAGAATCTTCTTCCTTCTTCCATATAGAGTATGCGGCCTTGATTCGTCTTCGAACGCGTGAGCCATATGGATCACGTTGCCTCTAACGTCGAACGTTCGCGAACTTCTCTCGACCATTGGCATACTTGCCTACGGTTGATCCATTCGTCATCATCACGTTGCGAAATCCAAGAAATCCGTGAGTTACCCACTAGTGCACTCCCAACAGGCTTATTCGGCTCCTCCTTATCGTCTCACAGTGAACGGCTCCGAACATCGATCGATAACAGTGACGTACTTCTCTTCCGGTCGCGGGTGCTGCCGTCGCCCTTCAGTTCGATTTCGCTTTGTACCTTCTTTTCCTCCAATCGAGAATCCGCGCTTCGCCCTACTAGTGCACTCCCAACAGGCTTAATCGGCGTCGCCTTATCGTCTCACAGTGAACGGCCTCAATTCGAGAATCAGTTGATACTCCACAGAAACTCATCTCCGAGCGGCGGCGGCGGTGACTTTCATTGTCGTCGGGTGGTCATTCGAGGGAGCGCGGGAAGGGGCGATCGCTCGCGGGGACGGGAAAATGAGAAGATAGTTGATTGGTGTGAACTCACATGTCACTCGGGCTCGGCACAACAGAGACGATGCGCCCCCATTTTTATCGCGAATGTTCGGAAATGATGCTCTAATGCCATAATAGTGAGATGTCAGAACATATGGTCTCGTCATCCTATCCGTGAGATAGTTGATAAGTCATGACTTGAATCGTCGTATCGCAAATTGCTCGGCGTGTGTCAGAGCGAACACTACATGAGTCCATGAGTGCGATTAAAATAAAATAAAATAAATTACACCACAAGGATGCGTCACACATGAAATGCCTGTGAACAATGAGCGAAAATTATTATATTATTAAATATATATATATATATATATATATATATATATATATATATATATATATATATATATATATATATATATATATATATATATATATATATATATATATATAAACACTATAATAATATTAAACAAATATTAAACACTCTGATTTGGAGGAGGTGCAATCACAGCAGCACTTTTTGCAATGGTAGAATTTCAGGTCGCTCCGTGTTCGACGGCAACTTTTTCCTGAACAATGCCATTGCGGGGGCGATCGAACTGCCCACTCTGTTCGCATGCGTCTTCCTACTCAAGTACGGACGGAAGCGGTGCGTGTGCGATACTGCCTATCTCTCTCTCTCTCTCTTTCTCTGTCTCTTTCTTCCCTCTCTTTCTCTGTCTCTCTTTCTCTGTCTCTCTTTCTCTCCTTCTCTCTCTTTCTCTGTCTCTCTTTCTCTGTCTCTCTTTCTTTGTCTCTCTCTCTCTGTTCCCTCTCTCAATCTTCTTTTCCAGATCCCAAATGATCACTCTGATCGGCGCGGGAACGCTCATTCTGATTGCAATGTTCGCGTCGATGCAGCATAGAACGACGGTGAGTGGAGAGTGGAGAGAGAGGGGGGGGAGAGGGAGAGAGACAGAGGGAGGGAGGGGAAGGGAGAGAAAGAGAGAGAGAGAAAGACCCTTTCCAGCTCGCTCTCATCTTCATGCTGCTCGGCAAGGCGTGCATCCAGGGTGCCTTCAACATCCTCTACATCTTCACATCCGAACTCAACCCGACGGTTATTCGCAACACCGCTGTCGGCATCAGTTCCATGGTGAATACTGCAGCTTGTACATAGCTTGACTTGTATGTTGGCAATGGAACACGTACAAGTGCAGATCAAAGAACATGACAAGAACCATGCTCGTGTTCTCACTCAAGGTGTGTTCAGTCTCTTCGAAATAGCCCCTTAAAAACGCCTTCGAAACAAGCTATTTAGTCGTGTTTCGAAGTCAGTATCGAAGGGAATTTCGGAGAATCGAAGAGACTGAACGCTACTTCAAATCGCTCGAAAAAAGACGCAGTGGATCGATAGAAGTAGTAGATCTTGGGTAGATCCATCCACTTATCCATACTACTAGATCCATCGTTCTCCCAGATTGTTTGTATGGGCGCGGATGCGAAGTCGTAGCCACACTTCATGTCCCATACCACACACTGTACGAGTACAATGTATCATATTGAAACGATTCCATTCTATTTTCTATTAAAGAAGAACTCTGGGGAAAAAAGTCACCCGCCCGAACAATAACCGCGCCCGGAACCATATTTTGTCGGAACCATATTAGGGCGAGCCTATGGCGGCGCACGCCTCGCCTCACCTGCGAGCTGCATCTATTGGTTTTACTTCCACAGACTCGATCTAAAATAGCGCGTACATTATAGAGAACAAACATACAATAAAATAATGGAATTTAACGCATGTTTCACAAAGTGAGTTGCAAACATACTCACTTGTTATGATGCTTCACACAATCGAGTGGATAATCGAGTCCGACCTCGCCTCTAGTCTATTCCTTTTCCAGATCGCCAGAATGGGCGCGGGCGCTTCCGGCTACATTGCTATCATGTCAGACGTCACCCTCCCATTCGTCCCGATGATCATCTTCGCCATATTCTCACTCTTCGCCGGTCAGTCCTCTCTCTCTCTCTCTCTCTCTCTCTCTCTCTCTCTCTCTCTCGTGGTACGCTACCGCACTCACCTCTTTTTCTATTACTGTGCGATTGTGAGACCTTTTTCTTGCAGGAATCCTGGTAATCTTCCTGCCAGAGACGCAGAATATGCCGCTGCCGGATACGATTTGGGTGAGTGCGCTCTCTTTTTCTCTTTCTCGCTCGATCTCTCTCTCTCTCTCTTTCTCTCTTTCTCTCACTCTCTCACTCACTCTCGCTTTCTCTCTCTCTCTCTCTCTCTCTCTCATCATACTTTCTCCAGGACGCTGTGAACATGTGGTCGTCAAAGCAAAAACCGTGCGGTCCGTTCAAATCCGAGAATAAGTTGCTTTCCGACGAAGAGGACGAGACACCATATGAGCCAGCGGAAGACAAGGTCCCGCCCACATAAGCCCCGCCCACTCACGCACACATTCCTACCGCACACCCACCCCCTGCCTTTGCGCATCCTTTTTGCTCACAGTATTCCATCATGACTTGGCGGCGAGTACGTCATTTTTTTTCATTTTAGTGACGTCACTCTCCGAATTGATAATATAGCTTTATGGTACCGGTCGATTGCCACACACACTTTTTTGCGTTCATTGTTGCGTACTCCGATTCACGTTTTCTATGTACAGATTATACGTTTTCAATCCATAAACAATTATTGAAACTTAATTCGAATTTGCATGATCATTCCTACTGTTGTGATTTTCTCGCTTTCTCTTTTGTCATTTCTTCGCGATGGGGCGTCTAGCGTGGCGGTGAGTTTATTAGAACTATAAATATTTCCTTGTTGTTTGTTTACTTTCGTCTGCATGATTCTTCTCGATCGTTCTCTTTGTTCAGGCTCTTGCTGCTTCTTCTCATGGCTTCTGTGAGTGCTGACGACTCTGATAGAAGGGAAGAGTTCTTCGAGCGAATCTCACACAAAGGTACAGAGTTTCGGTGAGATATGGAAGAAGACCTAATAGAACGTTTATAAATATATTGACGAATGTGTTGATAGAGTGAAAAACGATTCCAACTCAATTTTGGTTTCGTGAACCATTGTTTGTTTTTATATTGATCGTGATGACTGTAACCCACATTACATCCAATCAGATAAATAACGTAGAAGCCAGATTCAAACTTTGCTTACAAAAGAACCTCGAAAGATCTCAAACCTCCGCGCGTTCTCAGAAAGATCCCCAGAATGATCTCAAAAAGCACTCATTCGTATAAACTCGTTTTGATAAAAGAAGACGAATCGGTTTCCAACAATGATATCATAATGATTTAATGATACGTTCATATCGTTCATAACCAACTCTACAGGTTGCAAGGTTCCGTTTGGCGTGGCTCGCGTATCCGAAATGAGTGATCGAGACAGTCTGAATGAGAGATTCGTCGCAGCCTCATTCAAAATAATGGCACCAGACACGAATCCGAAAGTGGATACAAACATACTCAGGGATTTCTTGAAGGTTCAAAACGCATAATATTGTACGTTTCAAAACACGTAATATTGTAAATATTTAGTACATCTACGGAGCGGCCGGTGAAGAACTGACTCCCATCAATCGATTCATCGAGAATTTGGAATCGCAGATTTCTGTACGTGATTCTATACGAACAATGTGTTAATGTACCGTTTCAGTACTCTTTTCTTGCGTTTCCTATCATTCTCGGTTTGCTTGGTGTCCTAAGTGCTGTTGCTGTCTTCGCATACATGAAACACTTGAAAAAGAAAGGACCTGAAAAAGAGGTTCAGTATTTCACAAACACTTTTTTCTGTGCACTTAAACATTTTAGTTATTTGCAACTACCATTGAGTATCCTTCAAATATCGTTCCTACATCATCAGATTCTATCGTGCATATTCCATCTATTCCAAAAGACTTTTCTCGAAAGATCAATTATCTGAAAGTGAGATGCTGTCTTGATTATTGTTGTAAAACAAACAAAACTTTTCAGAAGTTGATAGTGGCAATGTGCGTTGTTGTTGGGTTGTTGATTCTTCTGTCTGTGATATACATAGGCGTTTTCTTTCAAGTGCAGTCCAATGTTTCCAAAGACTTCGCGGGCAAAATGAACTCTGAGATAGATAGTAGGCCGACTTATCGTTGACACTTGAGCAGTATTCAAGATTTTCACAACGAAATTCGGGAACTGGCTTGTTACGGAAGGAACCAATTTGAGAACCCGAAAAATAATGTATTTGTCAATCTCAACCGAACATTCGCAGCACAGGTACACGTTGACGGATCGTTATATATCACTTAGTTCTGAGTAATAGTAATTTGTTTTAGAAGCAAAAAATTATCAAGTTCATAATAAAGAAGACATATCCAGAACAACTCACTGTTTGTTTACTATAATTAATAACGACGACATCATGCAAATTTAGTCGAGTTTGATGAAACACCTGACTAATCTTCCTTCCGTAAAGAACGAATATTCGGATATAATCCAGCTTCTGCAAATTGAGCTTGTGAGTATTTGAAGTAAAACATGGGATATTCTTTTCAGACGAAAGCTAGGAATATAAAAGAAAACGCTACAATTGAACATCTAGAAAATGTTATGACAATGTTCAACAATTTCAATATGATTCGGTTGGCTCAAAACAATACGGTAAATATAATATTCCGTGTATGCACTAATAACTAATTGGTTCTATTAAGCAAAGCGAGCTTAATCTAAAAACGATGCTCACAAACTCTTCTTTCTTCACACGATACATCAATGATGTACATTTTCCACTTGCTGCTGATTCATTTTCTTCAAAGGTGAAACAAATATTATAGTTTTCTGATTATACAATGATATTTCAGATATACAATGATCTCTATACTTTGGATGTAGAACTAAACAACGTTCGAAAAAACTTTGATGTGATTTGTAAACCATATTTTTTCATGCTATGTAATTTGAACATGTTTAGTACATGAGAAGCAACACTTCAATGAATCTAACGCCACTCATTTGATTTCCTTGATTATATTGATATGCGGTATATGTGTTTTACTATACTACGCGTCAGGTTGGTGTTAAAGGTATAAAGTAAGAACAATTATAAAATTGTTTTAGTCGGATCTACGGTCTTCATGGTCTTCTCTATTATTTGTTTCATATCTGCAACAATCCCCATAGTATCAATAATGTAGTGGAACTATTATAATACGATAATAAACATAGTTTACAGGTTAGCATTAAATTACGCGAATGCTCGTCAGTTGGGATGCGACTATTTTGAACAAAATGTGGAACAGATTTCATTCCTATCCCGATCGTTCAACAAATTTATCGACCAACATAACATGTAAGCTTTGTGTTTAAAGAAGAACTCCGAGGAAAGAGTCACCGGCCCAAAACATTAGCGCGCCCGGAACCAGATTTTGGCGGGAAACCGCGAGTACGGCAGCGGTAGGCAGCGGAGTGAGGCTCCGCCCTCGTCCAATCAGGCTGTTTGGACAAAGGAATCGTAATGAATAATTCAAAAACGTAACTTTTGGAAGCCTCTCAGAACTTTCATTGCCAGAATCGTGTTCCTAAGTATCATTTTGCCCCTATTGACCGGCAATCCTATTTTCCCCGGAGTTCTTCTTTAAATTATTTTCTATATGTTTTCAGTCAAATCGATAAGTGTTGGAAAACAAAGAACTCTTTCGAATTTCTTGAAAGTTATATAAACACTACTACCAATGGTTACGATTATACACCCGTCTTCGAAACTGTAGTAACTATAACTTTTGCAGAAATCGAAAGCAAAATGTTTGAAGCAAACAACAAGCTTGAACGAATAACAAACAATTTTGTCTGCAACTTTTTGAATACACTAGACGTGAACAACGTGTTGAAAATTCAATTTAATATCAATGTATTATAGGGTTGGCGCAAAGATTACATCTATTATGACAAGACATTCTCGACTATTCTCCATCCGAAATGCGGAAAAGACGATGACTATTCAGATTGTAATATAGGCAGTGTGCAAATCTCTTACATCGTCATGAGTATCAAGCAGTATGAAGTAAGATAATTCATTTTTGCTTGAAGATACTTGATCTATTTAGAGAATATGGGTGACTTCCAGAAATACCGAAGCATATGACAACATTGTGAGAGTTTTCAACCAGACTTGTCAAAACTCCGGTGTTTCTGAACTACTTCAACCTGTAACAAGAGTCATATCTTCCACTAGCATGAAGGTATCAAACACAGAAAGTGTTCAATGTCACCACAAAATCTATCTCAAACTTCAGAGTGTATTACGTAAACATATGACCAGTAAATGTGAAATGAATACCATATACAAAAACATGCTACATCGAGTTTGCGACCCAATCAAATCATATTATCACCTTGTCAGCACATTCTGTAAGTTTTTTTTTCTTTTAGTATCAATGGAAATTTGTGAATTTCATTCAGACATTTATGTGTTCACTCTCTGGTTTATTGGAGTCGCTTTTCTAATGATCAGATATCTTCGAATTTTAGATCCAAAATTTAGAAAAACCCAAACTATGAATATGGTAATGCATCTGAAAAACTAAAAATATGAGACATCACAATTTTTCAGCGAGATTTTAACTTGGATTACCACTCTCGATATACTAACAGTGTTGGAATTTTTCTAGTGAGTGTTTTATAGATGTGAATTAACTCGCAACTGTTTTTAGGATTGTTTGGCAATTGATCCATCAAGAGCATACGAAGAATTCACAAAACCAAAAGAGAAATCAAAGCATTCTGAAATGTGTATACCCATAATCACAAGTCTCTCAAACCGCAAGTAGGTTTAAGTAAAATGAATGATAAAACTCTGTAAAACATTTTTCGGAAGATACTTACATACACGTTTGAATATTCAGATTTTATACATAAAAACTATAAGTTAATGAATATTACAGCACGGAAGTGGAACCGAAATTTATCTTGAACACATCAGTCGATTTGGGATGGCCAAAAGAAGACAACGGATTCAACGCAAACTGGGTGATTCCTATGGGAAATGCTCAGAAGTGAGTCACATTGCTCATTCAACTGTCTGCATTTGACTGAATTCAAGGTATATTGTCACGGAGTCTCCTTCGGCTGAAACTGCTGTCAACTTCTGGCACGTGATCTTTCGATACAAATGCAAGGCTATTGTCATGCTAAATGGCTTCACTGAAATGGAAAATGGAATCAAAACAGAGTTCTTTGAGTATTGGAACGAGAAGAGGACTCTTGTTTTCAAAAACAATCACGTACAGTACACGGTAAACAAAACTTCTATGATACCAGTAATGCAAATGATATTTCAAGGTGAAATGTGTTGGGTTCAAACCAAGCACCATCAACAACGTGAGACACCTTACATTCGCTATATCGAAGTGAGTACTCATATATTTTCATGAGTGTTATATGATCGATTTAGTGGTTACTGTACTCACGAGGTGGATATGGTACAGTACACTGGGTGGAAGGATCGAGTCGCCCCTGAAAACCCGTCAGAGCTGGCACATGTGTTACAGCTGCTGTACGAAAAGATCGGAACCCCGGAGCGTAAGCAGCCAGTGGTCGTCCACTGCGCCGACGGAATGGGAAGGAGCGCCGCATTCGTCGGTACGCATTCGAAATTTCATATTATCAAGTTATTCAATCGTATTGTAGGTGTGGAAGTGTGGTCTTCGATTATTGATGTCAACCCCAACCCCGACACTATGGATCTTCTCAAGGTCAACTTATTTCAGCCCTACATTCCTACATCACATACTATTTGAGTTTAGGTCATGCGTTTGTTCCGATTCAACTGTTTCACTGACAAGTGGCAGTACTACTTCACCTTTGTCTGTTTCTTCCAGTTCCATCTTCATGTAAGCATTTTTTTCTTTTCATTTCAATACACTTTTCTAGAATGCGACGATTGGACGAATAATGAAGACATACCACTATCTAATGGATCGGGAGACGTCATACATCTCCAGGATGAAGACTGCTGCTGTTTTGCCTGACGATGAAGCTATTCTAGAGAGAAAGTTGAAGGTCTTTGAAAGCTGCAAAAAGTTCTCTGCCGAAAAGAAGAAGAGGAATGAGAGAGGAAGTGTAGAATCCAAATCTGAAGATAAAGCCAAATCGAAAAACAAGTCTAAGAAATCATCAAAGGAAGTTAAGAAGATCAGGGTATGAAAAAATAAGTTAAAATTGAGATCTGATATGATACAAAAAACAAATACATAGGATTTGACTGGAAAACGCCTGAACGGAGATAACACCGTCTACACTATTGGGAAACTGTTAGGATCGGGAACCTATGGACAAGTCTATGAGACGACTTGCAAAGACAACAAAGGATATGAGAAGAAATATGCAATGAAGACCGAAAAGCTCGGAGTTTCCAGCAACGCCTTGACTGTGAGTTTGTATTTGTTTGTACATATCTAAACTATAAACTTTTAGGCGGAGATTTTCATTTTGAGTGAAGTGAGCGCATGTCCCTACGATGATCGAAGCCAAATCGTCAAAATCTTCGACAAAGGTTTATCGTAAATAAAGTAATCGGAACAATTAGGCGTTATAGGTCACACTGTTCATTTCGATTTCATGGTCATCACTCTTGTCGGAAAGTCGCTGACAACTATTCAGAAAACCATCAAAATCAAGTAGCCATTTTGTTTCATGTCTCGAAAACGCAAAACATTAATTTTACAGCGAATTCACTGCCTGGTATCTCTCTATCCAAACCTTCAACGCTATTCATCAGTTGCATAAATGTGGATTCATTCACAGGTGAACCAAGTGTGAATACCGTTTTCGTACATCAACATTGACTTTAGGGACATCAAGCCTGGCAACTTTGCGATTGGAGGAGAATACAAGGAGAAAGTTGTGTTCATTCTCGACTTTGGTCTGTCTAAGAGGAGTCATTCGAGAAAAGGACACGTTTATATGCCGAAGACTGGAGAAGAGGACGGATTCCTAGGAACTCTCCGGTATATTTCATTTGCCAGAACTTTTTACCATTATTCAAAGGTATGCTTCGCGCGCCGCTCACAACTATCTAGAACAGAACCCTATTGACGACATCGAGTCCTGGCTGTTCATGAGCATTGAGGTATCTCACATATTGAGTTGAAAGTATGTAAGTATGTTTTACTTTTATTTTAGCATTTCTCTGAGCTTCCGTGGAAAGGAATATGCGACAAGGATATTGTTTACGCCTGGAAGACGAAACTTCTCGAAGGAAAACGTACAAATGTTTCCTTTTTTACATTTCAAAATGTTTCTTTTAGTGTGGGAATCGATTGCACGTGGGAGTGCAATTCCGAAGGTATTCCAAGAACTCATCGCAATTATTGGTAAATGGAAGTCGACAGTTGAGCCAGACTACAAGAAGACGATGCACATCTTGATGGGAGCCGATATCAACTACTACGTGAGAACCACTAAAGACGACATTAGTTACTCAATCGTTAATTTTCAGCAAGACCTTGATTGGTTGATCATTGAAGGACTTCACCACAGGGATCAGTACGAGGTTAGTTAGAGGTCATGGTTCTTCTTACTTGTTATTCTAGGCTCTCACTACTCGTGCCAGATCCAGGGACAACATTGGAGTCTACCGCAGCTTTGCAAGAGATACCTACTAACAACATGTGAAAAAGACATGACTTACACAACTTATCACTTATAGTTCAATTTTAATGTTTAACATTTACGAAATATCTGTGCGTTTGATTAAGTAAGTAAGTAGTATTTTTGGAGTCTACCGCAGCTTTGTATTGGTTCTTGTCTGTTAATTGTTTTTCATCACGTGTTATGCAAGAAACAGAGGCAATTAGCAGAACCGCGTAGTTTTGAAATTTTCAACTTTCGCGCGCTGCCATGAACGAGAAGAACCGTGATATATTCGCAAAATGATCGGGGAGGATTCGAATATTCGAACGCGCGGAACAGTTAGACACCCGTCCGAAAACATCGTTGATAATACCGGCGAGTGCACAACTCAACGCAGCAAACTAGGAATTGTATGTTTCAACTTGTGTTCCCGAATTGAAATCGCAATACACGCATCCACAAGCACATGAAACGAAGCAACTTTATTCAAAACGAGTTATACATATGTACACAATAACAATGAAAACATGGCCATCAAAAAACGAAACAGTTTCTTTCTCCTTCTTCATCCTGCGAACGGGAGCGGGAGGATGGCGGGCTTGGAGTTGACGGTGCTGCTCGCCACACATGCCTCGCCTCGCCTAGCCACGCACGGTGTACACCTGAAGTCGGTCATGGAGCGAATGGAGAAACAATATGTACAACTAACGTAATGTTGGGGGAAATCAGAAAATAAAACAATCAAAGAACTACATATAACTCACTTGGATGATCGTAAGAACGGCAAACTGGACATGGCGTGAACCCGGATTGTCGACGCTCCGCCGCGCACCCACATATGAAATCACACTCATAATCAATAAAAAGATGCGAGACAACACCATGACTTACGTATTAAACAACAACAACAACGGGTATTGATAGCAAAAACAAAGTTAGCAAACAACCTTCAATACACGACAAATTACAAGGGTCTGAAGAGTTACGAAGCTACAAACACATTCAGAACCTTTTCCATAATGTCAATCCGATGGTTCGAAAAAAAACAACACAATAAACTGATCAAATAACAGAATAAACAACCAAAACATCATTAACGTGAAACGATAGAAAACAGCTGATACACCTTAACGGGGCATGCACCGAAGACCTAACGCGTACTTAACGCGTGTCCCGCGCAGTTCAAACAAATAAAAAATACCGACGTCTGGGGTTTTTTGTGGGGTTATGGGAGTTTTGGTGTTCTATCGTTGTTTTTTTGTTTGTTTTATGTTCCAATGGTTCAAGAATCAAGCCTGGGTCGAAAAAAGCGCAACTGTTTCTTTAATCGACCGTATAAATTATATTTTGCAAGTAATACTTACTAACAAAAAATGAAGAAAACATACTTATAATAGGCTCGCACTTATCAGCTCAGGATTTTTCGTTGAAAACATTATCGTGGATTTTGACACTACCGTATACTAAACGAAATGCACTGCTTATTGTTTTGCTGTTCATATCTCTACTAAACAGATACGCTCTCATGACCACGTGGCGTAGTGGTAACGCTCTCGCTTAAGTAGGAAGCAAATTTTCGCGTGTTCGATCTTGGGTACCCACGCAATATTTTGACAAATTGAATACACCACGCGATATTTTGTCAAATTGAATACAAGAAAAGAGTAGAACTCATTTGCGGGCCCACTAAACCACTTACACAACATTTTATTTACATTACAGTTCTTAAACATTACATTTTCGAAATATCTGTGCTTTTGTATCATTTGAGTCGTTTTCTAAACTTCATCAATCAATCAATCAATCGTTTAAAGTTCTCTCCAATTCTCCAGGTGCACGACTTGTGCGCAAGTACGTTGTATACGTTGTGGCAAACAATTTACGAGATCTGTATCATGTTTGATGGCTAGGTCATTGATCAATGACTGTTTTCGTGTATTCCAAATTGCGCTGCTTGGTGCAAAATCGCCATTGGGCACGAATGGTGTGCGGCGATTTGAACTGGAGAAATGGAGGAAACTTTATCCGTAATAATTATATCTGAACATAACGATACTTGAACGATAATAATTTTTGATCTATTATTGTTTATTGCCGTGTAGAACTTTAAAGAAGAATTCATCGGCCCAAAACATTAGCGCGCCCGGAACCAGATTTTGGCGGGAAACCGCGAGTACGGCAGCGGTAGGCAACGGAGTGAGGCTCCGCCCTGGTCCAATTAGGCTATTTGGACAAAGAAATCGTAATAAACAATTCAAAAACGTAAATTTTTGAAGCCTCTTAGAACTTTCATTACCAGAATCGTGTTCCTATGTATCATTTTGCCCCTATTGACCGGCATTCACATTTTCCCCCATAGCTCTTCTTTAAGAATTTCTTCGCTTCAATACCAGTTAGTATCTCCTCGTTCCATAGCTGTTTCCATATGAGCGTCATTCGGCGGCGGCGGGGCAAAAATGAACATCAGCAAGCCGCGGGGAAAAGAGAAGAATAGAAAGAATAGAAATCAATCATGTGCAATGTGCAAGTTTGTCTCTGCGGTCTGCATTGGAGAAGTTCTTGTAGAGATGTTTTTTTCTTGCTCTTGCTCTTTGATCACTTCTTTGTACGAGGTATGTAGCTCAAAGATGTTCATATCGATTTTAGTTGTGCACAGCCATGGATTTAGTTGCGCATTTAGGGTATCCCCTACCCCGTTCATCGTACGGCAGTCATTTTGCCGAATGTTTACCAGACAGCATTTGAGGCATCAATACCCCGTTATCGGCCCGCGCGAGACCATTCGACCGCGCAATTCGCGCGCTTGGCGGTCTCTTTTTAGAGAATCTTCTAAAGATAATTACTTCTTCCGGACTCAGGGTATTTTCACAAATTTTTGATATGTGATGGGTATCAGTAGTTCTCATTTCTCTCTAGTGTTCGATTTGTTTTATTTTCGTTTTCGTTTTCTAATTACATACAGTTCAAAAACCTTGATTGAACTCGATTTCTTCAAACTTATCGTACAGCGCCCATTTTTTTGGAGGAGATGTCCAAATACATTGCTCAGAGACCTCTAGTGCTCGATTTTTCAATTTCTGTCATTTTTACCATGTTTGAGCACAAAAACACACAATCGGGGCAAATTTGTATCAAACTTTCGTCGGTCTGGCGAGCCAGCGATATTGCCGTACAATGAAAGGGAGGAATGGCCTGTAGACAACTTTTTTAAATCTAGTCAAGAACTCTTAAATGTACATAGTTTTGCATTAATGATTCATAGACATTACATCTGATGTGGCTTTTCTTGTTTTCTCAGTGTCATTTCTTCGCAATGGGTCGTTTCGTGTGGCAGTGAGTCTATTTCCTCTCCTTGTCGTTGTTCTATCATTTCGTTGTGATGATTCTCCTCGAACGGTCCGTCTTTTCTTTCTTCTTTCTCTAATCGTCTTTTCTCCAGGCTCTTGCTGCTTCTTCTCATGGCTTCTGTGAGTGCTGACGACTCTGATCAAAGGGAAGAGTTCTTCGAGCGAATCTCACACAAAGGTACAGAGTTTTTTGTGGGTCAGTTATCGAAAATAGTTTTAATTATTACACATCTTGAAAATGGAAATATGTACATTGGTATGGTGAACTTTGGAAAACACTCCAAATTCTTGGGATATCATTTGAATAACGATCGATAAACATTCGATATGCATAGCAGATGTGTATGTATGTGTAGTGTTTTGTTAGATATCGTTCAGGGATATATTAGAGAGGGCGCGCAGCGCCCTCTCTTTTGGCTTAGGATAGGGCTCGCGCCAGAATTTTCAAGAAGCGATATCCAAAAATCATGTTAGCAGGATTGCGAACTCATCCAATTTATGTTAGTTAGATTCACACGGTTCCGTAGGCCATATCACTAAGTGATGGCATCTTTGTATCTTTTCTCCGAAAGAAGTTATGAGCGATCTCGCGCACCCATGAGGTGAGAGGCCAGCGTGTGGGTGGGTGGGTGGGTGGGTGGGTGGGTGGATGTCGTGTCCGGTAACGCTGACTCTCTGCCGAAAGCGTACTCTCTCGGCGTTTTCTGCGCGTGTTCTCCAACTAGCACTTTGAGTGTAGTTCGCCTCGCCGCCGCCAGCGTCTAATTCGCGCCGGGTTTGCGTTGTTTTGGGTTCCCGTCATTCTGGCTAGCTCTCTCCCGGCAGGCGGGCAGGGCGCGCAGAGAAATTAACGACAGATCTTGGGAATCAGAAACAGAAGAAATTTCTATGAAATTCAACAAAAGCACATATATTATCTGTTAAAAAGTACTTGCGTAAAGATATTAAGTTTGTCTTGACCCAATTCAACAAAAGCGCATGCATAAAACGTTTACAAATACTAACACAAACCTGCGCATAACGGACAGTGGACACTAACAGATGAAATATAACAATACAAATGAATAACGTCATACGTCCATATTAGAGAGAGAGAGAGAGAGAGAGAGAGGAGAGAGAGAGGGGGGGGAGAGAGGCGCAGGTTTGTGTTAGTATTTGTAAACGTTTTATGCATGCGCTTTTGTTGAATTGGGTCAAGACAAACTTAATATCTTTACGCAAGTACTTTTTAACAGATACGGTTGATAAATATCCCATCAACTGTGTAGTAGTGGTGGATATAATGTAGTTCGATCGGTCGTTGTGTCTGGGAACTACATAGCCTGAAAATAGTTTTTATTCATTTCAAAACATCATAAAAAATACAGGTTGCAAGGTTCCGTTTCGCGTGGCTCGCGTACCGGAAATGAGTGATCGAGACAGTCTGAATGAGAGATTCGTCGCAGCCTCATTCAAAATCATGGCACCAGACACGAATCCGAAAGTGGATACAAAGATACTCAAGGATTTCTTGAAGGTAGTTATTAGTTTCAAAACACATAACATTGCAAATTTAGTACATCTACGGAGCGGCCGGTGAAGAATTGACTCCCATCAATCGATTCATCGAGAATTTGGAATCGCATATTTCTGTACGTGCTATATTCATTTTACGAGTGTACATGTTTTAATTCAGTTATCTTTTCTCGCGTTTCCTATCATTCTCGGTTTGCTTGGTGTCCTGAGTGCTGTTGCTGTCTTCGCATACATGAAACACTTGAAAAAGAAAGGACCTGAAAAAGAGGTTCAGTATTTCACAAACACATTATTCTATGCACTTAGACATTTCAGTTATTTGCAACTACCATTGAGTATCCTTCAAATATCGTTCCTACATCATCAGATTCTATCGTGCATATTCCATCTATCCCAAAAGACTTTTCTCGAAAGATCAACTATCTGAAAGTGAGATGCTGTCTTGATTTTTATTGTAAAACAATTAAAACTTTTCAGAAGTTGATAGTGGCAATGTGCGTTGTGGTTGGGTTGTTGATTCTTCTGTCTGTGATATATATTGGAGTTTTCTTTCAAGTTCAAGCTAATGTTTCGAAAGAGTTTGCGGGCAAAATTAACACAGAAATAGATAGTAAGTGTATGATATGCTACATCGACGTTGTGTATTCAAGATTTCCACAACGAAATTCGGGAGCTGGCTTGTTACGGACGGAACCAATTTGAGAACCCGAAAAATAATATATTTGTCAATCTCAACCGAACATTCGCAACACAGGTTTTCTTTGACATTTTTATTTCTCCGTTTTATGTGTTAAAAAAGTAACAAATAATTTCATTTTTTTAGAAACAGAGAATCATTGAAACTGTAATTAGCAAAACGTATTCGCAAAAATTGACGGTATGCGTTTCGTGTAAATAATTCATCCCTTTTTTTGTTTTGTAAGTAATTTTTAGGAGGACTTGATGAATCACTTTAATCAGCTACCGGATATAAAAGCTGATAGACGAGATATTTTGCAAGAACTGCGTTTCATTCTTGTGAGATAGTTGAACAGGAAAAAAAACTACACCTAACATTCAGATTGATGCTAAGAAAATCAAGGAAAATACCACTATTGACATTATCAACAGTGTAATTATGCTATTCGACAATTTCAATAAGATCAAGCTCGCTCAAAAAGATGAGGTAGTATCGATTTTTGAAGATAAATTAAAACAAAGAAAATTCATTATGGAAATTTTGACGAGGAAAAATAATTCATTTCTAATTTTCAATCACGGAAAACGATGTTTCTGAATGGTTTTTTTGGTTTATTTCCGTGGATGGCTTTTGTTAATTTTCTTTTTATGTCAAGGGAGATCAGCTCAATCTCAAAAGTATGCTCGCAAACACCTCTTTCTTCAAGCAAGAAATCGAAAGTGCTATTTTTCCACTGGCTGCTGATTCATTTTCATCGAAGGTAAACAAAGAACTTGTGAGTGATACATTTTAGGACGTGAATTCAGATCTACAACGAGTTATATACCTTAGATGTGGAGTTAAACAAGATTAGGACAAACTTTGATAAAGTTTGTATCAAGTATAATATATTTTTCTCTAAATATCTGTTTAGTACATAGCAAGCAACTTTGGAATGAATGTTATGTCACTTGTATGTATTTCGTATATTCTTTTGATATGTGGATCATGCGTGCTTCTGTATTACTTACCAGGTTAGACCACGAAATTATTAAAGTCTAATATCATGTCTTGCAGTCGGATCTAATAGTTTTTTGACGTGGTCCATTGTCTGCTTCATTTCTATATTAATCCCGATTATTTCAATTTCGTAAGTACATAGATGTTACTAAGACGTAGAATAACGTACAAACAGTTTAATCTTAAAACCATATAGGTTAACATTGAACTACGCCAATGCTCGCCAAATTGGATGTAACTATTTCGAAAGGAATGTGAAACATATTTCATCCTTATCTAGACCGTACAACAAATTCATCAACCAACATAAGATGTGAGCATGAGTATTGTTTATTTATTTTTTTGTTCGTAAAACCCTTTAGTGATATTAATTCTTGTTGGAAGAAAAAGAACTCTTTCCAACTACTAGAAAACTATATCATCTCAACAACAAAGGGTAGTCGAACGATGTTTTTAAACGATAAAAGAACGTTTTAGAAATTGAAACTAATGTCAAACGAGTAAATAGCCATATTGAACAAACAACAAACGATTTCCTCTGCAACTTCAAGAACATTCTAGATGTCAACCAAATTGAAAAAAAACCGTGTATAGCATTGTATTACAGGGCTGGCGAAAAGACTATATTCACTATGACAACACATTCTCCAATATTCTCAAACCAAAATGTGTTAGAGACGACTTCATATCAGATTGCAAAATAGGCAGTGTGTCAGTTACGGATGTTATGTCAAAAATAAAACAATACAAAGTAAGAAATCAATAATATACCAAAATAAGATTTTAGTAAATTTTGTGTTGCAGAATGTTTGGGAAGATGCAAAAAATACCACAGCACTTGACAAAATTGTGGAAGTTTTCGAGCAGAATTGTCAAAATACTGGTGTTTCTTTTTTACTTGCTCCTATAACAAAGATTATTTCATCTACAAACATGCAGGTATGTATCGAAAACAACACTACACATGTATTATAAATATAAATGCTATTTCTAAAAATGATTTCAGAATGTCTTGCGTAAAATTATGCCCGGTCATTGCGAAATGAACACAATCTATGGAAATGTGATGCATCGAATTTGCGATCCAATCAAACCATACTATCACCTTACGAGCACATTTTGTGAGTCAATTTTGAAAAGTTTCCGCTATTTCCGCTCAGACATCTTTGTCTTTACCCTCTGGTTTATTGGAGTTGCTTCTCTGATGATCGGATATCTGAGAATACACGAACCAAAGTTATGGAAAACGAAAACTATGAATATGGTTATATTAATTTTACTATGAGATTTTTCATTATTTTTCCAGCGAGATTTCAACCTGGACTATCATTCCCGATATACCAACAGCATTGGAATTTTCTTGGTGATAAGTTTAAGATGTATTATACAATAACTTACATGTTCTTAGGATTGTTTGGCAATTGATCCATCAAGAGCATACGAAGAATTCACAAAACCAGAAGAGAATTCAAAGAATTCTAAAATGTGTAAACCCATAATCACAAGTCTCTCAAACCGCAAGTAGGTTTAAGTAAAATGAATGATAAAACTCTGTAAAAAATTTTTCGGAAGATACTTACATACACGTTTGAATATTCAGATTTTATACATAAAAACTATAAGTTAATGAATATTACAGCAGGGAAGTGGAACCGAAATTTATCTTGAACACATCAGTCGATTTGGGATGGCCAAAAGAAGACAACGGATTCAACGCAAACTGGGTGATTCCTATGGGAAATGCTCAGAAGTGAGTCACATTGCTCATTCAACTGTCTGCATTTGACTGAATTCAAGGTATATTGTCACGGAGTCTCCTTCGGCTGAAACTGCTGTCAACTTCTGGCACGTGATCTTTCGATACAAATGCAAGCCTATTGTCATGCTAAATGGCTTCACTGAAATGGAAAATGGAATCAAAACAGAGTTCTTTGAGTATTGGAATGAAAAGAGGACTCTTGTGTTCAGAAACAATCACGTACAGTACACGGTAAACAAAACTTCTAAGATATCAGTAATGAAAATGATATTTCAAGGTGAAATGTGTTGGGTTCCAACCAAGCACCATCAACAATGTGAGACACCTTACATTCGCTATATCGAAGTGAGTACTCATATATTTTCATGAGTGTTATATGATCGATTTAGTGGTTACTGTACTCACGAGGTGGATATGGTACAGTACACTGGGTGGAAGGATCGAGTCGCCCCTGAAAACCCGTCAGAGCTGGCACATGTGTTACAGCTGCTGTACGAAAAGATCGGAACCCCGGAGCGTAAGCAGCCAGTGGTCGTCCACTGCGCCGACGGAATGGGAAGGAGCGCCGCATTCGTCGGTACGCATTCGAAATTTCATATTATCAAGTTATTCAATCGTATTGTAGGTGTGGAAGTGTGGTCTTCGATTATTGATGTCAACCCCAACCCCGACACTATGGATCTTCTCAAGGTCAACTTATTTCAGCCCTACATACCTACATCACATACTATTTGAGTTTAGGTCATGCGTTTGTTCCGATTCAACTGTTTCACTGACAAGTGGCAGTACTACTTCACCTTTGTCTGTTTCTTCCAGTTCCATCTTCATGTAAGCATTTTTTTCTTTTCATTTGAATACACTTTTCTAGAATGCGACGATTGGACGAATAATGAAGACATACCACTATCTAATGGATCGGGAGACGTCATACATCTCCAGGATGAAGACTGCTGCTGTTTTGCCTGACGATGAAGCTATTCTAGAGAGAAAGTTGAAGGTCTTTGAAAGCTGCAAAAAGTTCTCTGCCGAAAAGAAGAAGAGGAATGAGAGAGGAAGTGTAGAATCCAAATCTGAAGATAAGGCCAAATCGAAAAACAAGTCTAAGAAATCATCAAAGGAAGTTAAGAAGATCAGGGTATGAAAAAAGAAGTTAAAATTGAGATCTGATATGATACAAAAAACAAATACATAGGATTTGACTGGAAAACGCCTGAACGGAGATAACACCGTCTACACTATTGGGAAACTGTTAGGATCGGGAACCTATGGACAAGTCTATGAGACGACTTGCAAAGACAACAAAGGATATGAGAAGAAATATGCAATGAAGACCGAAAAGCTCGGAGTTTCCAGCAACGCCTTGACTGTGAGTTTGTATTTGTTTATACATATCTAAACTATAAACTTTTAGGCGGAGATTTTCATTTTGAGTGAAGTGAGCGCATGTCCCTACGATGATCGAAGCCAAATTGTCAAAATCTTCGACAAAGGTTTGTCGTAAATAAAGTAATCGGAACAATTAGGCGTTATAGGTCACACTGTTCATTTCGATTTCATGGTCATCACTCTTGTCGGAAAGTCGCTGACAACTATTCAGAAAACCATCAAAATCAAGTAGCCATTATGTTTCATGTCTCGAAAACGCAAAACATTAATTTTACAGCGAATTCACTGCCTGGTATCTCTCTGTACAAACCTTCAACGCTATTCATCAGTTGCATAAATGTGGATTCATTCACAGGTGAACCAAGTGTGAATACCGTTTTCGTACATCAACATTGACTTTAGGGACATCAAGCCTGGCAACTTTGCGATTGGAGGAGAATACAAGGAGAAAGTTGTGTTCATTCTCGACTTTGGTCTGTCTAAGAGGAGTCATTCGAGAAAAGGACACGTTTATATGCCGAAGACTGGAGAAGAGGACGGATTCCTAGGAACTCTCCGGTATATTTCATTAGCCTGAACTTTTTACCATTATACAAAGGTATGCTTCGCGCGCCGCTCACAACTATCTAGAACAGAACCCTATTGACGACATCGAATCCTGGCTGTTCATGAGCATTGAGGTATCTCACATATTGAGTTGTAAGTATGTAAGTATGTTTTACTTTTATTTTAGCATTTCTCTGAGCTTCCGTGGAAAGGAATATGCGACAAGGATAATGTTTACGCCTGGAAGACGAAACTTCTCGAAGGAAAACGTACAAATGTTTCCTTTTTCTTTACATCTTCACTGTTTCTTTTAGTGTGGAAATCGATTGCACGTGGGAGTGCAATTCCGATTGTTTTCCAAGAACTCATCGCAATTATTGGTAAATGGAAGTCGACTGTTGAGCCAGACTACAAGAAGATGATGCACATCTTGATGGGAGCCGATATCAACTACTACGTGAGAATCACTGAACTGAAGACGACATTAGTTAATCGCGAATTTTCAGCAAGACCTTGATTAGATGATCATTGAAGGACTTCACCACAGGGATCAGTACGAGGTTAGTTGGATGTTTTATGGTTCTTCTCACTTATTATTCTAGGCTCTCACTACTCGTGCCAGATCCAGGGACAACATTGGAGTCTACCGCAGCTTTGCAAGAGATGCTTACTGACAAAAAATGAAGAAGACATGATTAAAAACTTCAACTTATCACTTACAGTTTAATTTTAATGATTAACATATATACGAAATATCTGTGCGTTTGATTCGATTGAGTCGTAAGCGATAAATGAGTTGTTAGAAAACGGACCATACTACACATAATAATAAGTGAACATATGAATGGTGTGATAAGAAATAGTAGAAACAACCCAGTTTCGGCTCCTATCACCTGACTGGATTGTTCGGACAGTCTCATACGAGGCGGAGCACTCATCAGAGATGACCACGCATGAGGGGTTAACACAAACACATACAATGTAAGCCTAAAAGTTATACTAACGATTAATCTATAGTCTGATTGGATCCTATATGCCATCCGTGACATTTCACATGTTGTGCAGTTTTGTGCAACACAACATGTATGTCATCAAATATCCAAAACGCTTCCATTAGTAGGAATCGAAACCGTGAACAGGCCGCAGCAAGCAATTGTGCGCTGGCGGCGCACACTATCACTGCGCCATAGAGGCAGTGGTTAAGAGATCGAAGTGTGAGCTCATTTAGCTCCACTGGCCTCTTCAGTGTGCAATGATGAGAGATAACGAGCAAACATATGTGCGAAATTCAATGACCTCTCAGTATGAACCTCAATGGCGCAATGGTAGAGCGCGCGGCCAGCGCGCGATCGTTGCGAGCTACCCATGCCCATGGGGTTCGATTCTTTCTTACAAACCGTTTTGGATATTTGAAGACAAACACGTTGTGCTGCACGAAACTGCACAACATGTGAAATGTCACGGATGGTATATAGGATCCAGTCCGGCTATAATCTAAACTGTTATCTTTTACAATAATTTCTAGTTTTAAGTTTACACGTAACAATACGGTGTTTGGATCATTACATTCATATTTTTTCTCTTTTTTTCCATATATTTTCTTTCCACTTCATTTTTTGTTCAACATATTTCACTAGCTCCAATATGTATTTACTACAATACTACAAAGCTATCAAAATTTCTTCATCACAACAACTCTCTCAAAAAAACATTTTATCACAGCAAAATTGTCATCTCAACATCATAAAAATACAATAAACAATTCTTCGGAAATTACATTTCTCTCTGCTTCATTATAATTATTAAATAATTCGAATACATCTATTTGAAGAATGTAGGGTGCTCAAAGCTTAGGCGAGGGAAAACTGCTCATCAGACGTGGGTTAAAGTAGTTGGAAGTAAAGTAAGTAAGAACGGAAATCAATGTGTGTGGGTGTGAAAATCGATAGCGAAAACCGGGGTGAGAGACTAAAATGCTGACGGTTAGAGAAATGAAATGACAATATATGCCGGGAAAACGCGGAGAAGGAGAATAAAGAAAATGCGATATGCGTGAAACGAGAAAAAGGGTGCACACAGTCGGGAAAAGTGTGTAGAAGTGTATGCACACAGAAAAGTGTGTAAAAGTGTGTGTGGACTAGTCGGGCAGTCGAATTGCACCGAACGCCGTTGATATGTGGGTTCTCGGAGAGATGATATGCAATTGATATGCGGTAACAATAAAGCGAGCATGGGGGTAAGGGGGCGGAGCGAGAGGGGGCGTGGTCCACTCGACGCAGCCACCGGCCGGGGTGTGTCAACGCCTACTACACGTGTCAACTCGATGTGTGTGTGGGAGAGGGGGAGGGGAGAGCGGTCTGAAAACAGAAAATGATCAAATCCGTTTGCCTTCACACTCATTGAACCTTGAGTTCATTGATTTGAGGTTTGTTTTTCGTTTCTCCTCTGCTCTTCCTGTAAGAACCAACTCCCTACTCACTCCTTCCTCCTCTGCTCACTCTTCTCGCTTACATGTTCTGTTGTAATAAGTATTAAAAGTAACTCGTGAAGGATTCAAAAAGGGCAGAGCAGTCAGCTCACCCGGTCTCTAATATATTTTTGTTGTTGTAAGAACATAACGCCAATCGATAAAATGCAGCTCAACGCTATGCCACTCTCCTTATATGCCCCATTTTGTTGCAATAGCACAAGAACGTCAAGAAATCCAGCAAGAACAGTCTGCTCACCTCTCGCCTCTCATATGCCGCTCTTGCTGAACGAGACCCGCAGATGGCTGTTCTCTGCCAGCTTGTGGTTGTGCATTCGGATGAGCGCGTCGATCGCCGTCTCCACGTCGTCCAGCTGACACAAAGCCATCTTGTGGTCCTTCCTGCAACGGTCATCATTGATATCAAAGAAGAAGAGGTTCAGTGAGACTATTTGATAAAAGCATTGTGGTCCTTCCTGCAACGGTCATCATTGATATCAAAGAAGTAGAGGTTCATTGGAACAATATGCCATCTTGTGGTCCGTTTTTGCAAACAGGTTTGAACAGGTATTTGAAGGACCACGATGATATTATCAAAGTAGGCGACATATATTGAGACTATGCGTATGTCATTGATTTCACACGTCAGCTGGTGATCCTTTCTAGCATTTATTGGAATTTCGCGATGATTCTATTCGTTATCTATCTCAATTAAACTGTGTTCATGAAAATGTTTTGTGAAAAAAAAGCGGAAACTCACGGGAAGAACTTGAACGCTTTGACGGCGTAGCCGGCGTCAGTGAACGCCTCGAGCAGGTTCTGCTCACCGACCTGAACATCCGACTGACTGTCTGGTCTCTCTCTCTCTCTCCCTCCCTTCCTCCCTCCCTCCCTCCCTCCACTCACGGACGGCGGTATGTTGCTGAGATGCAGGGTGCTGCTCGGGGGGTATATGTTCATGTAGTTCTTGCTGCCCGGCTTCTTGAACCTGTGCAGTGTGGAGTGCGAGTAGTCGCGGGTGAGACCCGCGTCCGGCTGGCCTGCAAGCACATCCATACAAGTCACTGTCACTCACAATAATATCTATGCGCGTCAATCGACAGTGATCTTCGTTCGGTTATTCTTGTGAGGAGAATTGACCGATCATCGACTTTCGAGTAACCGTTGATTGCAAATAGTCCGTTTTGCATATTCCCGATACGTTTCACGCCTTGTGTATAGTTGATATGTGAGCGTTCGATTCAATCACCGAAGTGGAGTGAGATTTCCAAAATGTACAAGAGAATGCTCTTGTGGCAACATTCATGATTCATATTAAAGTATTTAATAGGTAATAAAATAAAATATATATAAATTAAAAATGCACGCACCCTCCTTGGGCAGCTGGACGTTGTTGTGCTTGCTGGCGGTGACCCGGATGACCTTGTCGTGCCAACGGATCTTGTCCAGGTGCTGGATGGCTGAAGCGAGGGAGGGAGTCTCTCTCTCTCTCTCTCTCTCTCTCTTTTTCTCTCTCTCTCACTCACTCTCTCTCTCTCTCTCTCTCCCTCTCTCCCTCTCTCTCTCTCACCTAGCTGCGCCTGCTGCGGCTCCGAGTACTGGATCAGCGCGTTGTCCTTCTTGTTGAACAGGATCTTCACCCGTATGACGTCACCGTACACGCCTAGACAGGGTACGGTACTTTTAATATGAGTAGTGTATTCTGACTTTCTGATTACTGTAGACCTACATAACTAATTTGGGTCGTGCGTGGGGGAAAGAGCGAAAACGGGGGAGGAAATTGGAAGAATGAAAGCGAAACGTTCCGAGGGAGTGTGCTATAGGAAACACCTTTCGGGGAAAGATGAAACTTAGTTCGGAAAGTCAAAAAGTCACATTCTCGGAAAGTAGTGAGTGAAACGGAACACGAAAAAAATACATATATAGAAAGAAAAGCAAAGGGACACGTACCGAAGAGCGTAAAGAGACAGTCGGGCGAGACGGCCTGCAAATAGAGAGAGATAGAGAGAGAGAGAGTGTGAGAGAGAGAGGGGATAGGAGAGGGCACAGAGAGAGAAGGGGGGAGGGCGGAGGGGGACGGTGCTGCTCACATTCTCATCGAGGTTCGAGACTAGGACGACGGAAGTGACAGCGAGCGCAGCGACTGGAAACCGTAGTCCGGCCGCGCCCGGCAGCTGCTGACCCAGACCCAGGGGCATGAACGCAGACAGGCCTTGCGAGCCGAGCGACTCTGAAAGACAGCGAATGCTACACTCTATGATAGGACATGCAATCGTCGTCGCGTCGTCGGGTCGTCAGTGATAGAATGACTGGACAAACACACAAACAGACAAACACACGTACCCCACGAACCCTCACCGAGCGAGTTGGGCATGAATGTGGTGGCTGGGTTGGCGCCAAAGGGAAAGGCGAACGGGGACGGCACCAGAGACTGCAAGCCGCCCGGCAGCTGGCCCGAAGCGGCTGCAAACGAGGTTGTTTACTTGCTTGTTTACTTTTCTGGCTGGAAATGGAGTTGACCACAATCCAACGATTTTTGCGCTTCGCCGCTCCATCACTATGTACACCCATTCAAAAATCGAAAAATGCGCGTAAAAACGTTCATGCGCTTATTCGCTACTATTAAATACTTTCCACACTCACCCAGACTCAGTTGCTGCTCAATCGTCAGTTCCCCACTCGGCAGCGACGGGTTCGTGTAGTCCCGACTCTTGTCGTTGTTGTACTTCACATTCAGAGTCGACAGCTTGCTGTAATCAATACAATTTAAAAAGTATCTCCATTCCATTTCCATTTCCACTTCTGCAAACCAGTAAACAACTTGTTTGTGAACAATGGGAACGCACCTGTAGTCGATGCGCAGCGTGCAGCATCCGTTGTATACGTTCTGGTTCTCCAGCTGCTGCTTGGCAGTCTGCGCGGCTGTGGCCTCCGACAGTTGAACGAGGGCTTGGAAGGTGTCTGAAACACAGAATTGTCCCCATTGCCAAGTGCATTGTATTTTACTGTATTCACACCTTACCGCAATTTGCATAATTGTAATGTGCTACTTGATTCGAGATAAATGCTCTGAATATAGTATGATTGTACTCATAGAACTGTAAACCATTGCCACTTGCGAGCCTACTCTAGACATCTATCTGTCTATATAACCGAAATGTACTGACACTTTTTATTTCATGTTTTATGAAAAAGTACGATTTCACTTTGTAATTTCAATTATGTAATCGAATCAAATCATCACTCACTGTTCTTGTTGAATGTGATAATCCGCAGCACCTTGCCGTAGCGAGAGAAGATCTGAAGAAGTGACATTGAGAGAGAGAGAAAGAGAGAGAGAGAGAGAGAGAGAGAGAGAGAGAGAGAGAGAGGAGGTTCGTACGTACACTGTGTAGGACGTCAAGTGTGACTGGGTAGATCATATTCTCGATGATGACTCGCAGGACCGCATTGGGCGCCTGCTGTGTGCCCCCGGAGACATCGAGAGACGAGCCACCGAGTGAGTTGAGAGCCTGAACGGAGGGGTATTGGGATGCGATTGTGGAGGCTATGGAACGGTTATCTAATTCGTAAAGCCGCCAATTCTGTAAAGCCCATACATATATGGATATCACGATGCGATTATGTACCGTCAATGCGATCATGTAACGTTTTCTAAAAGATTAGCAGATTCAAGCCCGTACCGTGAATGATCGAGTAGAGAGCCTAGGCATTGATGCGTATTTCAAAGCAATTGTGAAACGTTATCTTTTATCCTAACCACATTACTCATTTTGAAAAAAAAAACATTTTTGATTCTCCGTATCGGTATTCGCTGAATTTCGCCACACCATTATTCCATGTCTATTTTGTCACCAGTCGTTGACAGATCAGACTATTATCACCAACACACTCCCTACCGTACCCCCTAACCCCTCTCTCGCGGGCCCCCGAAAGACACTAATCCAGTTGACCACATGCGCCCTCCATCTCTCCCCTCTCCCCTCTCGCGCGCGTTCATTTACACATTTATCGAAGGCGTTGCATAGTCATTTTCGGCGAGGAGACGTGGCCCACAATAGCCGTGGCGTGTCGATATTTCTTCGGACGCGTCTTCGCGCCCCGTATAATTCCCCCGGACGCATCTGCCTTGCCACGAATACAATGTCGCCACACACTCGTTTATAAACAAGAGAGGCGATAAGATATGGATACCCCATCTGTGCGCCAATTTCGATACGCAGAGAGCATCCCCCGCTTTGGAGCCTTATTCGGCTGGATGGATTACTGTAGTTTGGTGGTGGCCGGGGGAAAACAATGAAATTAATAGGAATGAGGTGGTCGAGCGAAGGATCCATAGAGGCATTTAATCGTTTTGCTTTTGCATCAATGCATATTAAACCGCATATATAATATTGTTTATGTTTATGGGGATTTTATTGTACATTATTGACCTGAGTGAACACGAGACCATTACACGTTTGTGACTCATGCACAACGAAAATATAAATCGAGCGCAGGTTTGTGTAATAAAGTGCACACTGACACAGGGTCTAGTTCAGTGCGAAACCAGTGCGGATACCAACCCAAACTATCCGCCGAATCTCTGATCCACCCAATATCTATGACTTTCAACATTGAACTCTACCATACCTATGCCCAATGGAACCTGGCTCAATAATATAGAGGCGCGTTACAGTCGAGCTCTCCTACTAACCTACTTCATGAAAATACGATTCTGGATAAATATTTTGATCAGATTTGAAAACTGTAATCATTTCTGAGCGGATCAATCACACTACACATCTCACCTGCACCTGTTGATGCCGCCTGCCCAGGAAAACTGTCTGTTTCTACTTTGAACACTGATCTCCTTTGAAACCCGTCAATCTCTGAGCGCATCAATCTCACGTCGCCTTACCTGCACCTGCTCGGCGCGCACCGGCTGCGAGAAGTCGAGGAAGTGGTCGACCTGAGTGGCCATGCCTATGAGAGGCGCGGACAGGGCTAGGGGCACGACGGTGCGCGATCGCTTCTCCACCAGTCGACCACTCGCCTCCTCCTCTGCCAACAGCCGCTTCACACTGACTGACGACGCGGCTCGGCAGCCCGGAGACTGCGAGCTAGACAGGGATATGATGGGGGAGGATGGGGTGAGGAACGACTAAACGTACGCGTTAGGGCACAGCATCGACGGTGGTGGAGAGAGAATGAGGATAGGGGTGGGGAGGGAGGGGTACTTTGTAGAGAGAGAGAGATAGATAGAGAGAGAGAGAGAGAGAGAGAGAGAGAGAGAGAGAGAGAGACGGGTGGGTGGTCTCACACGGTTTTACAGTGTCGCCATCCGCCACCCCGGGAGTGGACCTCACACGACTATGGGAATGAGAGTGACAAAAAAACGATGACAAAATGGCATATAATCGAGTTACCGCGTTACGCTGTGATCATTAGGAACTCGGATCTACCGCGTTGAGGCGGAGAGGAGAGGAGAGGAGAGAGAGAGAGAGAGAGAGAGAGAGAGAGAGAGAGAAAGAGAAAGAGAGAGAGAGAGAGAGAGAGAGAGAGAGAGAGAGAGAGAGGGAGACCGAATTGAGGGCATCCCCCAGCAGCCTCGCCTCAGCGTGATACTCCTTGTCAGATCAATCCGACTGCGAAGGCCTCTCTCGCGACCTTGCGCGAAATCAAGTCAGACCTCCACGAGCGAGAGCAAAAACGGGACGAAAACATGGGGAACGGTTGGAGAGAGAGAGAGAGAGAAAGAGAGAGAGAGAGAGAGAGAGGCCGGGAAGTCAGTAGCGAGAGCATATCTCACCTGCGGATCTTGTACGCGAATCGCGCACACGCATTCTATGAAACATGACCGGCGGGCACGTAAACTGGTAACAATACCCCCTCCTATAGAGGTGCGGGTCCAGCAATCCGCTATCAAGGCTAACCAACACTCAATGCGAGAGGACGCGAAATGTGCGTCTTGCACACGCGCAAACGGGTTCTTTCTATTAAAATGAACACGAGTCAAGGAAGAAGAGAGAGAGAGAGAGAGAGAGAGAGAGAGAGAGAGAGATGAGTGGACATCATCGCTACTCGACGCATTAGTGCACCATCATCACTACACGATAATGCATATCGGCGGAGATTAGACGATTTCCATATCCGCCAACTATATCGAGTGACAGAGGGAGAGAGAGAGAGAGAGAGAGAGAGAGAGACGCGTGACCGGTTCGGTGGCAAAGAGAAGAAGTGGATGAAAGGCGCTCGGAAAGAGATTCTGGCACAATACACCCACAAACAGCTCAGAGGATCCTTCCCCACACTACCGGGGATCGCTTATGCGTCGAGCACCCTGCGAGAGTGGGCGAGAGACTGTGGACAAGGAGGAGGGCGCAGCGACAGACGGCCCGCCGTCATGGCCGAGTATTTACGTGGACTGTCCCCTTCCTCTCCTCTCTGCCCCAAGGCCCGCCTCCTCTCGGCTCCCCCTCCGCACCGAATTCATCGAAATTCGCCACCGCACGCCGGCTTCATTATATCTCGGATATCATATGAAAGGACGGGCGAGCGGAAGCGAGAAGCGAGGAGAGATGGCCTGAGGGGGCAGTGACCGGGTGCACTCCCACACGCATCACGCATGCGAGCGGAAGCCCCCGCGACAAAAAGACGTTTCTCGAGATTCAGAAATGATAGGGTGCGAAGTCGCGTCATAATTGAATGTTTTCCATTCCCGCACCATCTGAATCATCAATGTGCAGTGACGTCGCTGGGAAGATAATGATGCAGAAGCAAAAGTCCGCAAATGTCGCTAGTGCTGCAGCGGATGATAGCTCGTTTCGCGAATGCTACGTCCCGGCGGTTGCTGTAGCCAATTGTACGTCACACGTTGACCGTCACATTTAGCCCTTACCCACACCTACTTGTCATTCGGCGCACGCTCACTACACACACACCCGCATTGTATCCATAGTTACATGCTAAATGGTCGGCCGGCCACAGGGCAGAGATGAGCGAGGCGCATCTCGTAGTGTTGACAGGAAACCGTACGTGTGTGAATGGGAACAACTACAGAAACGTGTGGTGTGTTTGCACCCCGGGAATACTGACAATATATCGGCACTCGAGCTCTCCTGTGAGAGCATCTGTGGCACATCTCTCGCCTTTATTGGATCTGTGTCTCTCTCTGTGCCATATGGAAATGAACA
The DNA here is from genome assembly GCA_963966185.1 of Rhabditoides inermis. NCBI lineage: Eukaryota > Metazoa > Nematoda > Chromadorea > Rhabditida > Rhabditidae > Rhabditoides > Rhabditoides inermis. The sequence continues at coordinate 440,007 of CAWZYM010000283.1, forward strand.
GAGCGAGATGCCCTGGGGGCGCTCGCAGATACACCCTCATTCCGGTAAGTAATCGGTAATAAGCGCAAGAGCCGGTGCAATCACGTCGGATTACCATGATGCGCGAGGTATTATACATATTGCGCGCGCCCCAGCCGCACACTAATCGTCCCACCGCCGCAGCAAAAGGTCCGCAAAATATACAGCCAAAAACCAGCAATTAGACAGAGATCGATTGGAATAGAGAAGATATATAGGGTTTATGAAGAGGCGGTGTATCGGCAGCCTCGCCGCGCCATAAAGCGGTAAAATTCGGGTCGGGGGAGCCCCGCGTATGCGACAGAATGAATAGGAATAGGATAGCTGGATACAAACTCGTAAAACGAATGTGTGTGTGGGGCCTGTGTGGGGGCCGTCAAAAGAACTGTGTCCCTCTCACAGCGAATCGATAATCGAACTCGTTTAGGAGAACTCTCTCTGAAACGCGTAGACCGCCCGCTGAGAGTGCGTAAGAGGGTTGGAGCGAACATTTCGAGGTGTTCGAAATGGTAGGGAGAGAGTGTGTGGAAGGCGTACAATCGCCCCGCTGACTTCTGACCGATGCGTTTAATTCACGCGCGCAATCTCCACCCTCTCACTGCAATCTCCAATAGCAAATCGGAAACTAGGCAGGCTCATTAAAACGCGCATAGGTATTGTTCGGTTCTACGTTCTACGCGCCATATAGCCTAGAGTGAGCGTGAGAGAGAGACCATTACGCTAGCGTGAAATTCTTCGAAACTCGAAGGTAGTGGAAATGGTGGTAACAGAGATGAAGGGGGGGGGGGTGGCTTTGACGCGAGCGATACGTATCTCATTAATACCGCGCTGGCAGTAGCAGCGGCCTCTTAGCCCCCCCCCCTTCTCTCTGTCTGTCCCTCTCTCAATAAGGTTACATTAGTGTGAGATATAGGAATTGGATCTATATAGTGAGACGACGCTGTGACGCTGACTCGCAATGACAGAAATTTATGTGGGGGAGGAATTGAGAGGAGCCGCAGCTAGGTATACAGAGAGTCGGATCTGGCTGATGTCGTCACACTCGTTTCGCAGGGTTTGGTCCATAAAACGCTCATAAAGTGCGCATAATGTCTCATTCGCGCACACACACACACTCGCTCACGGTTCGACTAAAGAAAAAAAGGGCGCGGAGTCATTTCGTAAATTCAGTGACGACTGGGAGAGATGATTGAGGGTGAGCGAGTGAGAGAGAGAGTGAGAGTGAGAGTGAGAGTGAGAGAGAGAGAGAGAGAGAGAGAGAGAGAGAGAGCGATCGTGCGGTAATGAAATGTCAGAATGACTGGTGAGATAAACCGAATTAGAACACCCGCGAGTGACGAACAAGGATGAAAGTGGCTCATCGGAAGAGACTCTGCGATGCTTGATGTGAAAGTGAAGAACATCGAAGGAAATCGGAGAGCATGCGTCTAATAGGGCATAGAGAGGTGCACAAACCATCGCTTCGAAAGTCGCGGGGGCTTCTAAAGTAGATGAACGCGGAACGCCAATGTGGAATTGCGGGTGCGTAGCCGTAGCGTATACACGAATACTCACGACATCTACACGGTTCGATGCTTTTTCGGCCGACGACTGCGCTAGATGTGGCGATGGCAAAAGCAACACCCCCTTACATGGGTCGTATGGACACTGAGTCGAACACCAGTTAGCCTCACTGTTGCGATACACCGAGTGAGGTAAAAATAGAAATTGAAAATGCACGAGCGTGCACATTCAATCATGGAATCACACGCAATCGCGATATGGATGGTTATGAGTCAAAGAAATCGAAGCGAGAGAGAGAGAGAGAGAGAGAGAGAGGCGAACACAGCGTTCACTTGTGTCGGCTAGTTGAAATGAATGGTCCTTGAGGAGTGGGGAGGGAGGGCTGTACCGTTCGCACTTTTTTTGTCGTTGCAACAACCGGCACCGCGCGGAGCAAATCGCTTGCACTCTAATTCTCTCGTTCTCTCTTCCCTCTCCATCTCTCTACCATCCCTCACAGGCCATATACGTGCAGGTGCTAACACAGAAGTGTCCGTAATGAGGACTCGCTATGGTGAGAGCCGATAGGCAGCTCCACTTTGCTCAGGTCATGGCGATACGCAGTCTGGCTGCAACGTGACACCACACACATTAAACATCTATATATCCCGAACGAGGCGGGACATGGACTCGCATACACAGTATAGTCAATATCAAAGTGGCCCCTCCATCCGCCGACCGACCGACTGACGAAGCGGCAGAGAGCGGCGAGAGAGCGCGCAATTAGAGAGGGCGCAGCGTGTGCGAGGTGCAAAAAGGGGACTTCTCTCGTCGGGGCGAGGCAATGTTGATGAGCGAGAGAGCGAAAGAAACAGAGAGAAAGAGAGGAGTTCGCAGTCTATGGTCCTGTTTGAGCGAGAAAGAACGGCGTGGTAAGAAGAGTGAAGTGACAATGTACAATGCGGACAAGAGAGGAGGGGGGAGAAATACAAGAAGTGTATGCGCAGCGAGGCGTCCCACAAAAACCCACAACACCACTCGGTGTTTGTAATGTTTTGAGAAAGTGGGGTGTGCGCCGACGGTCGCGGACGCCGCGAGAAATGTTGCGGAATGTCTCCTTCGCAATTTGCACAATCAGAGGAATCGACTGGTCAAAGCGATGCACCTGCATGCACAGAGCTGTGTGGAACTCTAGAAACAGCCATCCGATGAAGTCGCAATAGGCTCATTAGGAGTGTGTATACGCGAGGCGAGAGAGTGTCCCTTCTCCTCGAATAGAATATAGAATGTATGATTGATTGTGACAGGTGCATATCATATATGGAAGCGGGAAACGCTGAGAAATGGATTTATGTAATATCCGAAAGCGCCTCCTCTCTCTCTCATGTGAGTCGGATAGCGAGGCGAGGCGAGAGAGGGGGGAGAGGAAGGGAAGACTAATTAGAATGATGCTACTCGGATGCGACGCGAGAAGAGAGATGTGGAGGGGAGAGCCTGACAGGATATGGCACACACATACACATGGAGAGTGCAATGTGGATACGTATGGAACCCGTGTGTCCATACAAATGCCTAGTATCTCGAGATAAAGGACAAGAGTAAAGTCGACGGTGCGGTGAACCCTCTGTGAGGAAGGGAGTGCCACATGTGGTGTGGGCCTTGGATCGGAATGAATAGCCTTCTCTCTACAGCCGCGCTCCCATAGCCCCATAGCCAGAGCCAGCATCTGGCAGCGATCAGTGTAGAGTGGAGGGAGGGAGACGCTTACGTGCGAGGATCATTACTCATCGTCTTCCCTCGGCTATTTTCATCGGATAATACATGCTTGTTGCGTCGAATACAATTGAAACAAAGAACAGTATCCAGTTTATTTTATTTCAGGCAGGCAGTTTTTATATTCATGAACAGTGGTTCTCAACAAACACTTTTTAGTGCTTTTTGAGGAAGATTTATGAACAACAGTTTATGCTCACGCTTTTTTCTAGTGCAGCTGCGTGCATAATAAAGTAAGTACGGATACATATCAAACATTCAGCAACGCGCGCACTGAACGACTAAACTACGTGCAAATGACACCTCCAGACTACGGAACACAATCCCAATGTCTATTCACTACCACTCACTTGGGGTTTAGCTTTACCTTGTTCATGACTGTTTGCGAAGTGGATGTTTCATTTTTATTCGTGCTGTTATATTTGAATAAAAGACAATGACATCGGTTGTTTTTTAAGAAAAATATGGATTTCTAAAAAAAACTCACATCGTCACTGCCGGCGTGCGAGAGAGCAGTCTGCGGCTGCGGTGGCGCGCGCTTCTCGGTCTTCAACTCCTGGAAAAGGAGTTTCTCTCTCTCTCTCTCTCTCTCGCTCTCTCGCTCTCTCGCTCTCTTCTCTCTCTTTTCTCTCTCTTTTCTCTCTCTCTTCTCTCCTCTCTCTCTCTCTCTCTCTCTCTCTCTCTCTCTCGTTCTCCCTCCCTATCTCATATCTTACCTGATGTGTGCTGTACTGGGCGAAGATGGTGCGGCCCCGGACCTGAAGAACACAATAGAAATTATATATCATATATGCTGTTGTTTTTATAATTTCACACGAACTGTATGCGAAGAAATGGGGAAAATCGCAGCAAAAAATATTCGTTTTTCACTGGTCTTGTAAAAAAAAAGATGCTTTTATCTCGACAGATGTATGTCTAGAGTAGTCTAGAGTATTCTGGCCTCTTCAACATTGTACCTTCCCGGTCTCGTGTTTCTCATGGGTGGCGCCTGATTCCTTGCTTTGACACAACTTTAAAGAGCAGCACGTTTTTCAGTAGGGTTTTTGCACTATGGAACACACTCCCCAACAACATCACTTTATCTGCGAAACATCAAACAGTGAAATCGTACCTCTTAGATATCCCCCATTTGTTCCCTCCGTCCAAAATTAGATGAGTGCTCATTTGGGAACCTGTGTTATCTGTTATATCCTATTTTTGTGTTCATTTATTTTCCAATGCCGTATTCACTCTATTTATGTGTTTGTCCTGTGTTCATCTATATAGTATACGCGGTAATAAATATTATTATTATTATATTCGAATCAAGATGGTCCGTGTTTCCAAATGTTATCTACTACCTCTTATAACAACGTTTCGTACCTGAATCGGAATCGCTGCGAGTGTGTTGACTATGGTCGTCGCCGACTCCAAATCTTCGTACTCCACGAAAGCCTGGAAATTGAGAACTTCACAAAATGATATTTTGCACGACAGGAAGAATTGACTATTGTTCGCCTCACAACTCGGTCACACTTCCACTGAACGAGAAACGTACACTCGAAATATTGGGGGGGGGGAATATATTGGATGTAACACTACGTTTCACTTTGTCCATAAAGACAGCGTGATGAAAATAATGTAACACGGTGAGCAGACTGTTTCTTATAAATAAAAAAATTTCTGAATTTGTCCAGACTCTTCCAGAAACTACAACTATTTGAAGACTCACCTGGTTCTTGCCCTTCAACAGCATGTAGTTGGTGATCTTGCCATAGGCGACACACAGTTGGATCACCTCCACGTCAACCATATCACCCGGGATGTTTCTGAAGGAGGAGGAGCTCTGTCTGTCTGCCTCTTTCTTTCTCGCTCTCACATGTTCATCTCATTTTTTCCCTGACATTGTTAATTCTCCTTTCGTATTATCTGTTCATTATATTTTCTCATTCTCTCTTTCTCACCCCCCCCCGTTCTTTCTTTTTTCTCTCTCAACTGTATGATCTCTCTCCTCTCTCTCTCTCTTCTCTCTCTCTCTCTCTCTCTCTCTCTCCTCTCTCTCCCTCTCTCACCTGAGATGCACTACCCTACTGGGCGGCGCGGGCGGTCCCTCCCTGTCCCTATCCCGATCACGAGTCGAGGAGGAGACAGACGCCTGGAAAGGGCATTGATCCAACAATTAATCAATCGAATCATTCATCCGGAATCGTTACATCTGAATATGGTAACTCAATCTCTCCCCCTCTTTCCACCACAATCACTGATCGACCAGTGGCAATCTGATCTACCAGTTCCACTCTGATCTACCGCTTCCCTTCTGATCTACCCACCTGTGCAATGGGCGCGCCCGTGTAGTGCGAGATGTCCGGCTGAAACTGAACAGATTGGTGATGATCACAGAAACAGTGACAAGGAAAGTCGAGGAAAAGTCGAGACTCCTAACCATTTGTACTGTGTTACAGGTTGAAAGGTCGAAACAGATTCCGTTATGTACTCTATCTACATTTGAGAGGAAAACCTCGTTATTTGTGTCTGACGAGTTATGCTGAATGGATCAACAAGACACGAGATGTAAGCTGGTACAAAAGAGGTGTGCCGAAATGTAAGGCAGTACATGATAGCTGTGCCATGGTGCTAGCAAACAAGGAATGCGCCCACCTCGTATCCGACCTGTGTGTAAGGCGTGCCCGCCAGCAGAGTGGCCCCGTAGCCGTTCATGTGCATCGACGGCATCTGCTGCTGCAGCAGGTGAGAGTACACCGCCGTCGAGTCGAGACGAGCCTGGAAAGAGATCCGAGTTCAGATGGAATAGGTAGAGGGAGATCTGTTCTATCACAAGAACGGATTTGAGGTGAATGCGGGTGGTAACAATCTTAGGCCTGAACGGCAAGTTTCTTTTCTAGAATAAACTACAACTTTGAACACGAATAAGAATGGGAATCGAATCGATGCGCTCTAAATCGATAAATCGATGCGCGCTGACAGAATTTCGCGGTGGGAACCGGCAGTGATTCGAAAACACATATGAGAATAGTGGATATTACTGGAAACGCGTAACGAGGAAGGCTTTTCTGGGTGAGGTGAGCCGACGGGATATGATTGGCAGATTAGCAACGGCGACAGATGCGCCTTAGCGTGAAACGCTCTCTCCATTGAAATTACTACAATGTCGTAAGAGATATATTGTATAAGGATTGTCGATGACTGCTAGAGCTACACATTGATTTCACACAAGGCACGGCGGAATACAAATAAGACATATCTTCTGTTGCTGACTGTACAGTCGATAAGGGCTTTCAATCAATCGGCGTGAACGTCTATATTAAAATATTCACAGACTAATACCACCGCTATTTCAATCAAGGCGACGCGTGAGAAAGCGGGGGTGATATTGGATTGAGTGCCAAAATCAATAATCGATCGATACCTTCTTTGCCTCCTGATCGATAGTCATCATAGAAGGAACGATTCCGGCTGCCGATAGCGGCGACAATAGCTCATCCGGACCGCGCTGAAAACAATACAAGATTAGAGCAACCGTGAGATTCCTGAATGACGTCACTACGTCGTTCTAAAGTAGCATGTCCTGACTTTTCTCAAAAACCTTTACGGTCTCAAACCTTGCGCCGCAGCATCCAATACTGACGTCAATACTCGAGGCGAATGCGAATAGACTGACTACAGCGTGTGAATACACGAACAGCAATCCGTAATTCGATATTGTATACAAAAGTATCGATCAGATGGGCGGCGGGAGGTGATTGACTGATTGATTGATGGTCGCAGCATGATTTGTGTGATGGGATTCACGGGTCTCGTATGGGCCGCATTAGCCAATTAGCACGGACGAGCGGTTCGATTCACAACATGTGATCAGGGGTGGAAACCGATCCAGGAGAGAGAAAGTAGACAGACACTTGCACTCGAAATATTGGAGGGATCGCTGGGCAAATAGAACGCAACAATCGACAAAACCCGCGGGGGAGACTCGAAGACCTTTTAGGAAAATGAGTCGCTTTTGAAGAAGGCGATAAAAACACGCTGACCGAGACCCACAAAACGACCTGCACCAACGAACACTAATTGGATTCTCTCTCTCTCTTTCTCTCTCTCCGGAAATAATATGGGATAGAAGGATAGCTGTGAATCGGCGAACAGCCCTTTTTCATTGAGAGTCGCGGTGTGCTGCTGTGTGGTTGGTAACAATGCTAACAATGTCGACAGAGAGAGAGAGAGAGAGAGAGAGAGAGAGAGAGAGAGCGAGAGAGAGAGAGAGAGAGAGAGAGAGAGAGAGAGAGAGAGCAGATTCGTCGAGGATTGCACACCGCATCCTGGAAGGTCCTTGATTCGAGTGGAGCGCATCTCGCGCCTCGAAGCACAAATTAGAATGCGACACCGCCCAGAGACGAGAGGAGGCGAGAAGGCGCGAAATCGGAGAGACAAGCGAGAGAGAGAGTAGGCGAGAGTGCGCGTAATTGGAGGAGAGCGCCGACGTGAGACGGCTCGCGTGCCGCTGTATCGTTCCAGAGGCGGTAAAAATTGCGCGGTGGGCGGCAGGAAAGGGAGGGGATGGTGAGAACACGAAATTAGACGAGAAGACAACACTGTGATACATCAAGAAAACAAGCCGGGTTCTTTGGTGGGTGAGTGAGAGAGAGAGAGAAAGAGAGGAGAGGAAGAGAGAAAGAGAGAGAGAAATGCTGTTGCGCGTGTGTTGCCAACGTGATTAGAAGGAGGTGGGGTGCGGCAAATGAGGCTAATCATATAGCCCCCATTCTCAGCGGCTAGCCGGTAATAGGAGGCGATCTGATCCCTTCTCTCTCTCTCTCTCTCTCTCTCTCTCTCTCTTTCTCTCTCTCTCTCTCTCTCTCTCTCTCTCTCTCTCTCTCTTGCTTTCTCGCTAATAGAAGAAGGGAACTAGTCTGGGCTCCTTCAAAGTGTCCTCAAGCGGCTAAGCTACTCGACAGTAAACGCCTATTGTAAAACACAATCGGGAAGAGATCATACATTATAGAAATCGCAACACCGTGTCCCACTGAGCGAATCTCACGCGAAGGGGCAGAGAGGGTGTTTGAGAGTGACAAAAACACTTGGCGGGTGGAATATCTAATATGGGCGATAGTGGCGGCTGCTACCCACGACGTAACTAGTAAACGAGAGAGTAAGAGTAAGATGAGTAGTAATCGATGTCGTGGAGAGGGGAATGCAGGTGTGAATAATACACGATGAAAGAGGAGAGAGAGAGAGAGAGAGAGAGAGAGAGAGAGATGCGGACAAGCAAATTACCCATCCCAGAGCGCGCATCTCGGGTAGCGTAGCGGCCGTCCCATGACAAGCCACGATTCATATCGAAATCCATAAAAAGGCGAGAGGAAGAGGATGTAAGGGAGCTTCACGTTTCGATGTAGCCGTGTAATTATGCATGTGCGATTCTTGGATTCCGAGCCTCAGCCGAACAACCACTGTAGCAAGCCTAGCGCGTTTGAATTATGATATGAAAAACAAAATACTAATAGACCTTTCCAACCTGATTTCATCGAAGGAATACTACAAGAGTTCGAGTTGAGGGGGGAGAGGAGAGGAGAGAGTGGACCGCCACTCGACTACCCTCTCTTTCAAACGAGTAGTAGGTAGAAAGAATCGAAATGGCGACAAACAATCCCCTGCGATTGCCTTCCACCACCGAGAAATTACGAATTCATGCAACCCAGGTACACGCAGAGAGGTCTTGCGCCCGCGACACGCAACCAAGATTGTGTGAATTACGCAAATTGACCTTCTTACCTTTGACATAGTGTGACACCGTATAGAAGGAACCCGTGTGAGATACCAAGGATCAGTGCATCAGCTAGAAGTAGCGAGTAGAGGAGGGAGGCCGGCGGTGGCGAACGGAAATTGCGGTGGCGAGAGGAGCGCATCAGGCATGACATGAGAAGGAAACAAACACACACAATCGGAATCGATCAACGGAAGAAGGGAAGACGAAGAGGGAGGGAAGTGAAGATAGGACGCAGGGGTAAGTGAGGGTAATGGAATGCTGTAGACAATTGGAGTCCGCACAACAGTGAAGCGAGCGAGGGAGACAAAAGAGCAAAATACGGTTCCACCACTCTGGATACAGTTGCGAAATTGAATCGAAAAACAAGAGGGGGGAAGGAAGGGAGAGGCTGACTGTGGTGGGAACTGCTCGGAAAACGTATACACATACGCATCGTGGGAAGCAATCAATGCGTTTGGGGCCCGCACATAATACATGCAGATCGTATACGCTCATCCAAGTGAGTCAAGCCGTGAATCACAGCGCGCCCGCGCCTGGGAACACGATCCAAGGTATCGATTGATTGATTGATTGAATTGAAGGACTCGGATCAAGATCATGGAAATGAAGTGGGCGGCCGAACGGTTATTGCTTCAATGACTGCGCACTTTGCGCGTTCTCTCTCTCTCCTGCAGAGCTCAAACAATCGCCTCGCCTCACAATGCGAACTGTCACAATCTGCGCAAGCGATAGAGAGAGAGAGAGAGATTTGGTGAGAGAGAAAGTTTGCGCTCGGCCCTAATAAATTAGAGGCTTACGGCTGTAGATTAAAAGTTTAAGGCGTTCGCAACACTAGAAGGGGTGGATGTGTTTTCGATTATACGACCTAAACGATGTCACATTGCGAGAGACGGACCACATGTGCCACTCTTTATTGTTCGAAAGCAGAGTGGTCAAGGAACAATGCGTCCATCGATTAATCAATCGATCCGTTGGACAATCAAGACCAACTGGTAAGAAGTTCTTTTGAACAACACGGATTAGAGCATCCGGAAAGAAGGGAATGAGAATCACGCACGGTACCAAGTACACAAAGGGAATACGAATCGGCCATTTGTGAAAGGGAGACGCGTGAAAAAGAAGAGGTCTGTACGGAGAGAGAGGAGAGAGGCGGTTTTGTTTCGGAATCCCGGGTATAGCGATGTTGTTGTAGTGGAAGAGAGAGCAGAGGGAGTGTTGAGGGCGCGCAGACGAGAGAGCGTGCACTCGCACAGTGCGCATGGAGAGAGCGGCGAGAGAAGCGCGAGTGATCGAACCAGCAAACAGAACGGTAGCAGGTGGGGGTGGCGCGTGCAAACACAGTACAGGTCCCTTGCCGAGAGTGGGCGGTCGGTCGGATCCACCTTTGTCACAGGTGTCACTCTACCATATTCAGATTAGCGGTGCGACAATTATCCCGTCGCTAATCCCACTGCAGGCTTCTTCCAAAGCAGGCGTGGAAGTCAACAATCGATAGATTAGCCGGGAAGCGGAAGCCCGTCGCGATCATCACAGGATTCCCGAGATTCGCCGTACGAGATGTGTGATTGAATCGTACTAAACGCATAAATCCGCACGTCTAAAACTACAGAAGCGAGTGCACACACCTGATTGTGTCGATGACAATATCACACACGTATTGAGTTGTATTGCTTCACAATACTATTTCCATTAAAATCAAAAGAAGTAAGCCACTTGCAAAATGATCGAGAATGCGTGCCCCCCTTTTTTCGACCATCTTGCAAGCGGCTATAGTATTTTGAACAGTCATGGTACACATAGGGTTGTATATAAAATGACGGCGTACCTTGAAATATAGTATTTCAAAAATTCATGGCACACGTTGTATACCAAGACGGCGTACCTTGAGTCTGTAGATGGGTCGGATGAAGTGGGTGGCGGCGACGTCTAGAGGGGAGGGCACGGCGGCTGGCAGTCCGCTCGCCCCGGCGGCCGCCAGACTCAAAGGGGACACCGACGACCACAGCGTGCCTGCAAAGCTTGTACTCGTCCCAGCAATTCCACGAATCAACACAGTTAGAAGTCCTACACATAGTGAGGTGAACTTTTTTAATGACACACGGAACGCAACACGTCTGACTCTTGCGGAAATGTATTATCTACGCGACGAAAATAGAGTCTAAAAAGCTCCGAATACTGTAGGCTCGCTTTCATTGTAATCGCGCTCGAGCTGTTTTGATGGCCACTCCCAGATCCAATCCGTGTTTATATTAGAAAACGCGAATTGTCTAGCGTTCACTTGGCGGCGGAAAAAGCATAACAACGCGATTGAATACAAAAAAAGCGCGGCGGGCAATAGTTTATTATCCAGGTAATGGAGAAATGTTACGGAAACGCAAATGAGGCAAACCAGCCGTGCCACTGGCAGATATTTGTCGGGAGAGAGGGTGTCAAGAAATGTAAATAGAGGCAGATTATGCATATCCACGATGGCAGCCGCTCTCTTACGTAGAGGGGAGAGGTAGAGAGACATACAGAGCGAAGGGATAAGCTTATTGATAACCGGTTGCTAGGCGCTGCACCGTTTTAAAGGGTGAAATTAACACATCTGATAGATCTCGGAACGCCGCGGCGAGGTCGTCTCTCTCTCGAAATACTCAGCGGATGCTACGCAGCCAGCTGGGTCCTTGGCGCGACGAAATTGCACATGATAAGATGTCCGGAGGAGCAGTGTAGAGGGGGGAGGAGGAGGAGGAGAACCTATTTCCATCCCGAGAGAGGAGCGGCGGCAATTCGCGCTATTAGATTCGCCTCTCAAGGTGGAAGTGGGCGAATAATCGAGAGACACCGAACGCACTGATCGAATATATGTGTCAAGAGCCGCTCGCGAGCGTCCGGCTATCATCGTGTCGCATTGAGTGACCATTGGTGTCGTACAATCACCACCTCCGTAATGGAGACTATTAGGGGCGGCGCGCCAGCGCCGCCCGTTTGTTATGATCTGTGGCGCGCGCAGCGCGCCACTCCCAATCCACACGCTATTTGGCTATCATAATACAATATACTTCATTAGAGTGTGTTATGTGTTAGGGTATCATTTTGTAAGACGTATGAGTATGATTTGTTGAATAAATATCGGTTGCGGCGCCCAGAACAGCCTCTCTCTCGCTCTCTCCCGCTTTGCCACTAAACGTGTTTACGACGGCGGCGGCGGCGGCGGCGGCGGCGGCGGCGGCGGCGACGACGGTGTGCATCACGTAAGCTCCGCCCACTGCACTCTGCGCTTATTGGTCTCTCGGCCTCTTGCCGGTGAAAACTGATTGGCCGAGCGCATGCCCCGCCCTTCGCTCACCCACTCTCGTGTCGGATCGATCGCGCGCCGTCTCTGGCGTCTCTTGCGAGCGCACACTCTCTGCGCACTCTCTCATGTCCACTGGCGAGTGACTGGGCAGCCGGCCTGTTATCTGATCGAACGATCTCGGCGAGAGAGAGTGTGAGAGTGAGAGAGCGCATGTTCTCTTACCGACTTGCCGGTTAGAAAACGTGCGAATTGCAGAAAGCAGGCCGGATGACGCTGTTTTGTTCTCTGTGCAACTCCTCAGTTCGAACAGTAATACCAGAAACACAGGAAAATAACCGTATAAGAAAGCTAGCTGAGTTCAGTTCAACGCACCCAGTCCGGCTATTCATGACCGAAGGTTCATTAGCTCAAAATCTGAAGATTGTCTTTCTGTGTCTAGAGAGAACAGTGAGGGTAGAAAAAGAGAGTGTTCAAGCGGAGAATAAAACACAATATGCTCTGAGAGAGAGAACGAGAGAGAGAAAGAAAAAGTGATAGAGAGGGGAGATAAAGAGGAGAGAGAAAGAGATTGAGAAAGAGAGAGATAGAAAAGGGAGAGAGAGAGAGAGAGAGAAAGAGAAGGAGAAGGAGAGATAATGAGAGTTAGGGAGTGATAGAGAGAGGAAAGAAAAAGAGAAGGGCGAGTGATAGAGAAAGAGAGAGAAAGAGAGAGAGGGGGGAAAGAGTGAGAGAGAGGGCTATTAGATAAGCGAAATAGAGCGCATCAATCGTCAATGAGCGATCCGACCAGGCTGTTCGTTTCCTGATTCTGACTACGTTTTCGAAGATTCTCTAGTTTGGATACGTCAGTGTACTAGTTTTCGAAGATTTTCAAGTTACTGACGTGACTGTTATCAGTGACTGTTACTATGTCTGTGTATTTGTGAATTGTTAATTGTGAGTATTGTAAATTGTAAGTTATTTGTATCTTTATAGCATGATATTCTGACTAGTGAGTTTGTAATATGTATTTTCGTTATCTAATGTACAAAATTTCTTCGAAATTTGAGAAAAGGACATCCATTCTCTTTCGAAAAGTACAGGAGTAAAAAGGAGTGGTTTGTTTTGATCTAATTCAACAAAAGCACATGCATATTTTTTTCTTCGCAGCTGACTAAAATTTCAAAACAAACCTGCTCTTTCTAATCGATGAAAAAAGCGAACATATGTAATTGTAATATGTACTATAATAATTTAAAATAAAAGACCTTTTTGTTGTTAAATTTTTATGCATTTGCATGCGTATATCTGATCAAAAATCACACATTTCATAGTTATGAAACATTTCATAGTACATCGTTTGAAAGAGCAGGTTTGTTTTGAAATTTTAGTCAGCTGCGAAGAAAAAAATATGCATGTGCTTTTGTTGAATTAGATCAAAACAAACCACTCCTTTTTACTCCTGTACTTTTCGAAAGAGAATCTAATTAGGCGGTAGAATGTGGGGGATTATGGTAGGGTGAAGCGGGAGGCAAATAGGTGGAGGGAGATTGATTGTACTCGTCTTATGCATTCACACTTCAATTATACCTCTCTTTGCACTACAATTCACTAGAAACCTCTGAGTTGATCAAACCGAGAACATGTACTTTCATGGCAACTATAGTGATCGTGATTATTAAAAAAAAAATGAAAACATGCGAAAAAGATTGTGAGGTGAGAATAGACAAGTCTACGGGCCTGGTTCAAAAGTGCAGAGCGATGTGAGATCAGGGATATCACTTGCACCATCCACATTTCTATTTGTTCAAGCATGCAATCGGACCTGTCAATTGGGAGACGCGGCGTGCGAACGTCTCTGAGAAAAGTGAGCGGGAGCGATCCACTTAGAACAACCCACCAGAACCACATTAGATCAAATTCAATTAAAACCAGATGATACGACTTTTATTGCATGGTAAGTATCAAGAACCAAGAGAAGAAATATAAAGAAACAACGATTTTTAACAGTATAGTGATGTTTACAAATAATTAGAATTTTACACTGGACACTTCAAGTGCACTTGAATACACTACATACTTATTTCGATTTCTGGTGTGTTTTATTCATTATTTGTTCTGCATATTTTTAACATTTAGTCAATATCTTTGACTCACTAACTTTATTCTTTTGTTTTGTTTGTGAAGTGTAAAATTACTAAGAAAGTGATAATTCACATCAAGCGCACAACGTTCCCTAGGCGCGAAAAACTTTGTGTTTTTATTTATTTCAATGTGAAATATTGTATCTTTTTTCATGATTTGTTCCCACAAACGTACTATATTGTATTTGAAATCTTTCTCTTTCAGGATGAGCAGCAGCAGCAGCGACGAGGACGACAAGTCGGTCGCGCGCAGCCCCGCCGTCGCCGTCGTCAACAAGAAAAGCAAGGCGTGAGTGTTGTTTGCATAGTAGCTCATGCTCCGATTCACTAAACCCTTTGTGTTTATTCTCCGTTCTTGTATTATTGCTATCGTCAGTGAATCAATTCATTCCATTCACGTCTATAACGTCCTCTCACCCCACAGGCTCACCACCTCGTTTTCTGCCGAGCTGGCGGCCAAGCAGCGCGCCAAGGCCGCACTCTCATTCGACATCGATGTGGGTGGTCTTTTGTATTTCATAGTCATAGTCATTGGTAGAAAGTATTATGAGCTATTATGAATCGCAAGGTGACTATGGAGTGTTCCTAAGACATTGTGTTTAAAAGAAATGACCGCAAGGCGACTATGGAGTGTTCCCAAGGCACTATGTTTTGAAGAGACCTACCGCAAACTCCAGGTGCTGTCGCTTCTGCCGCCCAATCGCGAGGCGTCTCGCCGCATCCGCGCCATCGTCGTCGCTATGTCCGCCTACGCCAACGAGATCAGCAAAGGGGTGAGTGGGGATTGGGGATTGGATGTCCCTTCATTTGTTTGATTACTTGTGCAGTACATTGCTAAACATACATTCATGGTAACTTGGTAACATTTTGAATATGAAAACATGTTCAGATTCGCCCCAATCCGTTCATTGACAAGCCGCTCGACGCCGACGAGCTGCGTGACATGGTCTGTGACTACGGTAGTCATACTGTAATGTGTGTATAGTATTAAACAGTCTGATGAATCCTCTTGTTACCTACCGTGACCGTACCCGTCTAGGCGGTGAGCTTCTGCCGGCAGATCTTCTACCGCGTGATGAAGAGCAGCCGTCCGAAGACGGCCGACAAGAGCAACTGGACCGCCGACTGCGACAAGTGTGGGTTATTTTCTTGCTTCGCATCAAATACATGCAATACATATAATTCATCGCATTCACTTGACATGTATACAGTATACTTCAATCATTCAGCCGGTCGCCGCCACCACGACGGCTTCACATCGATGAAGATGTTGCTGGACAAGCTTTGCCGCTCCACCTCGCAGACACTCCGCCTACCCGGCAGCATAGTTCAGTGAGTCTCGTCTCTCTTCGGACCTCATTCACCCGAAATGCTTCGCACATCAAACGTACTTATACGCCTCTAACTACTTCGAAAATGGTCACATCATTGCTCACATGCCTACCGTATATACTCGCAGGCAGATCGCGGAGCGACCGCTGAAGACGCGCCTTCGCCACATGTCGACACGCTGCGCGGAGAGGGGAAGCAGGCCGAATCCGATCGAGTGTCAGGTTAGTTTAGACTCTGGTAATGGCTTCCTATTTTTTTAATGGCCAATCAACTACTCAACTTTAAACTAATTACGATTCCGAAGATACTTCACCAACTTTTTTCTAATATCTCTGCAGGTTCCGAACTGCTCGTTCTCGTCGGAAGCGGGTTGGATGGAGGAGTGGCGGTGCGAGGGCGCGAGGAAGGGGGGAGAGGAGAACGCGCCGATAGTGAGTCGAGTTCGCAAAGTATTATCCTACCGTAATCCCAAGGGAACGGAGATGATCGAATTATTTTCCTACCGTAATCCTAAGGGAACGGAGATGATCAAATTATTCTCCTACCGTAATCCTAAGGGAACGAAGTATATCAAATTATTCTCCTACCGTAATCCTAAGGGAACGAAGTAGGTCAAGTTATTTTCCTACCGTAAACCTAAGGGAACGAAGCGGATCAAATTATTCTCCCACCGTAATCCTAAGGGAACGAAGTAGATCAAATTATTCTCCTACCGTAATCCTAAGGGAACGAAATAGATCAAATTATTCTCCTACCGTAATCTTAAGGGAACGAAGTAGATCAAATTATTCTCCTACCGTAATCCTAAAGAAACGAAGTAGATCAAATTATTCAGCTGCTCGCCCTGTGCGCCCCGCACTCGCTCATCTTCTCCGCTCACACCGACCTCCGCCACCTCGACTTCTTCGTGTGGCAGAACGCGAGGAGCAGGGTGGGTGGTGGTTCATGATTGAGTGATTTAGATTTATCTAAAGTTATACGCTGATAAAAAGTACAACACAATACAATGTGAAGTTCGCGCAAATCACTTGGTCTCACTGATGTGATGTGGATCGTATGCACGTGTGTCTTCAGGTGGACGCGGTGCTGGCCTCGCCGGACAGCGACTGCGCCACACCGCAGGAGCTGCTCCGCAGCGTCGACAAGATGATCGTTGAGGCGAGTGGCGTTCTGGTTCGAGCAAGGATTTTGCCGCAATTCAACTGAACGAAACTGTAGTAATCGATCATACCAGTGAACAGAGGTCTCACTACTTACATCCAAAACGCTGCTAAAATGGTGTGATGAGAAGTGCAACGAATGTCCGTCCGTCCGTGACCGTTACGCGTATAGAAAATTACGTGTGCAGTGTGCATTCTTTTTTGTTATCTGTCGGAAACGTTCATCTCTCTTCGACTGTTGACCATGTCGTGTTTAGTCTGTAGCGGAGCGGATGGTGTATGATCGTGTGATGTTTTCGATCGACCCTAAACTAAACGAGCGGACGATTTTACTAGTTTGCAGTACGAGGGACAATGGAACAGTGAGAGAGTAGCATTCTCGCATTCTCTCTTCTCTCCTGATCAACTGATCACATTTCTGAGAACTGATTTTCAGCTGCTCGTTCTTCACTGCACGCGCGCCGTGGAGGCAGTGACTGGAGTGGTGGGACTGTCTGCCAACTTGGACACCACCATGATGATACTCTACAAGAAGGGACTGGAGGAGGAGGAGTAGTGGATGGAGCTGCTGCAATAGAATAGTGGTTTTTGCATAGTTATTCAGTTTCTCGACTATACCGGGTGAAGTAGTTTTCGTCCACTTTGATAATTGATATGATCAATCAATGTGTTTACCTCGCAAACCCTTTTCCGCCGGTGCTTGGATTCTAGATTTGGCTGTAACGTACCGTATTCGTATATGTTTTCCAGGTTACTTGCTGCACACTTTTGTTATTGTTATTCGTTATATCACTGAGTTATATTGTACAGAAGTTGTTACCGTGCCCCTATAAAAGTCTTCCGCAACGGTGTGGGTTGTTTTGGTTCGCGCCCGCGATTGATAGTGTAGCGTGATCACAGCAGACTACAACAACCGCGTGCTCCCTTCTCTCTCTCCTTATCAATCTAGGGACAGAAAGGTCTGTGTATCACTGTCTCCCGCAGTGGTACCCGCGCTAACGTGTTGTATCTGTTCCATCGCACCCTATTTCTTTTCACGCACATTTATGGACTCTTTGACACTTCTCCCTTTGCACATTTCTCGATCACCTTTTCAGCAATGGACGGAGCGACGATCCTCACCAAGGCTCTGCGCGAGCAGGTAATCGACACGAATCGATTATCGATTTATCGATATGTTGCAGAGCGTGGAGTACATGTTCGGGGTGGTGGGCTTTCCGATCATCGAGGTCGGCATGGCGGCCCAGCAGCAGGGCATCAAGTTCATCGGGTGCAGGAACGAGCAGGCCGTCAGTCTCCCTCTCCCTCTCCCTCTCTCTCCATCTCTCTCTCTCTCTCTCTTTGAACTCAACTCTCTCCAGGCCTGCTACGCCGCGCAGGCGATGGGATACCTGACGCGCAAGTGAGTGTTGGTTTGGGAATCTTTAGAAAATCAGAGAGGGCAAAGGAATACACAGCCATGTGTAGACTAGACACGTTCAGACTTGTTCTGGCTCCGGGGCTATACTTGACGGTCAACGACTGGTTGACAGTACAGTTCTGTCTTGCAGGCCGGTCGCTTGTCTGGTCGTCTCCGGTCCGGGTCTGCTGCACGCGATCGGCGGCCTGGCCAACGCCACCGTCAACTGCTGGTCGGTCGCATTGCCTTTGATTGTGTCCGTATCCCTACTAAACGGGGTATGGCCCAAAAACTGTTTGTCGCGTTTCTGTTAGCCGTTGCGAGGACACTTTTACAGATTGACTGCTATTTCGGTCTCCGAACGTTCAAAGGCTTTGGCTTTGCTTTCAGATATTTACGTCGTGTTGTGTGTTTTCTTTCACGTATAACACACTATCGCAAATGTGTGGTCGTGTTTTCGATTACTGCTCCATTATCGCAAATTTGGCTTTATGTTGTGTACTGCTTGCTAGATGTTTACTAGATGCAGAGTCAATATTTGCGTCGATGAGACTGGATGAGAATCGAATGATGGCACTGATTGTGCCAGGCTAGACTGGGGCCTGTACTGTTAGAATGGCAAAACACTGATCGACTGATTAGTGATGCCATTGCCAAAACACGTGCGTAGAGATAACTACTTTATGAAATGAGTGATATCAATTAAATCGCAAAGCTTAGTGTCTAGCTCATCTCTCTCTCTCTCTCTCAGTTCTCTCGTTTCAGGCCAGTGATCTGCATCGGTGGCTCGTCCGACGTCGATCAAGAGAATCGCGGAGCTTTCCAGGTACGGTACTTCCTCTATCCTCTCATCTCCTCTCTCTTCTCTATCTCTCTATCTCACTCTCTCTCTTCCCCCCTCTCTCTCTCTTTCTCTCTCTCTTTTTCTTTCTTTCCCCCCCCCCTCTCTCTCTCTCTCTCTCTCTTACTTTCTCTCCTTCTCTCTCTCCTCCTCTCTCCCTCTCTCTCCCTCTCTCTCTCTCTCTCTCTCTCTCTCTCTCTCTTTCTCTCCTTCTCTCCTTCTCTCTCTCCTCCTCCTCTCTCTCTCTATCTCTCTCTCTTATTTTCTCTCCTTCTCTCTCTCCTCCTCCTCTCTCTCTCTCTTACTTTCTCTCCTTCTCTCTCTCCTCCTCTCTCTCTATCTCGCTCTCTATCTCGCTCTCTCTCTCTCTCTCTCTCTCTCTTACTTTCTCTCCTTCTCTCTCCTCCTCCTCCTCCTCCTCCTCTCTCTCTATCTCTCTCTCTTTCTCTCTCTCTCCTTACCCATTCTCCCTCTCCCAGGAATGGCCGCAAGTGGAGTCTGCCCGCCTCAGCTGCAAGCACGTCTCCCGCCCCACCACACTCGAGTCCATTCCCGGCCACGTCGAGAAGGTGAGATTATTTTCCAGCAATCAAATCGAATCGAATAGAATGGGAATCAAATAGAAGGGTTGACTTTGTGTAAGTGAATTCCGCAGGAAGGTGTGCGGCGCTTCACTAAATAATGCACAAAATTTCAACGGGCGCGCGAGCGCTGCTTGCTCTGTTTTTGTCCCATAAACCGTGTCGAAGGTGACTGTGAGAAAAGATCCATACTTTCTGTCGCAGGCGGTGCGGTGCGCGATGTACGGCCGGCCGGGCGCCGTCTACCTGGACATGCCCGGCAACCTCGTGCTCAGCAGCTGCCCCGAGGAGGACGTGCCGTGAGTAGAGCAGCAGTTCTCTCTGTCTCTCCACTCTCTCTCCTCTCTCTCCCTCTCTCTCTCTCTCTCTCTCTCTCTCTCTCTTTCTCTCTCTCTCTTTCCTCTCTCTCTCTCTCGCTCTCTCTCTCTCTTTCTTTCTCTCTCTCCTCTCTCTCTCCCTATCTCCCTCTCTTTTGGTAGACCGAGCGGAATGAGAGTGACTGTTGCAGTGTGGTCCCCCGCGTGCCGCTGCCCGGCCCGGTGTGCCTGCCCCCTCCGGCCATCCTGCAGGACGCGGTCAGGACACTCAAGGGAGCCGAGAGACCGCTCGTCATCATCGGAAAGGGTTCGTGAACTGAACTGTGGCGTTGGAAGTTGGTTACTAACACTAATAAGTTCGAAGTGATCAGTGGAACACATCTCACAGTATCCGTCCCCGATGAGTTTTCATGCCATAATTGGGGTGAATTGAAGTAATTCGAATGTGAATCTGAAGTCGTTTTGCAAGACATATCGGAAATAGTTTGAATGCATTTCGCAGCACATTTCAAGATACTGTTGTGTTGAGATGAGATACGTTTCATGGCTCACCGATAAGGCAAAAACGCCTTGAACAAACCAATTTGAGAATTCTTCCGCTACCTGAATGACTTGTAATAACAACGGTGGAATGTTCGTATTACAGGCGCTTCTCATTAGTGCAACACGCGATTCCGAAGTCATTCGGTTTAGAAGAAACTGACTGCAATTTATTATCTCCCACCTTTCTGTCTCTCAGGCGCTGCGTGGTCGGAGCGCGGTCCGGTGATGACTCAGCAGTTCCTCACCCGCACCAAGCTGCCCTGGCTAGCCACCCCCGGAGGAAAGGTCAGCTAGGGCGTACATTTGATCTCATCATGTATCTCTCCCTCACCAATGACAACGACACAGTCAATCTCTCGTCGCGATAGACTGTGTCGATCTCACATCTGTTGTATCCGTTCTGTGTTCTGATAACTTGGTTCATGTACCTCACTCTCTTTTCTTTCCCACTGAGTACTTAGTTATTTGAATTCGGAATTAGAAACTAGCTTTTTACAGGGTGTGGTCTCGGACACGCACGAGCGGTGTGTGGCGGCGGCCCGATCGCTTGCGCTTCGAGAGACGGACTGTGTCGTGCTCATTGGTGAGTGAGTGAGTGAGTGAGTGAGTGAGTGAGTGAGTGAGTGTGTGTGTGAGAGAGAGAGAGAGAGAGAGAGAGAGAGAGAGAGAGAGTCTCTTTTCAGGCGCCCGCCTCAACTGGATGCTGCACTTCGGTCTCCCGCCCCGCTTCAACAAGAATGTGAAGATCATCCAGGTGAGTATCACTATCTCCCTCTTTCTATATTTCTCTCTCTCTCTCTCCCTTCCTCCCTCTCCCTCTCTCTCCCTTTCTCCCTCCCTTCTTCTTCCCCCCCCCCTCCCTCTCTCTCGCTCTCCATCTCCATCTTTCCAGGTCGACCTCTCTGCCGAGGAGTTCCACCAGAACCTGCCCACCACCTGTCCTCTGCTGGGAGACATTGGCGAGACGCTCAGCCAGGTATCGATCGATTATCGATTTTGGACGTATCGATTTTCCAGTTCACCGCCCACATTGGCGACTGGAAGTTTGACGCGTCGCGCAAGTGGATGAAGGAGCTCAAGGTATCGTAACCTATTGAATCTACCGTATCCCGATTGCACCTACCGTAATCCTTCAGACCAACTCGGCGAAGAACCGCGACATAGTCGAGTCGATGGCCGCCGACCACAAGACGCCGCTCAACTACTACGCCGCCTACACGCCGGTGAGTGCGGGGGGCGGGGCTGAAAGGGGCGGGGCTGTGAGATGTCACTTTTAGAGAACAGGGTTGTCGCCAGTAGTTAACATTGACGAAGAGCAACAAGGATCTGCATTTCTGAACACGGAATTGGGAGCCTTACTGATGTTGAAGGATGCAAATTAGTACATGAATGTTCTGAATAGCCTTCTTTGGGTCACTGTATGGACAGAAGGAAGAGATATTGAAATGTTGTGTGTTGAGATCCGCGACTTCCTCGAGAAGAACGACGTGATCGTTGTGAATGAGGGCGCGAATACGATGGACATTGGACGGACCATGCTGCCTTCGCGCCTGCCCCGGCGACGACTCGACGCCGGCACCTTTGGTACGCAACTCTCTCTCTCTCTCTCTCTCTCTCTCTCTCTCTCTCTCTCTTTCTCTTTCTCTTTCTCTTTCTCTCTCTCTCACTCTTTCTCTCTTCCAGGAACGATGGGTGTGGGACAGGGCTACGCGCTCGCCGCCGCCCTCTGGTGCCGCGACTTCTCGCCGCAGACCAAGGTGGGCGTGGCCTCAATGGGCGTGGCCTCAATGGGCGTGGCTCCAACTCCCCCATTCAGGTGCTCGTCGTGCAGGGCGACTCGGCGTTCGGCTTCTCCGGAATGGAGATCGAGACCATCTCCAGGTGGGGGCGTGGCCCGAGTGGGCGTGGCTAGTGTCGCCGTTCAGGATGCGCCTGCCAGTGGTGACTGTGATCCTGAACAACTCGGGCATCTACCGCGGCCTGCTGCCCGAGGATATGAAGGTGGACGGCGATCCCAGTCTGCTGTGAGTTGTGGCAAAGGTTGACTTCTGCGATGTGTAGCAAAAGTTGAGATACGTCTCATAACCCACATAGAAGGCAAACGCGCCTGCAACGAATCAATATGCGATTCTAATGATGATGTCATAGCACTAATCTAGTCATAGCCGATCTCCTACAGTCCCGAAGGATTTGGATCACATATCATGCCGAAATTGGTCACTTTGCGATGTCTATGCGATGCACTTTGCTATGCTCTCACACCATGTGAAGCACTGTTCCATGTTCTTAGATCTATAGCAGGACTTTATCTCCTATCACATAATCATATCACATCCTTGCAGCCTGCCCGTCCTCTCTCTGTCCGCCGAGTGTCGCTACGACAAGCTGTGCGAGGCGCTGGGAGGAGACGGCTACCTGGTCAAGACGGTGCCGGAGATCAAGAAGGCACTCGACAAGGCATTCGAGAAGAAGGTAGGTGTACTGACAAACTCAGACTTCTTCACCACACGGTTGAGAGAGAGAGGGAGAGAGAGAGAAGGGTAGAGAGGGAAAGAGGGAGAATAACGAGATCAAACGCATAAGGCGTTCGAGAAAAAGGGAAGCTTCGTGGATCTTTTTGGCCTTATACTTTATGGCCACACCACACGGTTGAGAGAGTGAGAGACATTCGGGAAGAAGGCAAGGCTCCTGTTCTCTCCTTCCCGCACCACACTTTTTTTCTTCCAGATTTCATTGCGGCAAGAATAAGAGAGTCGTAGAGATTAGGATAAGAGTAGTGTCTAACTGTGTACACAAACAGTTGTGCAGATGCAGAGGATAAGCAGAGTGAGATAAACAGATATGGAAATATGCAAGGAAGAATGAGAAAGAAGGAGAGGGTGAGAGAGAGAGAGAGAGAGAATATCGATTTTTCAGGACGGTCCGTCGGTCATCAACGCCATCATCTCGACAGATTCGGAGCGCAAGGCGCAGGCGCACCCCTGGCTCACTCGCTCCAAGATGTAAGCATACGGTATACCTGGTACCTGATACCCTTCCCCATTGCTCACAGTATTCCCGCGTGTACATTCCGTGTATCTAATAAGTAGTCGTTTTAATAAACTCTTTATTGTAAGAACTGTGGTTAACACAAACACGACGGCGAGTAGTAGTTTTGAGACACGAACATCAAAGTATATCGGACGAGAAGACAAACGAAATGTGTGTAAGCGAGAGAATAAGTGGTAAGAAGGATGGACGGTGAGCAACTGAACAAACCATTTTCTCTCTCTCTTTCCCTCTCTCTAACTCTCTCCCTCCCTCCCCCCCCCCTCTCTCTCTCTCTCTCTCTCCCTACCTCACTGCCTCTTGGTAGGCTTCTCGGACATGTAGCTGAGCTTGGACGTGTTGATCGGAGTGCCGCTGTAATCAATCGATAATCAATCAATACCACCCTAGACTCACTTGGCCGACGTGCCATCAGTCCACTGCCGCTGACCGTGACAGCTGAAAACTCGTTATTAATCGATAATCAATCGATATTCCTCTACCGTCCGGGAATCTCGATGTCAAAGTCGAAGGTGCTCGGCTCGCCGCTCGAAGACGAGCACGACGACGACGGCGACGACGGAACAGAGTGATCTTCTGGAAATTCAATGTACCGTATGCCCCCGTACTATCTACCGTACCCCTCTTCCTGAGCAGATCGGCGATGCAGCCGTCAATGCAGGCGGGCGCGCGACAGCAGCTCGGAACGGGCGTCAGCGGAATACCGCCATTCATCGGCACCTGGATCGATAATTATCGATAATCAATCGATAACGAACGATAATCACATACCTTCCACCCCAGTCCGGCCGTGTTCTTGTAGCTGGAGATAAGCGCAGAGGAAGAAGAACTGGGCGACGGCGGGCAGCCCTGGATATCGATCGATTATCGATTGATGATCGATCGACTATCGATCGCCTACCTTGTACGAGACAAACGAGCAGTTCGAGAGCGAGATGCTGACGGGGTACAAGCCCTGCGAACATTTGGGTATACGGTAGTCTACAGTACGCCGTACCGTGGTCGCCTTGGAGTCAGTGTCGAGGGTGAAGAGACGGGCATCCTTGGAAGTCTGAGACGCCTTCTCGCTGGTCAGCTTTCCAGCCAGCGAATCACGGCCGAATCCCAGGGCGTACCTGTTATCGATCGATTATCGATCGATTATTGATCGACTCACTTGTTCTCCACGTAGCGCGCAAAGTTCTTGACATCGTCGACAAACTTGGACTTTAGTCGGCCCGCCTCGCTGTGTGTCGGCTGCTTGTGACTGCTGCGCACACTGCTCCTCCTCCTCCGACAGCTCCGTTCCTCCTCCTTCTTCTGCTCCTTCTCCTTGCCGCCCCTCTTCTCCCGCCGGCTGCTCCTCCTGCTGCTCCGCCTGCTCCCGGCTCTCTTCTCCGACGGCAGAGCCACGGGAATCGTCTGCGCCACACCCTCTTTGTTCAGCACCGTCTAAAGATGGGCTTTTGAAGACACCAAAAAGAATCCGAAAACGCACCTTGGAAGCAGAAATCAGGATCGGCATGTCTGCGGGATTCCTGCAAAGTCATGCTTGCAGAAGGCAAGGCAAATGGAAAGGACTCACTCTGGGATTTTGAAACGGCATTTGATAGTGAAGCAGTTCTCTCCTTCAGCCATAGTGGAGAGAGAAGAGACCACCCACGAGGGCGCAGCGAGTGACGAATGGCAACGTCCTTTCGCAAGCAGCTGCGAAGCCGAAGAGTCTGACCACGTATATGCTAATGTGATAAGGATAGATGCAAACTAAATAGTATAAAAGATACCCTCTCATCACACGAACCGGGAACCGTTTCACCTATATCATTTGTCATTTGTCATATACCAACAATAACGCAACGAATTCAACTTTGAAATTTATTAGAACTCTGACAAAAACAACACATCTCATAATGCAAATTAACAACAAATCAATACATGAAAAATCCTACAGTAATACATCACAGAAACAAGGCAACGAATACGGGCAGATCACTCGGGCAATCTCATCCAAAGACGACATCCACCTAGGATCATGCCGCGCCAAAGACTTTCCATAGCTGCACAAAGTGAGAGATCGACAATACCTCAGAATTAGATATGAAGCGCCTCGCGGCTCTGCTACTCCTACTGAAAGCGTCTAGCTAGCTATCTACCAATCACTGCATAGACGTATCGTTTACACGTAAGCTGGGGGGATGGGCGGCAGAGGCCGCAAGACTTGAACCGTATCATCGCTCTCCATTCAGGGTCGGGGCGCGCCGTACATGAAGTTCTCCTCCGCATAGTACTGCGTCGGCTCCTGGTAGCGGAAGTGCATAAAGTCCGGAACCACCGTCGTATCCAAGTACGGTAGCGCAAGAACGTCGCGATCGCGCACCTGCAAAAAACATTAATATTAAAAAAGATCATCGAAGCACATGATGTTACAACACTCACTCACCTTCATAAGATACAGTTTGGTGGGGTCGTGCTTCGGTGGCTCGGGTCGAACACGCTGCTCGGCGCGAGAGCGCAGCTGATCCAAAGACGGAAGCATCGCCATCCAGTCCACTCCGCGTCCATTCGAACTCGCCGGACGCGACACCACCTCGTCCTCTTCTTCCTGGATACGCTCCACAGATGGCGTGCTGCCGAGGCGCGGCAGTCGCAGTATCAGCGGCTTGTGCGTCTTCTCTTCCGAAGTGCTCGGTGTGGTCGGCGTCATGTCCGGCTTGAGCTTGCGCACGTACTTGCGCTTGCCCGATGCAGTCACGGTACCCGGTGCGGTAGACTGGAGGGAGATGGCCAACTGAAAGTAAATTATAATATAACAAGTAAATTAAGATGAAAATAAGAACGCACCTCTTCATCGGCCTGCTCTCTTTTGACACGCTCCTCGTGCTCGCGCAGACTGTTGTCAATGTGCATATGAGTGGGCAGGTTCGACGACAATTGCGCCACCAAATCCGACGTCGACTGCACGTTCATCCGACGAGCCGCTAGAAAAAAAACATTGTAAAATTATTATTATTAAAAGAGAACAATACTACACATTGAATACTGACAGGAAATACTCACCCATCACGGACGGAGTCGCGGGAGATGCGTTGGCACCGCCCAGTGAAGACGCAACCGTCTTGGTACGCTTCATCGAACCACCACCATTCACTAAAAAAAACACGTAAACATTAAACATACAACTAAGAAACGATGGACTCACCGAGTGGGGGCTCCTCAGCCTTGCGCTTTCCGTTGCGATGTTCTTCGCCCTGCTTGAGCAGCTCCGCGCCCACCGACTGCGACTTGTGCAACGGCATCGGAGAGACAATCGACTTGGGTGCATAGCTGCCGTTCGCCGGAGACGATAGCGTCGCAGCGATGGCTAAATACATAGAATAATTATGTAATTTATGGCCACACATATATATTTCCATGCTGGACAATGAACATCGACGGCGACACGAGAGTGCGTGCTGAAGTGTAGTAGAACAAACCCGGAGTGTGGGCGCTGGAAGAAGTGACCCGGCGTCCACCGGGGGTGCACGGGGTCACCCTTCGACCGAACGTGGCCGGGGATATGAGGTTGGGCGTACCATTCGCCGACGAGGTGGTCGAGTGGGGCTGTGCCTGGCAATCAACAGAGTCAGTATCGCATACTGACTCCACACCGGCTTACCGCGCACCGCACACTCCCAGCAGAACACAACCAAAGCGGGAAGCACACTCACCTCATGCTCGATGAGCTTCTGCCATTGCTTGATGAGCGCTCGGCATCGCTTGGCAAGCACCGCCATCGTATCCGCCGATCGCTTGCGGACGTCATTGACTGTCGCGCCAATGCGTGTCTTCTGAAAACAAAGGCTATGTTTATTTTGGTGATAATAATACATTAGTGCCGCCAGCGACCCGAAAGAAGTTCCGCTACCGCGGTGGGTTGGCGACCACCCTGACACGTTGTCAGCCGCTAGCCAGAAGACACACCGTCACCGTGGATTCTCATTACTGGTTTTCTAGAACCATAACATCCAGTACTCTACTGCATTCCCTCCATTGTCATTGTTCACAGGCATTTCCATGTGTGAAGCATCCTCGTGATGTAATAAATTTAATTTTAATTAGTGATTAGGCGTAAAATCTTGTCCAAAAGAAAGGGAACGTGATGAACATGCGCGGCTTCCTACTAACTACACTACATTCGGTGCAATGTTGTCTCTAGGAACTAATTATCAATGATACCCAGATATAATCTTTCCCTTCTCTCTCAATCGTAAAATCGCGACGGCGGCGGTGAGCAATGTTGTCTAGCGTCTGTCTACGCACGCGATGGGCGGAGCTATCGATTGGCGAGAGTGAGACGACGCGCGTGTTAGACACACAGTGAGCGGCGAGGGGGTAGGCCGGCTCAGTTGGCCGAGGCCGGGCCGGCGCGTGCGCCACCCACCTCGAGCACCTCCTTGGTGAGGACGGCCCGCTCCAACTCGGCGATGGTGCTGAGCGCGAGGTCCGCATTGCCCTGGAAGAAACAGCCATGAGAAACACCGATCGAATCATCCCACGAAGGGTAATCAACGGATACACAAGTCAAATCTCCATAATTTATTGTTAAAACGTGTGTTTTAATGTTACAAAAACGACAAAATGTGGCTGTAAGCCTTACATTTTCGACAGCAGTGAGGAGCTGCTGTTTGAGCTGTTCTACGGTTACCGCACAAGCGGTCATCGACGCCGCCAACAGAACCGAGGGCTGAGCGGAGATCGCAGCGCAGGCCACCATCCAGCTCGCAGCCAGCCGCAACGTCTGACGCGCGCGCGCCTACCCGCTGCTTTTATACCCTTCTCCGCCCCCTCCATGCTGATTGGTTGCGCGCCAAAATAAGCCCCGCCCATCATCACGTTCATTGGTTCGAAAAATAAGCTCCGCCCCAAAACGCGTTGCCCATGGCCACGCGACGCGGTCGATGTACTGAAATCTCGAGTTACTTTTTGTGAAGTTCTTTTTGCGTCATTGTTTGATTTCAGTTCCCGTTCATTGTTTCAGGTTTGACAAAGACCAAGGTAGGCCATGTGATTGTGCAGTTTCGTGAACATATGTTTCCGTTTTGGCGAGATTTTCAACTTTTCTTTCTACGCGCTGATGCAATTTGTTGATATTGATAATTTCTTGTTGTGTACTGTGTTCTGAATGATTCTGCCAACTGATTTGCTCATGTTCATACACATTTACACGTGAACAACCTCGTAAATCCCGTTATTCTGTATTTCGAAAATTCGCGATGATCAAAATGGTCTCACCGCGAATGATTATCTTATGATAAATACGTTTAGGGCTTACCTCATGGATTCCAATATTGATGGAAAACCTAAAATACGAGTAGGAAATACACGAGTACGGCGGAAGGCTGGTGAGCCCAATGTCATTCAGGACAACGCAGACGAGTTGGAAGATAATGGTGCGTTGCGTTTTCTGTTTTTGTTACTTTTATAATTATTAACGTGTGCTTTTAGATGAAGAGCTCAAGGTCCGCGTGAAAGAAAGATCGGATGACTCTGTGAGAAAGGGACGTATAGGGAGTCTGTTCAAGGAAACGCCATCGGCCGGCATCAAGAATCTGTTCAAGGTATAGTGTACCCCGAGGGCGAGGCGATTTTGGGCATGGGAAAATTGGACTCTTCAGGACAGTGCCGGCGAGGGTGGGATCAGAGAAGCCATCAAACGGCCCATGTCAGGTTAGATTGAATTCTATCGCCTTCTATTCTCACGAGTTCACGTGTTGTGTAATGGGAAAAATATACATCCCAAGAGCACGTGTGTGATGAATCACCCGTGATATGATTACTGATAACTTTCAGGTTTGTTCCGCCGACCCGGCTCGAAAGCAGGAGGGCGTCCTAAGAAGGAGGAAGAGAGCAACGAGAGCGAAAGTGCCACCAAATCGACAAGTAAGAATTTCATGATTTTATCATGATACCGGTGCCTTCTTATCACATTGCCGTCACGATCGATCGGGGTCATATTTCATATTTTGTGGTAAAGAAAATATGCAAATTGTTGTACATGGTACATGTACTGCTGTACGGTATGTATCTATATTACAGGTATATTGTTTCAGTAGCGATCGTGGAAGACCGCGTTGCCGCAGAGTCGCCTGAGCGAAATCTCCAGCAGTCGACGTACAATGTGAGTATTTAGTTTTGTTATATCGCACTATGATGTTGCTGTGATCTCTCGTTTCGCACATTAGCGAAGTGCTCCCCTTTGCTCGCTTGCAACGGGTGCGGTGTGATCACTTCTCTCTCACTCTCACACACTTATCCCTCACCCGCGCCTCCGTTCTATTCCCCTTTCCCTGTTTCACCAGCCGTTCTCACTCCGCTTCCGGTGTCGTAAGAGGTGTGCTAAAACTGTGCTAATGTGTGCTCTCCGCTCTGTTTTCTTTCTCACCGTTCTTTCCAAGTTGTTATACAGTCCATATCTTCGAGCAAAACATTCGAGAATGACTGAATAAGAGCTTTAGGATTGTTTCTGTTATCCATATTTCGAATCTTGCTCATTTCATCTGTTCCGGCCCTCACCCTCTCATTTCAGTTGCACGCGTCCCGCCCGGAGCTGGAGGCGGTCGCGCGGGCGCCGCATGTGTCTCCCTCGCAGCTGCACGGCATGCTACAGATCGACGCCCTCGCCACCAAACACCCCCACCTGACAAAGATGGACGACGACCTGGGTGGGTGGATTGACATTGACATGTTTATTAGAAAATGGTTTCGACATGCTGTTCTTTCATCATACTTCATACCCGATCGTATGAATTTTGCAATGTTGACACCACTCCACGATTCACCATCACCAATCACTATGGGTGTGATGAGTGAAAACACTTGAATAACCTTTCTTTTTTTCCCAACGATCTTGTATTTTTCGAATTGCAATTGAATGTTATGTCAATCATTTCCCCTTGCAGATCTGTCTCTGCTGTCTCGCTTTCTGTGTCACGAGGATGAGGTGCGTGAGGAGGAGGCGGAGTGGTCGTGGGACTACGTCTTCACCAGCATCTCGGCCGAACTGCGCGAGGAGTGGAAGGACGACGAGGCTGACGGAGACGACTTCGGCAGGATGTGACGTGTTTCCCCATTTTGTAATTAGTGTTTCTTTTCGTCAAGTTGTACATAGTACATATGCGTGTCTGATTGTGATCTCATTGTCTAGTCAACGATCTTTTTGAAATGTTCATATCATTTGCAATAAAAATGTATTTATTTGGAAGCATTGGTTGCAAGCTTTCAATGAGTGTGCACTGGCTTAATAACCCATAACCATGTCTGTCAGTGTGGGGGGCTGGGGAACTATGTGTGAATTGTGGACTGTGATTAGGTGGCGGATAGTGATGGGACCACTATTAGTAGGTCGTTCAGACACGAAGAATACTCATCTTCTGAGTTGTTATATTTGATTTTCACTTCACTGACGGCTACAGGCTACAGTAGTAGGTAAGTAGGTAACATAACGAATGAAAACGAGTGAATTATATAGGTAAGCATGTGCCATGCCACCTGCCCTGGTTGAATACATGAAGACCTAAAGATTTAGTCCTCTGTTTTAGATCATAGATTAAGAATCAGATGTGTGAGTCATGGAAAGTAATTACTATTCACGTAGCATAACGTCCTTCATCCCATCAATATCTCGAAAAGTTTCGAAGACCTGACATGTCTAATCACCACTCAACAGATATCGGAGGGCGAGGGCATGTTCCGTGTTCGACCGGCGACGGTGATTCGGTGGGCGATCGTCGGACTGGCCGCATTCTGCCTCATCTCACTCGGCAGGTTCGTAGGGATTAGTAAAGTATTGATTGAATGACATGCGATTGTACACTTCGATTTGCCGTCTAACTATCCTCGGAATGCTTTGCGATATCTCTGGTTTGTCTTTCAACAACAGGTTGTGATGATAACAATTGGTCTGTGTTACCGACAACTACTTCCTTTGAATCACGTGGGATCTGGGATATGAAGAGATCAAGAGATACCGATATGTTCAGATGGATTCTGAGCGAGGACGACGCGTCGCACATTGATCGACACAGGGTGGTGCAGAAGAACCTCTACCTCACCGTGCACAAGGATAGGTGCGTTTGGATTGGATATAGATTAGCACTTGTGGCAAGTGGCGTACTGTATGCAAAAGATATATCGATCGATTGATTTATCGTAGTAGTATGAAGGTGTTGGTAATATTGATAGCGAAACTATGTATGTCTAGGATCGACGGTCGGTTCAGCAAGCTGGCGCCGAAGCGGATTCTGATGTGGACGAAGGTATTCAGCGAGGAGAAGCCGTTCGGGTTCAGTGACTGTCCCGGATTCGCGGTGGGTGCGGGAGGAGGGAGAGAGAGTGAGAGAGAGAGAAAGGGGGAGATGGGAAAAGGGGGGAGGGAAGAGAGTTGTGTAGACAGTTCGGAGGTGGTTGTGTGTATTCGACAAAAAAACTTGGAAGACTATGTTTCGTGCTGACATGAATGAGAAGTCGTTGACAACAACAATAATGATAACAAGTAATAACAATACTAATTGCTTGAACACTGCAGGACCGCTGTATCGTGGACTATGACAGGACGCGGCTCGCGGCTGCCGATGCGGTAGTGTTCCACGCGATGGATATCGATGCGACCACGAGGTGAGGGGGGGATAGAGAGAGAGAGAGAGAGAGAGAGAGAGAGAGAGGGAGAGAGAGAGAGAGAGGAAGACAGAGAGAGGAGGGAGGTTAGAGAGAAGTTCCTTCAGATTCCCTCTTGTGTCTGGCAAGCAGCAGACAGTCTTCATGACTATGGAATCACCCGCCAACTATCTCGAGTACAAGAGGAAGCTCTTGCCGAGTGAGTCTCTCTCTCTCTCTCTCTCTCTCTCTCTCTCTCTCTCTCTCTCTCTCTCTCTCTCTCTCTCTCTGAGAGTGAGAGTTGTAAGTTTAGCATGATTACAGAGAACTACTTCAACCTGACCATGACCCCCCTCTTCTCTTCCTCTGTGCTCTGGAAGTACGGCTCGTTCTGGCTGTCTGCCAAGGAGGCCGAGTTGAAGGGGTTCAAGGTGGGTGCGCGGGTCCTGCCACGATGTCAGTGGTTCTTCACAATGCGGATTTTTTTCTGTTTGAAGATGAGATATGAGAGATGATGTAAGACATTCGACATTGGTTGCTTGTGTGATTTTTGTTGTGATTGTCCGATTGTGTGACATGAAAGTTGTTTTGGCGATTTCGGCACTTCGTATCACCAATTCATCACCAATCGCTGTATATGCTATTCCATTACCACTAGTTTCCCTAGCAACATGTTACTGGTGATAATGAAATAACATTCCGTAGTTTCTCAACAACACTTTCTCTATCAATGCTGAATAGCTGAATCTATGAGAAAATTCGAATAGTTCACAGTTGGTCGCGTCTTCATTGTAGACAAGATGCGTGTGGCCACACCATATTGCTCTCAGAATTCAGAATTCAGAATTCAGAATTCAGAATTCAGAATTCAGAATATTTATCTCGAATCAAGTTGCACATTACAATTATAAAATTACGGCACGGTTACGGTAAAATACAGTAATGCAACGCCTACTGCGAGTCCCAATAACACGGATTTCGGTAGTCCCGTGGATGCGTGCGTGCTATTGGTGGTGCATGTCATCCCCTGCTTGCGGCTTCTGGGGAAGTTTCGATCTCGGCGGCGGAAGATCCGTGCTTCAACGATCGATCGCGAAGAGACGTCTCCGAGAGTTTCATCGTCTTCGAGGATTCCTCTCCAGTCTCAATGCCGTAGATGTAGAGAGTATCAAAAGCGAGTACCAGTCCGGTTAGTGTCCTCCACCGCACAGCATTGTTCAGGGGTCGGGGGAATAACAGGGGAAGGCACGCGACCTCGCGCTGGCAGAGAAAAGAAAGGAATGAAAATATTGCTCTCGCGCTTCGGCTATTATTAGCCGGAGAGAGAGAGAGAGAGAGAGAGAGAGAGAGAGAAGAAAGAGCCGTTGATAAGATTATTTTGTGATGGGTATTTCATCATAAACACACATCTCTTTCGACGGTTTCACCCATTTCCAGATCGAGGAGCTGCCAGTGGTGTCGGATAGCGAGATGCGAGAGAAGAAGCCGGCAGTGTTCGCACTCATCTCGAACTGCGAAGACAGGGCGGGACGGTTGATGGCACTCGACGAGCTGAACAAGTAAGAGGGAGAGAGGGGGGAGAGAGAGAGGTAGGAAGAGGAGGAAGAGAGAGAGGTAGGAGAGAGGGAGGTAAGAGGGAGGTAAGAGGGAGGTAAGAAGAGGAGGAAGAGAGAATGAGAGAAAAAGAATGGAATAAGTGATATACATTTATCTAACGTAGTACGCGGATAATGCGAGTTGTAAAAGTGTAACACGGAAGAAATAACACCGGAAACATAACAACATCAACGACAAACAATGAGTGGGAAGAGGGGGGAAGGGGGGGGATGCGGAGAAAGAGAGAGAGATAGAGAGTGCCAGCTAGCCCGAGTGCTCATGATGCCTGAACTCGCAAATTGCGCCAAGGTCAAAACCGCTGAGCGCGGATTTGAAAGAAGCTAGTGACCCGTGGGTGACTATGTGGTCAGGAAGCTGATTCCACACGCGAACCACGCGCGAGACAAACCCATTGTGTACTACACTATTATACGTAGCCGTTCTACGCAGTTGGAGCGAGTTCTTGCGTCTGCCTCTGCCCGGTTGGACAGTGAACAGGGCTCGCAACTCGGGACCCTCCATACCACGCAAAACCCTGAAACAGAAAATAAGATCGAGTTCAGTGCGACGGTACTCAAGTGAGTTCATACCAAACATAGCGAGGCGATCTAGATAGGGAATACTGAAAGAATTATAGCCAAGTTTGTGAAGAGTGATTCGAGTGAAGTTTCGTAGAACAGACTCAATTTTGTTGATCTGCTCTAAGGTGTGAGGAGACCAGATGATAAAGCCGTATTCCAAGATTGGACGGACGTATGTACTGAATAAAGACGCATAAGTAGAGATATTTGGATAAGCGACAGCGCGCGCAATTGCGCACGCAGTTGCAGTTGCGCGACCGACTTTGACATCAATGTGGCTGCGAAAGTCAAGATTTGGCGTCATAAGAATGCCAAGATCGGGGATAGAGTCCTCAACCTGCTCCAGTCTCACGCCATCCAGTCTCAGTGGACAGTCGTGGGCGCTGAACAAGGATAGGTGACGACTCTTGGGCACAGACACTTCCATCTCCCAGTCATGTGACCAGGACGAGAAGTGTACCATGTCCACCTTCAACTCATGAAAGTCGATCATAGGCTCCCTGATCGTACGAAAGAATTTTGCGTCGTCTGCATAGAGTACTACCTCCGAGGATATCTTCGATGGTAAGTCATTAATGAAGATTACGAACAAAAGAGGCCCTAAGACGCTCCCTTGAGGAACGCCAGAAGGGCATGCGAAAGATTCAGAAAATTTTGAGCCGCACATAACTTTAAAAGAGCGATTAGAGAGATAGCTGCCGAGCCAATTGATTAGACCGTTTCCGATACCGTAACCGGAGAGTTTGTGCAAAAGAAGACGGTGAGACACCTTGTCAAAAGCCTTGCAAAAATCAATATAAACAACGTCAGTTTGAAAGCCTTCGGACAAACCATCGAGCCATTTCGAAACGCACAACAAAAGTTGTGCGACAGTTGATTTGGACGGTAGAAACCCGAATTGACGCGGGTATATCAAACCGGAGAGCAAAAGGTGGGAGAGAATTTTGTCCTTGATAATAATTTCAAGGATCTTGCAAAATGAAGAGACTAGTGAGATTGGTCGGTAATTTTCAACAACGTCCCTCCGACCCTTCTTGTGCAGCGGCGATACGAGAGCATGAGAGAGAGAGGGAGAGAGAGAGAGATGGCGTGTCTTGCAGGTACTTCCCTGTGGTGATTGCGGGTGCGTGCGCTCGCCGCAAGGAGCAACGGGATCTGTGTCCGCGCGGCACTGACTGCGCCGATATGTTTGGTGGGTGGATCTGGATCATCCGGATTTCTTATATCTCACTTACTTTGTCGCACCACGCACCGATGACGCATCGTTTAATAGACACAAGGGCTTATCACATTCTTTATTCGGTGCTGGCGAACTTTGAATGCCACTGTGTGATTGTGGCGTCGACGCGTTGATAGTGTTCATGTTGAGGCTCTCACGCGTAGTTTGTGGCGGCTGAATTCAGACTTGTACGATCCTCCTAATCTATGTCTCTCTTTCATGATCATATCATGCGTTCTTGCGTTTCCGCTGAATTTTGGCTGGATCGATTAATTCGATTGGAATGCTGTGTAAATGACTGAAGTAGCTCATCTGTCTCTGGCAGGCTTTCACACGTTTTTGTTAAAGGATGTATCCGGGCAATATTCGTTTATGCCATAGTTTTTGCTTTAAAAGATATCTTACATAATGGTTCGAAACACCTACTAGATGAAAAATTCTGAAAATTTGTTTGAAGTGAGTTATTGCCGAAAATAAGGTTTAGTCCATATTGGAGTAAGGCTATAACTCGCTAAAAATGAAGTTTTCAAAAATCGGTCAACGCAGTTCCGGGGAACTCAATAACCTATTGAACACATTTTGATATCTTTTGAAATAACAGAGATATTGCGAATTGAAAGACGTCCCAAGGACTTCGTGGCGGGACCAATTTTTATTGCCCGTAGTCATCCTTCAAGTGGCGGCTGAATTTAGGTTCGTACTATCGTAATGTTTGTCTCCGGCAGGCTCGCACGCGTTCTTCGTGGCCGTGGAGAACTCTGTGTGCTCGGACTACGTGACGGAGAAGTACTGGGCGAGGATGCAGCTGCCCAGTGTGCCCATCGTCATGAGAAGGCATGTGTACAACAACAGGTACGAGTCCTCTTTCTTTCGCCTTCCCCTCTCTTTCTCTTTTCCCTCAACAGAGAGTGTGTACCCAGTGTGGTGAGGGTGATGCGGAGGCATGTCTACAGAAATAGATGCGTGCAGACATGATGTCCAAAGCAACTGTGCTCGAATAGCACTCAACGTGTCTATGTCTATGGCGTACTTGATGCTCTGTGGAGTTACCGTGGATGAATGGATGTGTGTTGCAGCAACCTGCCGACGGACAGTGTGCTGGCGATGGACGATTTCTCCAGTGCCAAGGAGATGGGAGAGTACCTTCACAGTGTGGTCAAGGTAAGGCAGGCACGGAGAAGGGTGAAGTAGCGGTCAGTCTCTTTAAATAACTTCGAGTACCCTTGAAACTACTCCCGATATGCCTTGCGAATTACAACCAGCGCGGCAGCGCTGGTTGGTTTGTGTTAACCCTAGTCGCGCGCTAGAATCGGCAAAAAGCGACTGAACGAAAGGTCCCTTAGAATCTTTGCGAGAACAATGTGATGCTGATAGATGTTATCAGGATGTTAGGAAATGGTTAAATTTCGATTTTGGTAACGCTAGCTGTTGTAGGAAGCGAGATACGCCCGCGCGCCCCCTGAGGGGCAGGCAACCCCCCGTGTACGGATCGTTTTCTAGGGGGGGGGGGTGGCGCGCACCGGCTGCCCCCAGCAGACAGGAGGTGCACAATCCGCACTGCCTGTGGATTGCACTGATATCGTTTAGATCGCGTGCTCTGCCGTGCGCACTGTAGTGTTGTGGTTAGCGATTGCGCCCGTTGAGACACATGGCTCGAGTTCGGTTCCGGCTGGTGGCAAACCTTTTGTAATATATGATTTTACATAGAAATGACATTGGAATTGTAAATTTTCCCATCAGCATTACCTAAACTCTTTTTTTGCAAATTTTATACAATTTTGAACTCAACAAGATGAGTGAACTGTTGGATTTCTTTTAAAAAAATGTTTTGTGGTTCATGTTAATGTAGATAGATTTATATGAAATCCAATAAAAGTACATTCATTATCTTTTAAAAGGACTTCCGTAAGATAAGAGTTTGTGTTACTCAACGTAATGCAACAAAAGCTCATGCATTTTATCAATCGAAATAGTACACAAACCTGCTCCAATAGTTCAACAAATTATATATAATCGATCGGATACCGAAATCAATTTCCCGACATACAACATTTGCTCGCATTAGTTTTTATTGCAGAAAGAGCAGGTTTGTTTACTATTTCGATTGATAAAATGCATGAGCTTTTGTTGCATTACGTTGAGTAACACAAACTCTTCTCTTACGGAAGTCTTTTTAAAAGATAATTACTTCTGATATGTATCTGAAGTTCCGAAGAGACTGAGCGAGCCTTGAGTGACGAGACCCGTTCGTAGGACCCCTCTCTCTACGCGCGTCACTTTGCATGGCGAAAGGGAGGGTGGACGCGAGCGCCCTGGAACGCGCCCGGATACAGGGTGGGTGGGGGGGGGGGGGGGGAGAGGGAGGGAGGGAGGGAGAGGGAGGGAGAAAGAGGGAGAGAGGGAGGGAGAGAGAGGGAGAAAGAGGGAGGGAGAGAGAGGGAGAGAATGTATTGCTTGTCAGAACGGCATGTGTGCTCTGTGCGAGAGGCTGTGGCAGGGAGACGCGGAGGAGATGGAAGGGGAGAAGAAGCAGCATGTGGTGAGTGAGAGAGTGGAGGAGGAGAGGGCAGAGGGAGAGAGGGGAAGGGTGGTGAGTGAGAGAGAGAGGGGGGAAGAGAGAGGGGGAAGGAGAGAATAGAGGGAGAAATAGAGAGGAAGGGTGGACAATGTATGAAGTGTTTAGTACGACGATGTATGGAAATGGTACGAGCGTGAGTCTCACTGCGAAGGGGACGAGTTTGCTAGGAAGTGGGTTGGAGAAGGAGTGCGCGTAGGAAGTAAGAAGACTCGCAAAGCCAAGAGAACCATCCTCGTCGATGCCTAGTCCATTCCAGTCTTCCATTGTACATGTCGCTCAATTTACATATTTTCCATAATAGCCTCGGGTTGCCTGTTTTTTCCTGGATTTGTGTAACATTTTGCTTTACATTGTACATATTAAAGAATATATCGTTTTGGAATAAACTTATTTATAGTTTCGAATATCACTTACTTAATCAAACGCACAGATATTTCGTATATGTTAACCATTAGAATTAAACTGTAAGTGATAAGTTGTGTAAGTCATGTCTTCTTCACATGTTGTTAGTAGGTATCTCTTGCAAAGCTGCGGTAGACTCCGATGTTGTCCCTGGATCTGGCACGAGTAGTGAGAGCCTAGAATAATAAGTAAGAAGAACCATAACCTCCAACTAACTTCGTACTGGTCCCTGTGGTGAAGTCCTTCGATGATCATCCAATCAAGGTCTTGCTGAAAATTAACGATTAAGTAACTAATGTCGTCTTTAGTGGTTCTCACGTAGTAGTTGATATCGGCTCCCATCAAGATGTGCATCATCTTCTTGTAGTCTGGCTCAACAGTCGACTTCCATTCACCAATAATTGCGATGAGTTCTTGGAATACAATCGGAATCGCACTCCCACGTGCAATCAATTTCCACACTGAAAACAGTGAAGATGTAAAGAAAAAGGAAACATTTGTACGTTTTCCTTCCAGAAGTTTCGTCTTCCAGGCGTAAACATTATCTTTGTCGCACATTCCTTTCCACGGAAGCTCAGAGAAATGCTGAAATAAAAGTAAATGCATACTTACATATTTACAATTCAATATGCGAGATACCTCAATGCTCATGAACAGCCAGGATTCGATGTCGTCAATAGGGTTCTGTTCTAGATAGTTGTGAGCGGCGCGCGAAGCATACCTTTGTATAATGGTAAAAAGTTCTGGCTAATGAAATATACCGGAGAGTTCCTAGGAATCCGTCCTCTTCTCCAGTCTTCGGCATATAAACGTGTCCTTTTCTCGAATGACTCCTCTTAGACAGACCAAAGTCGAGAATGAACACAACTTTCTCCTTGTATTCTCCTCCAATCGCAAAGTTGCCAGGCTTGATGTCCCTAAAGTCAATGTTGATGTACGAAAACGGTATTCACACTTGGTTCACCTGTGAATGAATCCACACTTATGCAACTGATGAATAGCGTTGAAGGTTTGGATAGAGAGATACCAGGCAGTGAACTCGCTGTAAAAAAGTAAAATATTAAGATATGTTAGTGACGTGAAACAATATGTAATGGCTACTTGATTTTGATGGTTTTCTGAATAGTTGTCAGCGACTTTCCGACAAGAGTGATGACCATGAAATCGAAATGAACAGTGTGACCTATAACGCCTAATTGTTCCGATTACTTTATTCACGATAAACCTTTGTCGAAGATTTTGACGATTTGGCTTCGATCATCGTAGGGACATGCGCTCACTTCACTCAGAATGAAAATCTCCGTCTGAGAAAGTTTATAGTTTAGATATGTACAAACAAATACAAACTCACAATTAAGGCGTTGCTGGAAACTCCGAGCTTTTCGGTCTTGATTGCATATTCCTTCTCATTTCCTTTGTTGTCTTTGCAAGTCGTCTCATAGACTTGTCCATAGGTTCCCGATCCCAACAGTTTCCCAATAGTGTAGACGGTGTTGTCTCCGTTCAGACGTTTTCCAGTCAAATCCTATGTGTGGGTTTTGCATCATATCAGATCTAAATTTTAACTTTTTTCATACCCTGATCTTCTTTACTTTCTCTGATGATTTCTTAGACTTGTTTTTCGATTTGGCCTTATCTTCAGATTTGGATTCTACACTTCCTCTCTCATTCTTCTTCTTCTTTTCGGCAGAGAACTTTTTGCAGCTTTCAAAGACCTTCAACTTTCTCTCTAGAATAGCTTCATCGTCAGGCGAAACAGCAGCAGTCTTCATTCTGGAGATGTATGACGTCTCCCGATCCATTAGATAGTGGTATGTCTTCATTATTCGTCCAATCGTCGCATTCTAGAAAAGTGTATTCGAATGGTAAGAAAAAAATGCTTACATGAAGATGAAACTGGAAAAAGCAGACAAAGGTGAAGTAGTACTGCCACTTGTCAGTGAAACAGTTGAATCGAAACAAACGCATGACCTAAACTCAAATAGTATGTGATGTAGGTATGTAGGGCTGAAATAAGTTGACCTTGAGAAGATCCATAGTGTCGGGGTTGGGGTTGACATCAATAATCGAAGACCACACTTCCACACCTACAATACGATTGAATAACTTGATAATATGAAATTTCGAATGCGTACCGACGAATGCGGCGCTCCTTCCCATTCCGTCGGCGCAGTGTACGACCACCGGCTGCTTACGCTCCGGGGTTCCGATCTTTTCGTACAGCAGCTGTAACACATGTGCCAGCTCTGAC
Source organism: Rhabditoides inermis (assembly GCA_963966185.1). NCBI lineage: Eukaryota > Metazoa > Nematoda > Chromadorea > Rhabditida > Rhabditidae > Rhabditoides > Rhabditoides inermis. The sequence goes on from CAWZYM010000283.1 coordinate 480,899, forward strand.
GGGTTTTCAGGAGCGACTCGATCCTTCCACCCAGTGTACTGTACCATATCCACCTCGTGAGTACAGTAACCACTAAATCGATTGAAAAGCATAACACTATTGAATGATTGAATAGAACTAACTTGGAAACAGCGAATGTAAGGTGTCTCACGTTGTTGATGGTGCTTGGTTTTAACCCAACACATTTTACCTTGAATTAACGTTCTTGTTACAGATTGTTTGAAAGGTGTATTAACCGTGTACTGTTCGTGATTGTTTTTGAAAACAAGAGTCTTCTTTTCATTCCAATACTCAAAGAACTCGGTTTTGATTCCATTTTCCATTTCAGTGAAGCCATTTAGCATGACAATAGCCTTGCATTTGTATCGAAAGATCACGTGCCAGAAGTTGGCAGCAGTTTCGGCCGAAGGAGACTCCGTAACAATGTACCTTGAATTCAGTCCACAAATAGTTGAAAAAGAAATACGACTCACTTCTGAGCATTGCCCATAGGGATCACCCAGTTTGCATTGAATCCGTTGTCTTCTTTTGGCCATCCCAAATCGATCGAAGTATTGAAGACAAATTTCGCTTCCACATCCATGCTGTAATATTCATTAATGTTTTATATAGCTTCCTCTTTTCATGCGTAAATTCAAATCTCTGTTTTTATCTTTAATGTAAATGACTATCGATTGTTTATATAGAGCCTACCTATGGTTTGAAAGATTTGTCACAATAGGTCTAGACATTTTAGAATCCTTTAATCCCTCTTCTGGTTTTGTGAATTCTTCAAAAGCCCTCAATGGATCGATCGCCAAACAATCCTAAAAGTAGTTTTGAAGATATTTCAGATCCGCTAATTTTTCACCAGGAAAATTCCAACACTGTTTGTGTACCGAGAATGGTAGTCCAGGTTGAAATCTCGCTAGAAAATACTAATATAAACTCATACTTCCCGATTGGCTACCATATTCATTGTTATGGTTTTCCTTAGTTTTGGTTCGAAAATTCTTAGATATCCAATCATTAGAAATGCGACTCCAATAAACCAAAAAGTGAAAACGAAGATGTCTAAAACGGCAATATGTGCTTATTTGTTATTGACAATTATAAAATGACTTACAAAATGTGCTCACAAGATGATAGTAGGGTTTAATGGGGTCGCAAACTCCATTCAAGATGTTTTTGTAAATAGTTTTCATTTTACATCTGCCTGTCATACCATTGCGCAAAGTATCCTAAAACTTAATCGACTTAGTGATTTAGTGATTTTTTATTAAACAAAATAAAATTTCACCTTCATTTTTGTCGAAGATATACCATTTGCAATAGGCTCAAGTAGCTTTGAAACACCAGTGTTCTGACAGGTTCGGTTGAAATAATTCGCAACTCGATCGAAGGCAGTAGCATTACGAGCGTTGTTCCACAGTTTCTGAATGCGTGATTGTATGTTCGAAGTTGTCAACGCATTATTACATTGTACTCAGTCATGACTCCGTAGTACGCATCGACTGATACACTGCCCACCCTACAAGTCCGCCTCCCTGTTGTCGAACAGTTTTCGTTGAGAACGTTGAGAAACGTCTTGTCATATTTCAAATATAAGTTTCGCATCTTCTGCAAAACAATCCCGTGAGTGTGAAACTGTAGAAGTGTTTACTTGTATCTTCTCGTTTATGTTGCATAAATGATCATTTGAAATTTGTTCCAATTTACTGTTCATTTGCAGAATATCTACTTCGATATCTTAAACAAAGATTATAAATGAAGATGATATACAATTAGTAAACCTGTTGTTGTTTCATTGATGTAGTATTCGAAAAGATAATAACTGTTCTTTCTTTTCCAGCACGCGTCAAAATCGCTAAAATGTATAATCGATTATTAATTATTAATAACGATTCGAAACACAAAAAAACGCTCACACTTTGTGTTGGTCGATGAATTTTATGTACGCCCGAGAAATAATTGTTATCTGTTTCACATTTTGTTCGAAATAGTTGCATCCTAACTGACGGGTATTGGCGTATCTCAATGTTAGACTGAAATTTTCGGTCACTCAATCTTACACATGAAGGTATGGACCAGACCAGATGAAGGTACCCACGGTATGGATATTGTCGGAATTATCATGAACATAAAGAAAATCATCGAAATCACCATGATTACTTTTGAAGGAACTATAACTTTTTTTTTAAAGTTGAGAGTTGAAATTTCAACCTGGCAGATAGTAGAGTGCGGCGCATATTGCACATGCCAATGAAATTAAACCGAAACACACGAGCAAAGCTATGTCCATTGCTAGATATCTCGTGCTTCTTTCGGAATACTGAAACTTCATCGTGAGCAATTTTGATACGAAGCGATACAAACACTGTCAAAATTGTTTCTGATCTTGTTGAATTCGACGTCCAAAGTGTATAGATCATTGTAAATCTAAGCATACATTGTGAACATTTTTAATCGTCGCGAGCAAATGAACTTTTAAAGAAAACGGATCTGCAGACAGTGGGAAAAGCACATCATTGATATCTTGTTTGAAGAATGACGAGTTTTTGAGAATACTTTCGATGTTGAGGTCAAATCTCTGAAAACAAAACAAAAATGCGTTATTTTCTAGAAACTGTACCTGATTGTCCTGTGCTAACTTGATGTTATTAAAATCCTTAAACATCGTATAGGCGTTTGATATCGTTATGATAGTACTGTTTTCCTTTTTATCCAAAGCATCGGTCTGGAAAGAATTTATTATCGAAAATAGTTTTCATCATACAAGAGCAGATTGTAGAAGTTGTATGATGTCATAGTTTACAGTCTTCACGTTCGGAAGGTTGGTAAGAAACTTCATAAGATTGGTCTAAATTAAAATTCAAAAATTCAATCGAAAAGTCAATCTCATTCAGTTAAACAGCTGAACTAACTGTTTCATCAGTTGGAAGCGTCTTCTTTATAATGGTTTGAACGATATGTTGTTTCTAAAACAAGTTGTAACAACGGTGTGATGTGAATGGAACCGTGGCAAATGACCTTTTCAATCAACGTTTTGTTGAGATTGACAAATGTATTCTTTTTCGGGTTTTCGAACTTGTTTCTTCCATAGCACGCCAGTTCCCGAATTTCGTTATGGAAATCTCGAAATCACAATGTCGAAAAAGCAATAAAACGCATACTCACTATCTATTTCACTGTTCATTTTGTCCGCAAACTCTTCCGAAACATTGGCCTGTACTTGGAAGAAAACTCCGACATAAATCACAGACAAAAGAACCAACAGTCCAACAACAACGCCTACTGCTACTATAAACTTCTGAAAACGATTTGTTTGTCCTGAAATAAAAAAAAAGCAAGAAGAGCAAAAAAAGAGCAAAAAAAGAGACCCACTTGAGAAAGTTGATCTTTCTTGAAAAGTCTCTTGGAATGGATGGAATGTGAACGATGGATTCGGATGATGTTGGAACGATATTAGGAGGATACTCAATAGCAGTGCCGAACAACTATAAAATGCTTATGTCCATGGAAAAATGTATGAGACTGAACCTCCTTTTCCGGTCCTTTCTTTTTCAAGTATTTCAAGTATGCGAATACACTCATAGCACTTAGGACACCAAGCAAACCGAAAATGATAGGGAAAACAAGAAAAGAGTACTGGAAAAAACAATTGTTAATACTTAATAAGCTGAAAATACATACAGAAATCTGCGATTCCAAAATCTCGATGAATCGATTGATGGGAGTCAATTCTTCCCCAGCCGCTCCGTAGATGTACTAAAGATTTACAATATTATGTATGTATTTTGAAACCTATAACTACCTTCAAGAAATCCTTGAGTATCTTTGTATCCACTTTCGGATTCGTGTCTGGTGCCATGATTTTGAATGAGGCTGCGACGAATCTCTCATTCAGACTGTCTCGATCACTCATTTCGGGTACACGAGCCACGCGAAACGGAACCTTGCAACCTGTATTTTTTATGATGTTTTGAAAAGAATGAAATTTTTTCAGTCGATGAGTGGCATACACCTGTCGTGGAATTACCCACGACCCACGTGATACAGTAATCTAGCCAGTGTGACGTCATCAGATACGTTTGTCCTGATGTGACATTGCCTTGTGACACAATTACACAATACGTGAGCGGAGTGATCAAGCATAGCCGAGGCAAGAAGAGAAGAGGAGAGAGCGCGCTGCCGCGTCCCGCCGGCGCCTGATATGCATACTGACCGCCGAGTGACACGTGTACCAGACGGACAAGCGAGAGCAGCCGAGAAAATCGTCATTCCTTCGATTCTGCCCATTCCTTGCTATTCCCTGCCTTTTGTATTCCTTGTACGTGTGTGTGATATGGTTATATTAAAGACGGCAAAAAATTGAAAAGACCCACTAGCTTCCCCATGGTGGGTCCGAGCACGAAAATTTCAAATGAATGATACGGTAACTAAGAGCTTTCATGTTCTCGAGAGCTTACGTTTTGCCAGAAATTGATAAAAAATGACCGTCATTTCTTTTCGATAAACGCAGTGAGGTCGCTCAGAATTAGCTGCCAGCTGACATTGCTTCTATGGCGCAACTGGTTAAAGTTTCGCCTAACAACCACTGGTCGCGGGTTCGGTCCCGCTGACGAATTTTGCTATAACTCTTTTGCTACAGTCAGCTTGCCTGCGAATCATAACTCGTGTAGAATTTAGTCAATCATTTGGGATTTTTGCCCACTTTAGTCGTCTTCTATCCCGTTTATACTCGCCATGTTGTATAGTATATCCAGATCCTCTATTCAATGATTATCGATTGATAGTTCTTCCCGAGTCGTGCCCGTGTTTCCCCGAGTGTCCTTGCCAGTCTAGTGTCCCCCTTGATTCCCGAATCTTTCCTCCGTGTGTTCCAGTGTCCCTCCTGCGTGTATTCCGAGTCTAATTCTAGTAAATCGATTCTCTTTGATTCCGTGTCCTGTTTATGCTTTCATAACAAGTAGAGGTAGTCTAGGCAGGCCCCAGGGCGTTTTAACACCAGAACAAAGTAGTTCCTACACACAACGACCGCTCGAACTACATCATATCCACCACTACACAGTTTATAAAACAATTATTAACCGTATATCGATAGATCCTTGAACAATATACAACAAGACACTACACACACATACTCATCCGCGATGCATGACGATTGTTTATCGATCGATATTCAAATGCTATCTCAAGGGATTGGAGTGTTTTGCAACGTTTACCAATGTATCCCCATTTTTCAGACAGTGTAATATTCAATACGAATTCCGATAATTGACCCACAAATACTATATATGTACCTTTGTGTGAGATTCGCTCGAAGAACTCTTCTCTTCGATCAGAGTCGTCAGCACTCACAGAAGCCATGAGAAGAAGCAGCAAGAGCCTGGAAGAAAGAAGTTCAAAGAAAAAGAAAGATAAGACGGACCGTTCGAGGAGAATCATCACAACGAAATGATGGGTAATCAAACAACAAGGACAATGCACAGAGAAAAAAAACGCACCGCCAGACGAGACTCCACATTGCTAAGAAATGACAATGACACAACATGGAAAGCCACGACAGATGAGAAGCCAATGAATTAACTTTGTTTCTTTTTTGACAAACCACAACCAAAACATGTAAGTGAGTGTGTGTTTTTACACAGTCAGACAATCAAATGTTTATTCGGAATCTGCAAACGTATAAAACGAAAACACCCATGAAAAACCTAAGATAGTCTTGGAAAATTTAGGCTTATTATAAATCATATTTTTGTGCTGAACAACACTGCACTATAATAGCGTAGGTTGAGTATAATAGCGTATTGACGTGGATGTTGAAAATCGATCGATATCCATCGACAATGCGCGGGAACCTTACATTTCGTAACCATCTCAGAACTGTGTATCTGAATGCAAGAAACGATCTACACCCCACAACTTGTAAATAGAATAGAGATCCAATCGTGGAGCAAGCCACCGCTGTTGCTGACTTCCATGTGGACTACTCGGCGCGGGCCCAGCGTTTCTCATGGAGGCGGTGCGAGAAATGCACCCGACCGGGCGCCGTGACGAAAATAGATGGAATGTCGGCCAGCAATCCGGGAATGCACAACATATGAACCAGCGTGGAATTTGAGTTGGTACTGTTTAGGCATGGTCCACTATACGTAGAAAAAACATTTTAGTTTCAAGTGATCTTGACTTGGGCGTCTCTCTTGCCTCACCGTTGGTGCTGCTGAATTGGCCGTTTGTACTCCACGGCTTGCCGAACCGAACACAAACAAAGCGGACTCTAGGTCGGACTTTTTGCCACGGCCGAAGCTGAGAGATCGACAAAACGAAAGAAAGGTAAAAGGTTGCCGCAACGTGAAAAATGGGAAAGGGAGAGAAGATGGCAGAGAGAGAAAGAGATTTTATAGACGACGATATATGAAATACAATTTTTTTACTGGATTTATGTATCAATTTGCTTTGCATTGTACAGAATGAAGAATGAATAAATTACGAAAAAAGTTTATTATACGTTTCGAATAATTCTTAGCTACATAAATGCACAGATATTTCGAATATGTAATTTTTAAGTGATAAGTTGTATAAGTGGTAGGCATGTCTTCTTCACATGTTGTTAGTAGGTATCTCTTGCAAAGCTGCGGTAGACTCCAATGTTGTCCCTGGATCTGGCACGAGTAGTGAGAGCCTAGAATAATAAGTAGGAAGAACCATAACCTCCAACTAACCTCGTACTGGTCCCTGTGGTGAAGTCCTTTGATGATCATCCAATCTAGATCCTGCTGAAAATTAACGATTAAGTAATGTCGTCTTTAGGGGTTCTCACGTAGTAGTTGATATCGGCTCCCATCAAGATGTGCATCATCTTTTTGTAGTCTGGCTCAACTGTCGACTTCCATTTACCAATAATTGCGATGAGTTCTTGGAATACAATCGGAATTGCACTCCCACGTGCAATCGATTTCCACACTAAAAGAAGCATTTAAAATGTAACGAAAAATATTTGTACGTTTTCCGTTGAGAAGTTTCGTCTTCCAGGCGTAAACATTATCCTTGTCGCACATTCCTTTCCACGGTAGCTCAGAGAAATGCTGAAATAAAAGTAAATACATACTTACATACTTACAACTCAATATGTGAGATACCTCAATGCTCATGAACAGCCAGGATTCGATGTCGTCAATAGGGTTCTGTTCTAGATAGTTGTGAGCGGCGCGCGAAGCATACCTTTGAACAATGGTAAAAAGTTCTGGCTAATGAAATATACCGGAGAGTTCCTAGGAATCCGTCCTCTTCTCCAGTCTTCGGCATATAAACGTGTCCTTTTCTCGAATGACTCCTCTTAGACAGACCAAAGTCGAGAATGAACACAACTTTCTCCTTGTATTCTCCTCCAATCGCAAAGTTGCCAGGCTTGATGTCCCTAAAGTCAATGTTGATGTACGAAAACGGTATTCACACTTGGTTCACCTGTGAATGAATCCACATTTATGCAACTGATGAATAGCGTTGCAGGTTTGGATAGAGAGATACCAGGCAGTGAATTCGCTGGAAAAAGTAATATGTTAGTGACGTGAAACAATATGTGATGGATACTTGATTTTGATGGTTTTCTGAATAGTTGTCAGTGACTTTCCGACAAGAGTGATGACCATGAAATCGAAATGAACAGTGTGACCTATAACGCCTAATTGTTCCGATTACTTTATTTACGATAAACCTTTGTCGAAGATTTTGACGATTTGGCTTCGATCATCGTAGGGACATGCGCTCACTTCACTCAGAATGAAAATCTCCGCCTAAAAGTTAATAGTTTACATATGTACAAACAAATACAAACTCACAGTCAAGGCGTTGCTGCAAACTCCGAGCTTTTCGGTCTTCATTGCATATTCCTTCTCATTTCCTTTGTTGTCTTTGCAAGTCGTCTCATAGACCTGTCCATAGGTTCCCGATCCCAACAGTTTCCCAATAGTGTAGACGGTGTTGTCTCCGTTCAGACGTTTTCCAGTCAAATCCTATGTGTGGGTTTTGCATCATATCAGATCTAAATTTTAACTTTTTTCATACCCTGATCTTCTTTACTTTCTCTGATGATTTCTTAGACTTGTTTTTCGATTTGGCCTTATCTTCAGATTTGGATTCTACACTTCCTCTCTCATTCTTCTTCTTCTTTTCGGCAGAGAACTTTTTGCAGCTTTCAAAGACCTTCAACTTTTTCTCTAGAATAGCTTCATCGTCGACCGAAACAGCAGCAGTCTTCATTCTGGAGATGTATGACGTTTCCCGATCCATTAGATAGTGGTATGTCTTCATTATTCGTCCAATCGTCGCATTCTAGAAAAGTGTATTCGAATGAAAAGAAAAAATGCTTACATGAAGATGAAACTGGAAAAAGCAGACAAATGTGAAGTAGTACTGCCACTTGTCAGTGAAACAGTTGAATCGAAACAAACGCATGACCTAAACTCAAATAGTATGTTATGTAGGTATGTAGGGCTGAAATAAGTTGACCTTGAGAAGATCCATAGTGTCGGGGTTGGGGTTGACATCAATAATCGAAGACCACACTTCCACACCTACAATACGATTGAATAACTTGATAATATGAAATTTCGAATGCGTACCGACGAATGCGGCGCTCCTTCCCATTCCGTCGGCGCAGTGGACGACCACTGGCTGCTTACGCTCCGGGGTTCCGATCTTTTCGTACAGCAGCTGTAACACATGTGCCAGCTCTGACGGGTTTTCAGGGGCGACTCGATCCTTCCACCCAGTGTACTGTACCATATCCACCTCGTGAGTACAGTAACCACTAAATCGATCATATAACACTCATGAAAATATATGAGTACTCACTTCGATATAGCGAATGTAAGGTGTCTCACGTTGTTGATGGTGCTTGGTTTGAACCCAACACATTTTACCTTGAAATATGATTTTTATTACTGATAACATAGAAGTTTTATTTACCGTATACTGTACGTGATTGTTTCTGAAAACAAGAGTCCTCTTCTCGTTCCAATACTCAAAGAACTCTGTTTTGATTCCATTTTCCATTTCAGTGAAGCCATTTAGCATGACAATGGCCTTGCATTTGTATCGAAAAATTACGTGCCAGAAGTTAACAGCAGTTTCGGCCGAAGGGGACTCCGTGACAATGTACCTTGAATTCAGTCAAATACGGACAGTTGAATGAGCAATGTGACTCACTTTTGAGCATTTCCCATAGGAATCACCCAGTTTGCATTGAATCCGTTGTCTTCTTTTGGCCATCCCAAATCGACTGACGTTTTGAAAATAAATTTCGGCTCCACTTCCGTGCTGTAATATTCATTAACTTATAGTTTTCATGTATATAATCTGAATATTCAAACGCGTATGTATCTTCCGAAAAAAGTTTTACTGTGTTTTATCATTCATTTTACTCAAACCTACTTGAGGTTTGAGAGACTTGTGATAATTGGTTTACACATTTTAGAATCTTTTGATTTCTCTTCTGGTTTTGTGAATTCTTCAAAAGCCCTCATTGGATCGATCGCCAAACAATCCTTAAAGTTGTTTTGAAGATATTTCAGATCCGCTAATTTCTCACCAGGAAAATTCCAACACCGTTTGTGTACCGAGAATGGTAGTCTAGGTTGAAATCTCTCTGTAATATTATATTTCAATGCGTGAAATTTGTAAATAATTATTAGGCTCATTACCATACTCATAGTTTTGTTTTTCAATAATTTGGGTTCAAGAGTTCTTAAATTTCCAATCATCAGAAAAGCAACTCCAATAAACCAGAAAGTAAATGCATAGATGTCTGAACAAAAATAGATATTCATTTTTACGATTGGGAATTTACTTACAAAATGTGCTGACAAGGTGATAGTATGGTTTGACTGGATCGCAAACTCGATGCAATATGTTGTTGTATATCGTATTCATTTCGCAATTACTAGTCATCTTCTTACTCAAAACTTTCTGAAATATTAAATAAATGTTGCTTGAGATCAATACACAATACGCCCTAATTCCTAATCTAGATACCTTCATATTAACGGGAGAAATAATCGAAGTTATCGGCCTCAGTAGATCAGAAGCACCAGTGTTCTGACAATTTTGATTGAATAGTTTCGAAATGATGTCAAATGATGTGATGTTTCTCTTTGTTTCCCATTCAGGCTGAAGTTTATAACATGAACAATGTTTGTTGATTTCCACAGTGCAACAAACTTTGTACATGTCGATTGCAAAATTAATCATTGCCACGGAAACACTGCCTACTTGACATGTAGATGGTGTGTTACATGTCTTATTGAGAATAGTGGAGAATGACTTGTCATAGTGGAAATAATTACTGCGCCAGCCCTGTTATGTACAAATGATCCAATCGTTCTTTTATCGAGGTTTTCTTACGTTTAGTATGTTCATTGAGTTACAAACGAAATCATTCGTCGTCTGTTCAATACTGTATTTTGCTTGAAGAATTTTTCTTTCAATGTCTGTAATTGTCTTTTATAGAAAAAAAATTAAAGCTTGTTTTGGATGAAATATACCCTGTATTGTAGTGTTTATATAGTTTTCGAGTAGTTCAAAAGAACTCTTTTTCTTCCAACACAAGACAATATCACTGCAACAAACTAGAAATAAAATTACATCTAAAACGCGATTCCTTTACATTTTATGGCGATCTATGAATCTGTTGTACGATTGGGACAGCGATGAAATCTGTTTCACATTTTGTTCGAAATAATTACAGCCCAATTGGCGAGCATTGGCGTAATTCAATGTTAACCTGAAACTCTTTTGTTTCTACTTTCTTAAGAAGTTCAACTCACGAAATCGATACTATTGGAATTATAATGGAAATGAACCAGAACATGGACAACACCATGAAAACTTTAGGACCAACTGAAACATAAACAAATGTTGTTTCATATTGTATTTCATATATAATTGTTTCAAATTGTATTTCGTTTAGACTAACCCGGTAGAGGTAGATAATATAGTAAAACGCACACTCCACAAGCCAAAATAATAATAGCAATACACACCAGCAACATAATATGCATAGTTGTGTTGATGTTTATAAACTGAAAACAACTTATGTATAATTTGATGATACACTCCCAACAAACTGTTTCGAAGTTGTTGCGGATGCTGTTCAGTTCCACATCCAGTGTATATAATTCATTGTATATCTACGGATCCACTTTATACTTATGAAAAAGGAAACTGTTTTGAACCTTTGTAGAAAATGAATCCGCAGCGAGTGGGAAAATCACACGTTCGATGTCTCGTTTAAAGAAAGACGTATTTGTAAGTATATTTTTCAGATTGAGCTTGTCTTCCTATATTATTTTATATTTGTAGATCATTGAAATGGTAATTCACCTTATTGCTTTGAGCCAGCTTGATTTCATTGAAATTATTGAACAAATTGTAGGCATTTTGTATATTTTCGATAGTAGCGTTTTCTTTTGTTTGCAAAGCTCGGTTCTGAGAGCATAAATAACACAATAAGTAAGTATGAAATATCGTATAATAATAATTCTCACAAGCGCATTTTGCAGCAGTTTAATAATGTCGTAATCATCGTTTTTTACACTTGGCAGATTTTTCATGTGTTCCATCCAGTTTTTCTGAAATGATTTTGATCATTTTGTTAATATTTCACACAAACTAACAGTAATTTCTTCGGAATAAGTTTTCTCTATCACGGTTTCGATAATTTCTCGTTTCTAAAAGACAATAAGAAAACATTTGAGAAAACAATTAATCTTTGTCAACCTGGGCCATGAATGTTTTGTTGAGATTGACGAATATATTCTTTTTCGGATTCTCGAATTCATTCCTCCCATAACATGCCAGCTCTCGAATTTCGTTGTGGAAATCTTGAATACACTGTCGATGAAGAAGTGAAAAAGAACCTACTATCTATTTCGGTGTTAATTTTATCCGAAAAATCTTTCGAGACGTTGGCCTGCACTTGAAAGAAAACTCCGATATAAATCACGGACAGAAGAATGAATAATCCAATAATGACGCATATCGCCACAATCAATTTCTGAAAACAAACGAAGTCACTTTTACTGAAATTATTAATTTACTCACTGTCAGTCTAATTTAAATAATTATCGAATTATTATCAATAAATAACACTTACTTTAATTAAATTGATCTTCCGGGATAAATCCTTGGGAAGAGATGGGATGTGAACAATGGAATCCGAGGTTGGAGGAACGATATTGGAAGGATACTCGACAGAAGTAGCGAACGACTGTGAAATACATATATACTAAATTACTTGTGTAAGTCTGAACCTCCTTTACTGGTCCTTTCTTTTTCAAGTGTTTCATATATGCGAAGACACCAACAGCACTCAGGACACCAAGCAAACCGAGAATGATAGGAAACGCAAGAAAAGAGAACTGTATTAAAAAAATGTACACTCGTAAAATGAATAAAGCACGTACAGAAATATGCGATTCCAATTTGCTGATGAATCGATTGATAGGTGTCGGTTCTTCGTCAGTTGCTCCGGAGATATACTAAGTAACTAGTTACTACGATTTATTCTAAAAATTCATAACTACAACCTTCATGAAATCCTTGAGTATCTTTGTATCCACTTTTGGATTTGTGTCTGGTGCCATTATTTTGAACGAAGCTGCGACGAATCTCTCATTCAGACTGTCTCGATCACTCATTTCGGGTACACGAGCCACGCGAAACGGAACCTTGCAACCTGCAAAAAAATACAAAGTTTTTTCCCCAACTTATCAGAGTACTGCAAAATCAACCGCGTAGTGTATTGGTTAGCGATGTTCGCGGCACGGCTCGGCCCGCTGATCGCTCGCTGCTGTCACAGCGAGTGGCACGCGCCGCATGAGCCAGCGCAGCGCGGCCGCCATTGCGAAGTGCAAAGTTAGTGCATGCCGCCTTTGAAGATTCCCACGCGGCGCGGCGCGTGACTGTGACAAGCGATATTGGAGCGCGGCGATGAGCGGGCCGACCCGTGCGCGGTAGGTGATAAAATGATAAATTGGTAGCCGTAGGTAACCCCGCAGGATTCCTTGAGAAAAGAGGCGAGAACTGTCGTTGGTCTTTGGTGTCAAGCTATGCCATAGCCTTCCTTTGACCCTCCAGAGTATTCATAAATCTCTCACTTAGGACCATTTCATCGTGTGATGCCTAGTAGATGTTAGAGCTGTAACTGTAACCCAGTTTCACAAACTGCTCATTAGTGCTCATTTGATCCCACTTGACTTCAATACGGAAAAAAATCTCGCGGTTGTGAAGACATATGTAGGGTAATAGGGTAATAGGGTAGGGGGAGGGGAACAATATGCCATAGAATTGGATCGTTTTGCGAACATGTCTGTTTCTTTCTTCAATAAATGTTCCACCAAATTCACCTTTGTGTGAGATTCGCTCAAAGAACTCTTCTCTTCGATCAGAGTCGTATGCACCCAGAGATAAGTGAGCCATCAGAAGAAGCAGCGAGAGCCTGGGAGTGAAAGAAAGGGAGATACGAATGGACAATCAAAAAAATCAAGACCGAAAATGAGGTTACCGACCGGTCAAAAAGAATCATGGACACGAAATGAAAGATAAACAAAAAACAGACATCGAATAAACTAACCGCCACGCGAGACCCCACATTGCGAAGAAATGACATCGGGAATACAAGAAAAGTAACATCAGATTTGATGCCGAAAGTTGAGCTGTCAAATAACTGGAGTCGTTTGCAAATTGATGTTATCATAAATCATAACGCTCCATTCTCATCGCAAGATCACAATCAGTTTCACAAATGTTTTATTGTTATTATATGATGCTGACTGACAAATTAGGTTCGTAGTGAAAATAGTATTCAATAATTTGCATATTCAGAAGGTGGGCGAAGAGATTCGGACAGACTTGGAAGTCTTCGGGCGCCGGCTATTGTTGGAAAGGATTGACACTGGGCTGGCGGACTGAGATTCGTTTTCTTGTTGTTTACTGTTTCTGCAATGACACGGTTTAGACATTGAATGCGATGGCAGACCCTCGGTCGATCCTTTCCAGCTCTTCCATCAGACTGCGAAGTGGGTGGCGCTTGGATGACTGAAATATAATTACGGGTAGAATTATATGGGAAACATACCGTCTCTTTGGGCAGCACTTCTCGCATGATCGATCTATTTCCATTGCGATACGTGAGAATGAAGATTTCCTGGCCCATCCTTCTAACGTCTGCGTCTCCACTTTGCATACAGGCTACCGAGAACTTGGCTAGAGGCCTCTCTTCCAGACCACTGAAAGGTGGACGTAGAGAAGAGAGAGGGGGGGGGGGGAACATTCACCTGGCCTTATTAGGCGCACCGATGTCCCTGACCGCATTGAGTACGATCTGTGCCCGCCCCCTTTCGCTCCGCCCACCGCTGTCCGCGGCGAGCCATCGGGTAAGGAAGGCGCGGGCAATCTGAGAATAAGGTGAGAACGATAGGGAAACTACATGTTTCAGAAATCACGGACTACGTACGTGAAACCGGAAAGTATAGTTTAGAGTAATATAGCACTAGATTATGAGTGAAACGTTTCCCTCACCGTCTTATCCGCGGCGAGTATCTTTGACGCTGCGAGCGTGGTATCGCGCGCTGCTCGCTTCTCCTGAAATATCCCCAATCATTGTTCCGTTTTCCGTTATGGCGTTATTGTTATATTATGATGTTATGTTTCTTGTTAGGTTTCACGCACACAACATGTGTTGACAACTAGAAAACAAAGTCAATCTGTCGTAGATCATTGCTCGATAACATCAGTCGAAAACATCCACTATGATTCAAAATCAGCACATTCGATATTCATCTCGAGTCAAGTACATAACACATTGTGACACATGTAATTCACAATTAGATTACTGTAACCTACAGTAATGCATGCTTACTGAAGTTCTATGCACCCACCTTTCCGGCCTCGGCGGCGCCTGCCTTGCTAGCGAGAGCATCGCTTGTGACGTCAGCAACGAGACTAGTCTGCCTCTGGAGACGGTGCTGCGGGATGAATGACGTACACGTGTACTGGAAGGGTAATCGGCTTATCAGTTGATCAGCTGATCAGCAGATCGATTTATCTGATAATTGATGGATTCAGTTGACACCAATCAGCTGATCCGTTGAACAGTTTATCAGTTTATCAGTTTATGAGCCGGTGAATTGATCAATTGATCAGTGTCGCACACGGCAGCAGCATCTATTCTCCCACGGCAGCAGCATCTATCCACCCAAATATTACGGTAGCATGTACTGTACATTGTTGCATTTGCATCTTCGTTATTTATTGCTCCCGTGTATACCTATCCTAGTCGATTACGATAAACATTACATTACGTTATCACCTCCAGCAGCTCGAGCGCTTCCGAGTAGACGCTGTAGAGAGTGTCTCGGAGTGTGCGCGCGAGTAGGCCACTCACTGCTTCCAGGGTCGAACGGGGGTCGGATCTGAGAGGAGCTCTCTCTCTTTCTCTCTTTCTCTCTTTCTCTCTCTCTCTCTCTCTCTCTCTCTCTCTCTCTTCTCGCTGACTCTCGTTCTCGTTCTATTTTTCTCTTCTTCTCTTTCTTGTCTATATGTACTTCCCCTTTACGATGTTTTCTCGCTTGTGGACCCATAATAACAAGTCCAAAAATTCTTTCCCACCTCCCGTCTTTCATTTGCTTCTTGATCTCCTTCAATCCGTCCCGTCTGCTCTCCCAAGACTTGGAGTAGATCTTGCAGACCTGAAAAAACACATACCTCTCTCTCCCTCTCTCTCTCTCTCTCTCTCTCTCTCTCTCTCTCTCTCTCTCTCTCTCTTCTCTCTTCTCTCTCTCTCTCTCTCTCTCTCTCTCTCTCTCTCTCTCTCTCACTTTTCTCTCTTGCATTGCCTGCACTTTTCCACATTTCTCTGTTCCAACATAGAAAGAAGAGTGGCTCGGTAAATGTCCATACAGCTTGTGAAAAAGAGAGAATGAGAGAGAGAAAGAGAGAGAGAGAGAGAGAGAGAGAGAGGAATGGAGAATGAGAAACATTCAGTCCGTGTATATGTAGATCGATGTCAGAAGCTGCGTTCCTTCCATTCGGTTCCTCACTCTGAACCCATGCACCTTAGACGTGCTTCAAATCGACCTATAGTCTTCGCCTGAAGGATAGTTTCTGTTATTGCCAGCCGGGGTCAGTTGGCGAAATTCAGTTGCGAGCGAGAGAGGTCAGACAGCGCGAGCAAATGGTCGAGTGTCGCGCGGTCTCTTTGATTCGCATGTCGGCTTCTTTGATCGATATTATCGTTTGAAAGCGCGCGCTTGGGTCTCCTCACGACTAGAAGGTAGATCGAATGCGACTAGAGGGTAGATCGATTTTCTACCGTAATCTGGCAAACTATCTCCCAGAATAATATTATATATTCGATCATATCACACTGGAGTTCAATGTTCAATCACAGTAAGTTTTGTTGTTATCCTATCAGTATCGATAGCAAACCATTGTTTTCGTGAATAAATGAAATCGATTGAAAATAAAAAAAGATTTTAGAAGCAAGAAAATGATGTCTCAATACGCAGCACTACGCGCCAGCGCTACCGTATAGCCACGGAGGTGAGATAGTTTCCAGACAATTGTCTGATAGCATGATTTGATGAGATGTGAATAGTGAATGTAGTAAAATGTCTCTTCAGCTCTACGTATTCGCTATGTGTCCCTCTCACTTGTTTTAGGCGACACCCCCGCAGCAATTCCAAACTATTGCGGAATTGCGGAACGCGGCACTGGCGCACTGGTCAGAGCATGTCATCGCGTCTTGGTGGAACAACACTCGCTTGGAGACAAAAGACAAACACAGACGGTACATCAATATAATGTTGTTGTTGCTTTTTACTACAGGAATGAAATGTTCGAAATTGATCTCTGTCTGTGTTGTGAACAAAGCCACTGTAGGAAGCGATTGTATGTAGTGCAGAATTTCTCTCCCCACATCCCTCTCTTCCTCTTTCCTGTCTCTCCTTTTCTCTTTGTTCCGCTCTTCTTCTCTCTTCCTCTCTTTCTCTCTCTCCCTCTCTCTCTCTCCCTCTCTCTCTCTCTCTCCCTCTCCCTCTCCCTCTCACCGTCCCCGCCCCGAACACATTCGCAGCCGCGTTGGCCGCCGGCCGATCGCTCGCGTGTATCTGCCCCAGCCAGTCCTGCAAAGGAA
This sequence comes from Rhabditoides inermis, assembly GCA_963966185.1. Taxonomy (NCBI): domain Eukaryota; kingdom Metazoa; phylum Nematoda; class Chromadorea; order Rhabditida; family Rhabditidae; genus Rhabditoides; species Rhabditoides inermis. The sequence goes on from CAWZYM010000283.1 coordinate 498,072, forward strand.
TCAAATTTGTTTTTGTATTTATCATTATTAGTATGTTTGAAGTTTGATGAAATCAGAATTATGTTCGTTCATTGGAACAGTTAAAGTGAAGTGAGTGCAGCGTATGGAAGATGTTTCCTCTTTTTGTTGAACTTTCACAAAGTACATTCTATTGATTGCCGAATGTGTACAATTATGAAAAAGAGTATATTAAATGTAAAATTGTGAATTGAAAAATTTAAAAAAAAACCTCCGCCACATCGTCGTCTGATTGTTGCGAGGAGATCGAGTAGGCGAGGGAGTCACGACGGCTGGAGAGGGGATAGAGAGAGAGGGAGAGAGAGAGAGAGAGAGAGAGAGAGAGAGAGAGAGAGAGAGGAGAGAGAGAGAGAGAGGGGGGGGAAGGAAGAGAGAGAGGGAGGGAGAGAGAGAGGAGGGAAGGAGAGAGAGAGGAGAGAAAGTTGAAAGAGAGAGAGAGAGGGAGAGAGAGGGAGAGAGAGAGGAAAGAGAGAGAGAGAGTTGAAAGAGAGAGAGAGAGATGGGGAGAGAGAGTTGAGAGAGAGAGACCCACTTCTTCAATGCAGCCGGCACGATCATGTTCTCCTTTTCCAAGAATCGGTTCGTGGCGTTGTGGGGAACTATGAATATACTGTTCTTGAACGTGAGAGATTACTTATCTCATGCGAGCCACTCTCTTTAGGAACGCAATGAAACGTAACAAAGGAAGATATAGTCAACCCACCCGAGTTCGCTCGCGGCCTCCGATAGCTATAGTCCGAAGGGGGCCGGTAGCGGTCGCGGCTCTGCGGGCGTCTAAAGTGCTTTCAGTATATTCGAAGAAACGCTCTGGTTGTTGCACAAAACATGTTTAGACTAGATATGATAAACCAATAACGGTTTGTAACACACAGTGAGTTTGACATTATCACTTGTCATTATCAATGAATGAATTTTAATCACAAATACGTTGCACCACTCATTACAGCCACATATTACATATGTCCCCATATGTTTCCGGAATACACAATGATAAACAACTGATTGATTGCCACACCCCTTCCACCCACCTGCTCTCCCGACTGTCCACACTCTCCCGACTCTCTCTCCTCGTCTTCCCGCTGCTCTCCCGGCTCTTCCGACTCTCCTTGCTGTATGGTCTCGTTGGAGACGGTAGACGGTCGAGCACCGGAGGCGTGGGGGAGCGCTGTGAATATCAGAATTCATACATCAAATCGGATGATGGAGTGGCCCAGGCTCCAATTTGAAAGACTCACATAGGACGCCGAGTCTCTCCTATCGGGCGTGGCCTCCCTCCGCGGCGGGGTCTTCTGCGGGGTGCTCTGTCGGGGCGGGGTCCTCGGCAGGGCGCTGCCATCTCTATCGCGGGGAGGAGTGCGCGGTGGGGTCTAAACTTTTTTTTCTGTATTTTTGAATTTCATTTCGACATCTGCGGTTTTAAAACAGCATGAGCCGTTCATTTTGACAGTAATAACATACCAGCACGTACCTTTGTTTCCCTTCGTTCTTTGGTTGGAGGTCTCGCTGGTGAGTTTGGCTTCACTAATGATTGATCAAGTGGAGCTTCCACCCTTGTTGGAGAGAGTTCTAAAAACGGTGCTTGCGGGGTGGGTGAAAGGGCTAAAAGCACTCTCATTTGCATACATTTGTTAGAACCATCTTACTTTGCAACACGGGCATCATTGGTACTGGTGGTTTCGCATTCGCATTGCTCAGTTGTGGTGGTTTCGGTTCACTCGGGGTGTGGGTTGCTTGTCTCAGTTCATGCAGCGCCTTCTTCAACCTTCTTCTCCCTATTGTACTGTCCAACACGTCTTTCTCTTCTTTGTTCGTATTCAATTGTAAGGACGCCGTTGTGGAAGATAAATCTGTCATACCGTATTAGCTGTCGTAAAGCAAGAAATGGACTTACCGATAGGCTTGAAGTACTTTGGCTTGTAGCTCATCGAATGATCCAGTTGAAGGGACTTGGGCTTGTGAATCGGAACATCGTCGTGGGTCGGATCGTTCTGAAGTCAAATGTACAGTACTCCGGTACTACAGTAATACAGTAGTACCGGAATATGCTCGATCAGCCGCGAGTCGACAGCCGCGAGAATGTTCGCCCGCAGCGCCTTCATCTCTCCCTTCAGGTCAGCTGCGCGCTGGAAGTCGCCTTCCCTGAAAATCGTTTTTTTTCCCGTGTTTGTCACATTTTCACAAGAGTTCATTGGCACAGCTCGATTTTGGCAAGACAGGATGATGAGAGGATGTGAGCAAGTGCAAGAGATGATGACAACAGAGCACAATAGAGATGTCGGGGGGAATTCGTTTCTAATCATCTCTCACTTGATGGCCCTCCCCTGATCGCCCTCCAACTCCCGCATCTCCACCTTGGACTTCTTCAGGTTCCTCAGGATGTACTGCGCGTTCTTCGCCAGCTCGAAGTCTTCTAGCTGTGTTTGATATTTCTTTACTTATGTTTTACTAGTATATGTGGTAACAGGAGAATGCTCACCATAATCGCCTTCTCCTTGTTTTTCTCTATCGTCTTCTCCAGCTCCTCCAGCTCTCTGGTATACCGACCGTTCTGCTTATCCTGAAAAACATCGATCCGCAATCATAATAATAGTGATTTATGCATATATTTTATGGTAATCTGGTACAACATGATCGAAACATATTGCACAAGACATAAAGGGGGTTTCAAAAAGACCACGAGGCAAATCGTTGATCCTGTGATGCGTAAACATTATACGTGAACGTGAACGGACTGCCATACCTTCTCCTTCTCCACGTCTTTCTTCTTCGGCTGACTGCGGAATCCGGGCGTCTCCAGACCACCCGGGATCTCGACTCCGTAGACTTTCAGAGAGGAGAGACCGACCTGAGTGATTCTTTTTACGTTTCAAGGAATCCGTAAATACCGGGAAAGAATGTTTTGCGGCAATTAATCAGTTTTTGACGAGAATCCCGCATTACGTGGACATTGATTATAAAAGTTCAGTTGATTGTTCTTCTCAGAAGTCACAACTGTTCCTCACCCTTGCCTCCCTGTTGTCTTCACTGAAACATGGATCATGGAGCACCAGCTTGATGATAGTGCAAGACTCGTCCGTGTAAATAGTCTTCGTTTCCGACTGGTTCGAACCATTCACGTTATCCTTGAAGAAGAGCTGACTGAAACAATGTGTTCATCCTGCTGTGAAGTTTCCGTTGTTGCATGTTTAAATCAAGCGTGCTCACCCCAGTTTCTTAAAGTCTCCTTCGAATGGATTGATGAGCGCTCCCCTCCGCTCCACTGTATCCACGGAGACTTCGACTGCCCTGGCTGGAATACGTTTCAGAGTTACACTAGTCGACAAGCGAAACAACACATTCAATTTTCAATCGGTAGAATAGCGTAGAACCATGTATGATAACCGTCAGCTGAACCTCACTCACGGATATAGTGTTGGTGTGCCTGGATGACGAGCTTCTCCACGTTGCTCCGCTTCCGCAGCTGGATCGCGATTTGGTGAGGAAACGTGGTGCCACTAAATGTTATAGAAGTTAGATTCATCCACACTTAAGTAGTAGATAGGCTACCTGAGGAAGTGTCAGGCATGCCAGACAGAGAAAAAAAGTCTCACCGTTTAGTAACATACGGTTCGCTGACAAGTGCCTTATCGATGACGTCATAGTCATCCTCGTTTTCCTCCAAAACGCGAAACTCCAATTCGCGCGGCATTTCGGAGATTGTGGGATGCGGTTGTTTCGACTTTTCGTATAGTCGTCGTTTTGGAAGACCCTAGCAACCTCTGCTGAGAAACATCGAAACTAAAGAGAAGAGGAGGCACAAAGAGAGAGAGAGAGAGAGAGAGAGAGAGAGAGGGGGGGGGGGGGGAGAGAGAGGGTGGAAGGGGGAGGAGTGAAACCACTCCTCACTTGCTCTTTTCTTCCTTATCAACCGGTGTTGCTGAGCAGCCGCGAAAGAGGCTACGTTGTCAATAACTCACTAAAGCAATAACTAACCAACTAAGCATAACCATCACCAAAACAAAAGATACGAATATACTTCTGCACGTGGTGAAATATTCAATATTTATCTTTTCATGAATACAAACACAATCCCAGAAAGTGTAAATCACAGAATGGGAAAAACCACGAATTGAGTTCTATCGAGTGAGCAAATATAAATCATTATTGGCACTTTCAATTCTCCTCGTTCATCTAGGCGCTCGGCTGGTTCTGCTCCAGTCCCAGCTGGTCGCGGATCACCCGCACGCGGCTCTTGATCTGGAAGAAACAGTTGAGAGAGAGAGAGAGAGAGAGAGAGAGAGAGAGAGAGAGAAGCCTCACCATGTCCCAGGCAAAGTAGCATCCATATAGGGTGCGCGCCGTTCCGGGGGCGTTTCTGAACGCGTCGCGAGTGTGCAGCAGACGGGTGTTCGACCACAGCACCGTGTCGCCTAGAAGAGGATCTCTCTCTCTCTCTCTCTCTCTCCTCTCTCTTCTCTCCTCTCACCATTCTCCAGCTGGAACTTGAGCACGTTCTCGGGCCGGTAGCACATATCCGTGAACACCTTCATCGCCCTGAAAATCAATGGATAATCAATCAATACATAGAGAGAGAGATAGAGAAAGAGATACCTGTATATCTCCTGCACCGTCTCCGGCTCGCAGTCGTAAAACCAGCTGCGCATCGCGTTTCCGAACTGGATCTTCACCACGCGGCCAGAGTCGTCCAAGCTGAAAGACTACCGTAATCCTAAGGGAACAATACAAATCAAATTATTAATCTACCGTATTCTAAGGGAACGAAGTAGATCAAATTATTATCCTACCGTAATTCTAAGGGAACGAAGTAGATCAAATTATTCTCTTACCGTAATTCTAAGAGAACGAAGTAGATAAAAATTATTCTCCTACCGTAACTCTAAGGGAACGAAGTAAATCAAATTATTCCCCTACCGTATTTCTAAGGAAACGAAGTAGATCAAATTATTCCCCTACCGTAATTCTAAGGGAACGAAGTAGATCAAATTATTAATCTACCGTATTCTAAGGGAACGAAGTAGATCAAACTATTCTCCTACCGAAATCCTAAGGAAACGAAGTAGATCAAATTATTCTCCTACCGTAATCCTAAGGGAACGAAGTAGATGAAATTATTCTTCTACCGTAATTCTAAAGGAACGAAGCAGATCAAAATATTCTGCTACAGTAATCTTAAGGGAACGAAGTAGATCGAATTATTCTCCTACCGTAATCCTAAGGGAAAGTAGCAGTTCAAAATTATTCTTCTACCGTAATCCTATGAAAACGAAGCGATCATTGAAGACCGTATGTACTCACCGTATCACCTTGTGTCGGGCGCACATGTCAAATGAGTACGTCTGCGGCTCGCCCGTAACAGAGTCGTGCACATCATATCCTTCCTGAAAAAATCCATCAATCAATAAATCAATATTCGATCGATACCTCAATATACTCGGCCGAGTAGGTGGTGAGCAGACGGAAGAGGTCGGGGTGCTCGCGGCGCATCTAAGGAGAATATGATAAATCGATAATCAATCAATACATCGATACCTGCTCGGCGACGTGGAATCCGTCGACAAATATGCTGTTTCCGCCCTCGGCCGCGCGCGAGAACATGTGCAGCATTTGCAGCTGCAACGAGGGGAAGATGTAGGAGATTCGTCAAAACTCCAACCCCTCTGATATAGTTTTATTCTGAGGATTGGGATCCTTGTACATTTGACTACAGAAATGAAGATACTCATTTTCCGTGCGGGACCACACACCGGGCAGTCGGTGAAAATGATCTCGCAGGTTGCACTCTCGAAAGCGCCTGGTCATTTCTCGCTGGCATTGGATGGATCCGACATCATTTTAACCGACTGCCCGGTGTGTGGTCCCACACGGAAAATGAGTATCTTCATTTCTGTAGTAAAATGTACAACGTCTCCAACTATCCCCCTGAACAATACTATACCACAAGTAATGAGTAGCAATGAGAAAGAGGAAAAAGAGGTACAGAAAAAAAGAGAGGGAGAGGGAGAGGGAGAGGGAGAGGGAGAGGGAGAGGGAGAGGGAGAGGGAGAGGGAGAGGGAGAGGGAGAGGGAGAGGGAGCAATGAATACCTGGGGCGGGTTGGCGAGCGAGGGGAAGTCGGTGTGGAAGGGCAGCTCTCCGTCCGATGCATACGCCATGTTCGACGCGTCCGCTTTGGTGGACACCTCGAACACCTCACTGCAAACGGACAATCAATTGCGCAATTAATCAATTATCGATCACGAAATCAAAAAAAAGAAATGAGAGATTATCTACCCACCCAAAGTGCGTTCTCTGGATGAGGCCGATGCGCCTGCCAATGTCCTGCACGGCGGTGCGGCCTGAACGGAAAAGAGTCGAAGACAGTTCGAAGCTCGAATGTAGTGGTCTAAGTGTAATAACAGGATAATGGGACAATGGATGGCAATAGGCAATTCGATACGCATGCACACAATATACGCACCTCCCACCGGGCCGCCCTTGACGACCGCGATGCCGTCGAGGCACACCGCCTCGAGAAAGTCGTGCAGCGTCTGCGAGATGACTCTCTCTCTCTCTCTCTCTCTTCCTCTTGTCTTTCCACTTCTCGTATCTATTGCTAGTGTACCCATACGTATCAAATGTATCTTAGCCTTCTCTCCCTCCTCATCTATTTCTCTCTCTCTCTCTCTCACCCACCTTATCGTCGTTGAGCAACTTGTCGTGGTCGAAGCGTTTCAGCCGCGACTCGATCTCTGACTTGCCCCACGTCGACTCCGGGAAGAGATAGACCTGTGAGGAATTCTCTCTCTCTCTCTTTCTCTCTCTCTCTCTCCCACCCTCTCACTTTTCTCCTCCTCGCCCGGGCCGCATCGTCCGTGGGGTTGCGCAGTCGCAGCCAGTCAGACGGGTAGCTGAAGGGGGCGGGGTCAGAGTGGGCGTGGTTTCACTCACCGGCTGTGCACGTCTCCCGGCCAGTCGATCACCAGCTCCTGGCTCGTCGCGTCCACGGAAATCGAGGACGGCGAGGCTTCGACGTCGAATGCGCGCCTGGAACTTTTTTCAGATTAGCATGTAATCCCGGACATTGTGGACATATGCGCGAACGCTGCACTGGCTGATACGTGATAAGATAAAGGTGTGCAGGTAGAGAAGCGCACGTGCGGGCGAGAGAAAAAGGATAGGCAGTGGCAAAGCACAAAGTGCGCACTCGGAATGCGTACCACGGACACACAGTTCAAAAAGAATGCACCGCTATATCACCAATAGGGGAGGCAAAAGAATTGGCAACGCACATGGTGAGGTTCCTAGCAGTCATGGCAGGAGAGCGGGTGTAGGTCTTCTCATCTGGGGAGCAGTCGCGCAGCCAGATAAGAGGGAAGCGGCCGGAGGTACCTGATTATGCAAATTTTATTTTGAAAAAAAATCTTTAATCGTGGTATGCTATCGGTCCATTTTTTTGGTTCTGGATCACCAGACGATGTTGTGAGAAGTTGTGAGTCAAATGTTTTGCTTGGACATGGAAAACATGATAGAAAAAGCGCACCGTCGCTCCATTTCAGGCTGAGTATGCGGTCCTGGACGGAGACGCTCGACTCGAGGAGCGCCTTCTGGCTGGCGAATCGTCTAAACAAGGAGTGTAAACAAGTAAACAATGCACATGTAAACATGTAAACAAAACACATCGAACCTGGATAAAGCGCGTGAGATCATGGAGTGCGGACGTGCGGTGTGCTGCTAGCAGACTGGTTGTCTCTCTCTCACTCTCCCGCAGCCCTGTGTACTTTGGACTCTAGTGACCCGTAGTGAGAGAGTGAGAGAGAAAGTGATTAGATCCGAACAATCGCACGAGCCAGAATTGGCGTGCACTACGAACTAACAATACGCGCATATTCGAGTATGAGGAAGTGAACCACGAGGGAATGATAAATTAGTGCGCGCAGCGCACTAAATAAAGATTACCACCATTTTCTCAACTTTTTTGATTGCTACGATTAAGTGACGAATATGCGTCTAAATGCAGCAATAGCGAAAATGGTGTAAATTTGTAACACGTGGAACATAAAAATTTATTTTTTCTGCATGATTGTTTTTTGTATTTAATTTTTTGTATTTTTTGTATTACTTATTATTACTTAATAATTACTTAACATTTAACCATCGTCGTCGCAATTGCGAGATTTCAGACATGACCATGTCATATGCTTTGATTTGCTCAAAGTTCCGCCCTCCGCCGAAACCACCGCAAGTTGCCCTTTTTCCTCGATTCCAGGTTTGTTCTGATTTGATTCAATTTGAACAGATTATATTACTTTTTTTAAGATTTTTTTTAAAAGATTCCTAATATATTTTATGAATTCACTGAAACTTTGTTAGGAAGCCAAGATCGTTCTTCGTATCCAACTTCATTCCGTTGGAGCCGTTGTGGGTCGGCGGTTCTTCCGACTGCGCCTGATGGAGGTATGTTCAATGGCCATTTGATTGCATGTTTAGATTCGCATCAAACTTTTTTGTTTATTGCAGGATGCTTTTCGTGTGAACTTGTCGATTGACACGACGAACCTGCTTGTGAAGGGTCGTCGATGGATGGTAATTTAAATGTCATGCAGTTTATTTGGTTATGTTTCAGGTGACCCGTTTCGTTGAATTTTTCGTCGAAGCGTATTCCACCTTCATTTCCACGGGGGAAGATCTGCAATGTAAGGTTCGTCGGCAGTGTGGTGGAGACATCGCTGAGCAGAGGTGAGCATTGACGTCTACTTTGCACTACTCTGTTACCGACTGGTATTTCTTATATTAATATATATATATATATATATATATATTCAGTTTTGTTTTTTGACGTGTCAGTGGTTATTGTATTGTAGGGACATGGAGGCTGATCAGACTCATACGATGTACCAGCGACTCGTACACGTGAACGGCAAGTTCGCAGGACGATGCGGCTACACTAGGAGCTCCCCTGTGAGTGATATCGATTCGATCGTTTATTGTTGATGTTGTTGCTTCAGGTGTGCTCGCGTGGTGTGTACGTGAAGCTGCAGATGCACAAGAAGAAGCCAATGGAGCACCAGCGGATGAATCCTTATCATAGGTAAATCTCCGTTATCTTGTTAACGTTATTATATATATATATATATATATATATATATATAGAACAACTGAACAACGAAACTTTTATGATGTACAGGGAAGCGCAAGTCGTGTCCAGTGTGCAGTCACAACCCCGCACTGTCGATGATAGCGCTGCCGAGGACAAGGAGAAGGTGTTTAGTTTGTTTTATTCTTTTAATTCATTTTTTACGGTTATGTTGTTGTTTCAGGTGTGCTCGCGTAGTGTGGAGTGCATGGGGAAAGAGGCCGAGGAGAAGGACGTGAAGCTGCAGATGCCTTTCAGCGAGAAGAAGTCGGTGGAGCACCAGCGGATGAAGCCTATTCACAGGTAAATATCCGTTATATATTTTTACGTATTCAATTATAATATATATATATATATATATATATATATATATAACAGTAGAACAACTGAACAACGAAACTTTTATGATGTACAGGGAAGCGCAAGTCGTGTCCAGTGTGCAGTCACAACCCCGCACTGTCGATGATAGCGCTGCCGAGGACAAGGAGAAGGTGTTTAGTTTGTTTTATTCTTTTAATTCATTTTTAACGGTCATGTTGTTGTTTCAGGTGTGCTCGCGTAGTGTGGAGTGCATGGGGAAAGAGGCCGAGGAGAAGGACGTGAAGCTGCAGATGCCTTTCAGCGAGAAGAAGTCAGTGGAGCACCAGCAGATGAAGCCCATTCACAGGTAAATATCCGTTATATATTTTTACGTATTCAAATAATATATATATATATATATATATATATATATATATATATATATAACAGTAGAACAACTGAACAACGAAACTTTTATGATGTACAGGGAAGCACAAGTCGTGTCCAGTGTGCAGTCACAACCCCGCACTGTCGATGATAGCGCTGCCGAGGACAAGGAGAAGGTGTTTAGTTTGTTTTATTCTTTTAACTAGCGAACCAGCGAACCAAAACCTCTTCCCACATTTTCTAGGAAGAAATTTTCTTCTAACTTTTTCCCTCTTTAGATTATATTCGGCTCGCAGTTAGCTCATGATTTTTTTAATGAAAACATTATCGTAGATTTTGAATATACAGAATACTAAACGGAATGCAATGCAGATTTTCCATGGTGTTCATATTTCTATTTCGCTGATCATCTCACATGACCACGTGGCGTAGTGGTGTTGCGTAGTGGCGTAGCGAGAGCGCTCTCGCTGACCAAGCACCCATGCGCAGGTTCGACTTTGGGTACCCTTGTCAAGTTTTGTCAAGATGAAAAAACCATCCAACTGGTTCTGATCTTTGTATAACAATTCTGATGTCTCTCGTGAAAAGAGTTGATCTCTTTTGCGGGCTCACCATAGATTCATGAAATGATTCATATTTTAGAATTTCATTCTTATGCATTGAAAATATAAAAGTTGTCATATCTTTGTTTCTTTATATGTGATCTTTTTGCTGATGGGCAGGGTGTCAAATGTGCTCTCATTTCTCTGCGCTCTCGCGCGCATATTGCTCCCACGATTCTTTCTTTCCCGCCGGCCGTCGTGTAGTCTAGCCGCTAACTAAGATTATTACTACGTGTGCTTCTTGTTTTTGGATGTATCATTACGTATTCAAGTGGTCTCTTCTAGTCCTCTCTGATTAAGAATGAAAACGCATTCACGTTTTGCTTCACAAGCTAGTGAATTTCACGGACCAATTTGGCATAACTAATTTGTCTAGTATCATATTGCTGTATTTTAATGAGTTTACAATTTCTTATCTACTGTCTAATGTCGGTCTGTCGAATTGGTAGGTAGTGATTGCGCGAGCTGACAAACTGTGCGCGTGTGTCTCCGTTACTGTGCCATCTTCTCTCGGCAAATCGATATTTGTGTTCACTGCCCCGCCACCCCTATTCGCACTGCCCTATTCATTCGCGCGGTCAGACAGGCAAACAGCGATTGTTGTGCGTGTTTTTCCCTCACTGGGCTCTCCTCTCTCGGAAATTCGATAAGCATCGCCCCATTCATTCGCGCCCGTTATTCTCAAATCCTATATTTTTCTGAAAGTGTTTACAACTTTTTCACTTGGTATCACACGAATTTATAGGCACCAATCTCTCCCTCTCTCTGTTCAAATCGGTTCCGTGTGTTTGTGTGTTCGTTACCCAAACACAATTCTTCACATTGTCTTGTTCATCGCGCGAATGTCGTTCACGATCATGTTTTTACTTATAATTCTGATTCAGGTGTGACGATCGTGTTCAATTTCTACAAATATATATATGCTATATTTCTACCGTCATTTTCTATATTCCTTCGATACCAGCTGCTGGTTGCTCTGGACCGCACAAATTTTCTTGTTTTCTTTGTGAGAGGACGGAAGACATGTGTGGGCTAGAGCAATCAGCGGCACTTCACATCTGAATTGAAAAGGTATGTGATGTTTTGACGGGGCGTGACGAGATATGAAAATTTGATTATAATTGCATTGAAAATATTATAATTTGTTATACACAAAAACAGATTTTAGGTTTTAGGTGGACGTTGGTGCCTCTCTTCCAATGCGGACTTTGACAACAATATGAGATATGACTATATAGCAATGTGAATTGTTATCATTTGACCCTAGTCGCTCTAATCGCTGGATCTGCTAGAAGATAACGAGAGGGTTCTAGTGGTTCGTCTCTTTTTTCAGCTGCTACATAAATCTTTGTCAGATGTGTTTCACTCCTGGTCTCTGTAATACTCCCTTTCTGTTTCATCTCTATCAATCATTTCTGTCATGTGTTCGTTCATTTCATGCGTAAGTCATGTCGAACAGGTGTCTGATTACCTTTTTTTCTAACAAAAAATCAAAGGTCTCTGGTGGCAAAATGGAGCATATGCGATATGAGATAAGCATGCTATTTTGAGATTAGCATATTCTAAATAGTGGTAAACATTTTCCCATGATCCAAATCATTCACTTAATTTTACAAAAGTAACACATCGAATAACCTTCACATTTATTGTGTTCACAACGTTTAAAACATGCTACGTTTACGCCAGTCAAAATATGTGATATTCTTGGGAGCCTCATCCTCGGAATCAGAATCCGACGAAGAAGAGTCCTTCTTGGCGGGCGCAGCCTTGACCGTGGTGGCCTTCACGAGAGCAGCCTGAAAAATCAAATACATCATGAAATGCAAATAAGACACTCTAATGTAACCTACTTACCTTTTTGGGAGCCTCATCCTCGGAGTCCGAATCCTTCTTGGCGGGCGCAGCCTTAGCTGGGGTCGCCTTCACGGGAGCAGCCTTCTTGGGGGCCACATCCTCAGAATCGGAATCCGACGAAGAAAAGTCCTTCTTGGCGGGCGCAGCCTTGACCGTGGTGGCCTTCACGGGAGCAGCCTGAAAAATCAAATACATCATGAAATGCAAATAATACACACTCAAATGCAACCTATTCACCTTTTTGGGAGCCTCTTTCTCGGAGTCCGAATCCTTCTTGGCGGGCGCAGCCTTAGCAGGGGTCGCCTTCACGGGAGCAGCCTTCTTGGGGGCCACATCCTCAGAATCGGAATCCGACGAAGAAAAGTCCTTCTTGGCGGGCGCAGCCTTGACCGTGGTGGCCTTCACGAGAGCAGCCTGAAAAATCAAATACATCATGAAATGCAAATAAGACACTCTAATGTAACCTATTCACCTTTTTGGGAGCCTCATTCTCGGAGTCCGAATCCTTCTTGGCGGGCGCAGCCTTAGCAGGGGTCGCCTTCACGGGAGCAGCCTTCTTGGGGGCCTCATCCTCAGAATCGGAATCCGACGAAGAAGAGTCCTTCTTGGCGGGCGCAGCCTTGACCGTGGTGGCCTTCACGGGAGCAGCCTGAAAAATCAAATACATCATGAAATGCAAATAAGACACTCTAATGTAACCTATTCACCTTTTTGGGAGCCTCATCCTCGGAGTCCGAATCCTTCTTGGCGGGCGCAGCCTTAGCTGGGGTCGCCTTCACGGGAGCAGCCTTCTTGGGGGCCACATCCTCAGAATCGGAATCCGACGAAGAAGAGTCCTTCTTGGCGGGCGCAGCCTTGACCGTGGTGGCCTTCACGGGAGCAGCCTGAAAAATCAAATACATCATGAAATGCAAATAATACACACTCAAATGCAACCTATTCACCTTTTTGGGAGCCTCATTCTCGGAGTCCGAATCCTTCTTGGCGGGCGCAGCCTTAGCAGGGGTCGCCTTCACGGGAGCAGCCTTCTTGGGGGCCACATCCTCAGAATCGGAATCCGACGAAGAAGAGTCCTTCTTGGCGGGCGCAGCCTTGACCGTGGTGGCCTTCACGGGAGCAGCCTGAAAAATCAAATACATCATGAAATGCAAATAATACACACTCAAATGCAACCTATTCACCTTTTTGGGAGCCTCATTCTCGGAGTCCGAATCCTTCTTGGCGGGCGCAGCCTTAGCAGGGGTCGCCTTCACGGGAGCAGCCTTCTTGGGGGCCTCATCCTCAGAATCGGAATCCGACGAAGAAGAGTCCATCTTGGCGGGCGCAGCCTTGACCGTGGTGGCCTTCACGGGAGCAGCCTGAAAAATCAAATACATCATGAAATGCAAATAAGACACAGACTTGTACAGACTTAAAATATCCTTACAGCGTGCTTGACACGTTGTTGGACTCTTGCACGCAAAATAACCTACAATTGGAAATGAATTAAATTCAATTGATGAAAAATTATCATTATTCAAATTAATCATGGTTCATAGATGATATGCGCTCAAAGGCGATAATGTATTCGATCGGCTCAAGGCCATATAGTTCACAAACGGAAACAATAAATTCATTGAATATCGAGGAAACACATGACAATCGGCGAAAGGCATCTTGCAGTTGAACGCGTACAGCACCTCCCTTCCAACGGGCAACAGAGCACTAAAAATGGGTAATAACACGGTAGTATAGGTACGTCATAAAATTTTTGACTCACATTGATAGACGCTATGAGGCTGTTGATATTCTCGACGCATGTGAAAAGAGAAGGGATGATGAACTTCACAAGTTGAGAGCAATTCCGAATCGTTGATATCACATCGATCTGAAAGATATAATCGTTAAACAATATTGCTGGTTCGGCTAATTGAATACATAAAAAGAACTTTAAAACCTAATTTGATTAAAAATAAAGAAAGAGTGCATGAAATCGGAGAGTGGCAATATAAGAAAAAAATATTTCATTGATTGTTTTCATTGTACCCATCTGTTAAATGTTTTCCCCTTCCCTTTTCTTTCGCTTTTTGAATGCATCGGGGGGCTGCCGCCCCCCGCACCCCCCGCTTTTCTCTCGCTTTTTTAATGCATCGGGGGGCTGCCGCCCCCCGCACCCCCCGCTTTTCTCTCGCTTTTTTAATGCATCGGGGGGCTGCCGCCCCCCGCACCCCCCGCTTTTCTCTCGCTTTTTTATTGCATCGGGGGGCTGCCGCCCCCCGCACCCCCCGCTTTTCTCTCGCTTTTTTTATTGCATCGGGGGGCTGCCGCCCCCCGCACCCCCCGCTTTTCTCTCGCTTTTTTAATGCATCGGGGGGCTGCCGCCCCCCGCACCCCCCGCTTTTTTTATTGCATCGGGGAGCTGCCGCCCCCCGCACCCCCCGCATCACTTGTTTTGATCCACTATCTCCGCCATCCAATCTCTCTCTCTCTCTCTCTCTCCCTCTCTCTCTCTCTCTACACTCTTCTCTAACTGTCTGTCTCTTTCCCAATGGATCGTCTTCCCACTAACAGGTCAGATTTGCATTTGACCATACATACATTGCATCTCTCACGGCTCACACAAATAGCCGCTAGTAAAGTGTTCTCAAGTTCTGATCCGGCCAGCGGCAACCGGGACACATTTTGAACACATATAACCGATGACATCACGTAACTTTTTCATACACGCAATTTAATATTCCCAAAAGCTAAAAGAAGGTTAATTAAAAGAATAAAACAAACTAAACACCTTCTCCTTGTCCTCGGCAGCGCTATCATCGACAGTGCGGGGTTGTGACTGCACACTGGACACGACTTGTGCTTCCCTGTACATCATAAAAGTTTCGTTGTTCAGTTGTTCTACTGTTATATATATATATATATATATATATATATATATATATATATTATAATTGAATACGTAAAAATATATAACGGATATTTACCTGTGAATGGGCTTCATCTGCTGGTGCTCCACTGACTTCTTCTCGCTGAAAGGCATCTGCAGCTTCACGTCCTTCTCCTCGGCCTCTTTCCCCATGCACTCCACACTACGCGAGCACACCTGAAACAACAACATGACCGTTAAAAATGAATTAAAAGAATAAAACAAACTAAACACCTTCTCCTTGTCCTCGGCAGCGCTATCATCGACAGTGCGGGGTTGTGACTGCACACTGGACACGACTTGTGCTTCCCTGTACATCATAAAAGTTTCGTTGTTCAGTTGTTCTACTGTTATATATATATATATATATATATATATATATATATATATATATATATATATTATAATTGAATACGTAAAAATATATAACGGATATTTACCTGTGAATGGGCTTCATCTGCTGGTGCTCCACTGACTTCTTCTCGCTGAAAGGCATCTGCAGCTTCACGTCCTTCTCCTCGGCCTCTTTCCCCATGCACTCCACACTACGCGAGCACACCTGAAACAACAACATGACCGTTAAAAATGAATTAAAAGAATAAAACAAACTAAACACCTTCTCCTTGTCCTCGGCAGCGCTATCATCGACAGTGCGGGGTTGTGACTGCACACTGGACACGACTTGCGCTTCCCTGTACATCATAAAAGTTTCGTTGTTCAGTTGTTCTACTGTTATATATATATATATATATATATATATATATTATAATTGAATACGTAAAAATATATAACGGATATTTACCTGTGAATAGGCTTCATCCGCTGGTGCTCCACCGACTTCTTCTCGCTGAAAGGCATCTGCAGCTTCACGTCCTTCTCCTCGGCCTCTTTCCCCATGCACTCCACACTACGCGAGCACACCTGAAACAACAACATAACCGTAAAAAATGAATTAAAAGAATAAAACAAACTAAACACCTTCTCCTTGTCCTCGGCAGCGCTATCATCGACAGTGCGGGGTTGTGACTGCACACTGGACACGACTTGCGCTTCCCTGTACATCATAAAAGTTTCGTTGTTCAGTTGTTCTATATATATATATATATATATATATATATATAATAACGTTAACAAGATAACGGAGATTTACCTATGATAAGGATTCATCCGCTGGTGCTCCATTGGCTTCTTCTTGTGCATCTGCAGCTTCACGTACACACCACGCGAGCACACCTGAAGCAACAACATCAACAATAAACGATCGAATCGATATCACTCACAGGGGAGCTCCTAGTGTAGCCGCATCGTCCTGCGAACTTGCCGTTCACGTGTACGAGTCGCTGGTACATCGTATGAGTCTGATCAGCCTCCATGTCCCTACAATACAATAACCACTGACACGTCAAAAAACAAAACTGAATATATATATATATATATATATATATTAATATAAGAAATACCAGTCGGTAACAGAGTAGTGCAAAGTAGACGTCAATGCTCACCTCTGCTCAGCGATGTCTCCACCACACTGCCGACGAACCTTACATTGCAGATCTTCCCCCGTGGAAATGAAGGTGGAATACGCTTCGACGAAAAATTCAACGAAACGGGTCACCTGAAACATAACCAAATAAACTGCATGACATTTAAATTACCATCCATCGACGACCCTTCACAAGCAGGTTCGTCGTGTCAATCGACAAGTTCACACGAAAAGCATCCTGCAATAAACAAAAAAGTTTGATGCGAATCTAAACATGCAATCAAATGGCCATTGAACATACCTCCATCAGGCGCAGTCGGAAGAACCGCCGACCCACAACGGCTCCAACGGAATGAAGTTGGATACGAAGAACGATCTTGGCTTCCTAACAAAGTTTCAGTGAATTCATAAAATATATTAGGAATCTTTTAAAAAAAATCTTAAAAAAAGTAATATAATCTGTTCAAATTGAATCAAATCAGAACAAACCTGGAATCGAGGAAAAAGGGCAACTTGCGGTGGTTTCGGCGGAGGGCGGAACTTTGAGCAAATCAAAGCATATGACATGGTCATGTCTGAAATCTCGCAATTGCGACGACGATGGTTAAATGTTAAGTAATTATTAAGTAATAATAAGTAATACAAAAAATACAAAAAATTAAATACAAAAAACAATCATGCAGAAAAAATAAATTTTTATGTTCCACGTGTTACAAATTTACACCATTTTCGCTATTGCTGCATTTAGACGCATATTCGTCACTTAATCGTAGCAATCAAAAAAGTTGAGAAAATGGTGGTAATCTTTATTTAGTGCGCTGCGCGCACTAATTCATTTTTAACGGTCATGTTGTTGTTTCAGGTGTGCTCGCGTAGTGTGGAGTGCATGGGGAAAGAGGCCGAGGAGAAGGACGTGAAGCTGCAGATGCCTTTCAGCGAGAAGAAGTCAGTGGAGCACCAGCAGATGAAGCCCATTCACAGGTAAATATCCGTTATATATTTTTACGTATTCAATTATATATATATATATATATATATATATATATATATATATATAACAGTAGAACAACTGAACAACGAAACTTTTATGATGTACAGGGAAGCACAAGTCGTGTCCAGTGTGCAGTCACAACCCCGCACTGTCGATGATAGCGCTGCCGAGGACAAGGAGAAGGTGTTTAGTTTGTTTTATTCTTTTAATTAACCTTCTTTTAGCTTTTGGGAATATTAAATTGCGTGTATGAAAAAGTTACGTGATGTCATCGGTTATATGTGTTCAAAATGTGTCCCGGTTGCCGCTGGCCGGATCAGAACTTGAGAACACTTTACTAGCGGCTATTTGTGTGAGCCGTGAGAGATGCAATGTATGTATGGTCAAATGCAAATCTGACCTGTTAGTGGGAAGACGATCCATTGGGAAAGAGACAGACAGTTAGAGAAGAGTGTAGAGAGAGAGAGAGAGGGAGAGAGAGAGAGAGAGAGAGATTGGATGGCGGAGATAGTGGATCAAAACAAGTGATGCGGGGGGTGCGGGGGGCGGCAGCTCCCCGATGCAATAAAAAAAGCGGGGGGTGCGGGGGGCGGCAGCCCCCCGATGCATTAAAAAAGCGAGAGAAAAGCGGGGGGTGCGGGGGGCGGCAGCCCCCCGATGCAATAAAAAAAGCGAGAGAAAAGCGGGGGGTGCGGGGGGCGGCAGCCCCCCGATGCAATAAAAAAGCGAGAGAAAAGCGGGGGGTGCGGGGGGCGGCAGCCCCCCGATGCATTAAAAAAGCGAGAGAAAAGCGGGGGGTGCGGGGGGCGGCAGCCCCCCGATGCATTAAAAAAGCGAGAGAAAAGCGGGGGGTGCGGGGGGCGGCAGCCCCCCGATGCATTCAAAAAGCGAAAGAAAAGGGAAGGGGAAAACATTTAACAGATGGGTACAATGAAAACAATCAATGAAATATTTTTTTCTTATATTGCCACTCTCCGATTTCATGCACTCTTTCTTTATTTTTAATCAAATTAGGTTTTAAAGTTCTTTTTATGTATTCAATTAGCCGAACCAGCAATATTGTTTAACGATTATATCTTTCAGATCGATGTGATATCAACGATTCGGAATTGCTCTCAACTTGTGAAGTTCATCATCCCTTCTCTTTTCACATGCGTCGAGAATATCAACAGCCTCATAGCGTCTATCAATGTGAGTCAAAAATTTTATGACGTACCTATACTACCGTGTTATTACCCATTTTTAGTGCTCTGTTGCCCGTTGGAAGGGAGGTGCTGTACGCGTTCAACTGCAAGATGCCTTTCGCCGATTGTCATGTGTTTCCTCGATATTCAATGAATTTATTGTTTCCGTTTGTGAACTATATGGCCTTGAGCCGATCGAATACATTATCGCCTTTGAGCGCATATCATCTATGAACCATGATTAATTTGAATAATGATAATTTTTCATCAATTGAATTTAATTCATTTCCAATTGTAGGTTATTTTGCGTGCAAGAGTCCAACAACGTGTCAAGCACGCTGTAAGGATATTTTAAGTCTGTACAAGTCTGTGTCTTATTTGCATTTCATGATGTATTTGATTTTTCAGGCTGCTCCCGTGAAGGCCACCACGGTCAAGGCTGCGCCCGCCAAGATGGACTCTTCTTCGTCGGATTCCGATTCTGAGGATGAGGCCCCCAAGAAGGCTGCTCCCGTGAAGGCGACCCCTGCTAAGGCTGCGCCCGCCAAGAAGGATTCGGACTCCGAGAATGAGGCTCCCAAAAAGGTGAATAGGTTGCATTTGAGTGTGTATTATTTGCATTTCATGATGTATTTGATTTTTCAGGCTGCTCCCGTGAAGGCCACCACGGTCAAGGCTGCGCCCGCCAAGAAGGACTCTTCTTCGTCGGATTCCGATTCTGAGGATGTGGCCCCCAAGAAGGCTGCTCCCGTGAAGGCGACCCCTGCTAAGGCTGCGCCCGCCAAGAAGGATTCGGACTCCGAGAATGAGGCTCCCAAAAAGGTGAATAGGTTGCATTTGAGTGTGTATTATTTGCATTTCATGATGTATTTGATTTTTCAGGCTGCTCCCGTGAAGGCCACCACGGTCAAGGCTGCGCCCGCCAAGAAGGACTCTTCTTCGTCGGATTCCGATTCTGAGGATGTGGCCCCCAAGAAGGCTGCTCCCGTGAAGGCGACCCCAGCTAAGGCTGCGCCCGCCAAGAAGGATTCGGACTCCGAGGATGAGGCTCCCAAAAAGGTGAATAGGTTACATTAGAGTGTCTTATTTGCATTTCATGATGTATTTGATTTTTCAGGCTGCTCCCGTGAAGGCCACCACGGTCAAGGCTGCGCCCGCCAAGAAGGACTCTTCTTCGTCGGATTCCGATTCTGAGGATGAGGCCCCCAAGAAGGCTGCTCCCGTGAAGGCGACCCCTGCTAAGGCTGCGCCCGCCAAGAAGGATTCGGACTCCGAGAATGAGGCTCCCAAAAAGGTGAATAGGTTACATTAGAGTGTCTTATTTGCATTTCATGATGTATTTGATTTTTCAGGCTGCTCTCGTGAAGGCCACCACGGTCAAGGCTGCGCCCGCCAAGAAGGACTTTTCTTCGTCGGATTCCGATTCTGAGGATGTGGCCCCCAAGAAGGCTGCTCCCGTGAAGGCGACCCCTGCTAAGGCTGCGCCCGCCAAGAAGGATTCGGACTCCGAGAAAGAGGCTCCCAAAAAGGTGAATAGGTTGCATTTGAGTGTGTATTATTTGCATTTCATGATGTATTTGATTTTTCAGGCTGCTCCCGTGAAGGCCACCACGGTCAAGGCTGCGCCCGCCAAGAAGGACTTTTCTTCGTCGGATTCCGATTCTGAGGATGTGGCCCCCAAGAAGGCTGCTCCCGTGAAGGCGACCCCAGCTAAGGCTGCGCCCGCCAAGAAGGATTCGGACTCCGAGGATGAGGCTCCCAAAAAGGTAAGTAGGTTACATTAGAGTGTCTTATTTGCATTTCATGATGTATTTGATTTTTCAGGCTGCTCTCGTGAAGGCCACCACGGTCAAGGCTGCGCCCGCCAAGAAGGACTCTTCTTCGTCGGATTCTGATTCCGAGGATGAGGCTCCCAAGAATATCACATATTTTGACTGGCGTAAACGTAGCATGTTTTAAACGTTGTGAACACAATAAATGTGAAGGTTATTCGATGTGTTACTTTTGTAAAATTAAGTGAATGATTTGGATCATGGGAAAATGTTTACCACTATTTAGAATATGCTAATCTCAAAATAGCATGCTTATCTCATATCGCATATGCTCCATTTTGCCACCAGAGACCTTTGATTTTTTGTTAGAAAAAAAGGTAATCAGACACCTGTTCGACATGACTTACGCATGAAATGAACGAACACATGACAGAAATGATTGATAGAGATGAAACAGAAAGGGAGTATTACAGAGACCAGGAGTGAAACACATCTGACAAAGATTTATGTAGCAGCTGAAAAAAGAGACGAACCACTAGAACCCTCTCGTTATCTTCTAGCAGATCCAGCGATTAGAGCGACTAGGGTCAAATGATAACAATTCACATTGCTATATAGTCATATCTCATATTGTTGTCAAAGTCCGCATTGGAAGAGAGGCACCAACGTCCACCTAAAACCTAAAATCTGTTTTTGTGTATAACAAATTATAATATTTTCAATGCAATTATAATCAAATTTTCATATCTCGTCACGCCCCGTCAAAACATCACAT
Source organism: Rhabditoides inermis (assembly GCA_963966185.1). Lineage (NCBI taxonomy): Eukaryota > Metazoa > Nematoda > Chromadorea > Rhabditida > Rhabditidae > Rhabditoides > Rhabditoides inermis. The sequence continues at coordinate 519,455 of CAWZYM010000283.1, forward strand.
ACCTTTTCAATTCAGATGTGAAGTGCCGCTGATTGCTCTAGCCCACACATGTCTTCCGTCCTCTCACAAAGAAAACAAGAAAATTTGTGCGGTCCAGAGCAACCAGCAGCTGGTATCGAAGGAATATAGAAAATGACGGTAGAAATATAGCATATATATATTTGTAGAAATTGAACACGATCGTCACACCTGAATCAGAATTATAAGTAAAAACATGATCGTGAACGACATTCGCGCGATGAACAAGACAATGTGAAGAATTGTGTTTGGGTAACGAACACACAAACACACGGAACCGATTTGAACAGAGAGAGGGAGAGATTGGTGCCTATAAATTCGTGTGATACCAAGTGAAAAAGTTGTAAACACTTTCAGAAAAATATAGGATTTGAGAATAACGGGCGCGAATGAATGGGGCGATGCTTATCGAATTTCCGAGAGAGGAGAGCCCAGTGAGGGAAAAACACGCACAACAATCGCTGTTTGCCTGTCTGACCGCGCGAATGAATAGGGCAGTGCGAATAGGGGTGGCGGGGCAGTGAACACAAATATCGATTTGCCGAGAGAAGATGGCACAGTAACGGAGACACACGCGCACAGTTTGTCAGCTCGCGCAATCACTACCTACCAATTCGACAGACCGACATTAGACAGTAGATAAGAAATTGTAAACTCATTAAAATACAGCAATATGATACTAGACAAATTAGTTATGCCAAATTGGTCCGTGAAATTCACTAGCTTGTGAAGCAAAACGTGAATGCGTTTTCATTCTTAATCAGAGAGGACTAGAAGAGACCACTTGAATACGTAATGATACATCCAAAAACAAGAAGCACACGTAGTAATAATCTTAGTTAGCGGCTAGACTACACGACGGCCGGCGGGAAAGAAAGAATCGTGGGAGCAATATGCGCGCGAGAGCGCAGAGAAATGAGAGCACATTTGACACCCTGCCCATCAGCAAAAAGATCACATATAAAGAAACAAAGATATGACAACTTTTATATTTTCAATGCATAAGAATGAAATTCTAAAATATGAATCATTTCATGAATCTATGGTGAGCCCGCAAAAGAGATCAACTCTTTTCACGAGAGACATCAGAATTGTTATACAAAGATCAGAACCAGTTGGATGGTTTTTTCATCTTGACAAAACTTGACAAGGGTACCCAAAGTCGAACCTGCGCATGGGTGCTTGGTCAGCGAGAGCGCTCTCGCTACGCCACTACGCAACACCACTACGCCACGTGGTCATGTGAGATGATCAGCGAAATAGAAATATGAACACCATGGAAAATCTGCATTGCATTCCGTTTAGTATTCTGTATATTCAAAATCTACGATAATGTTTTCATTAAAAAAATCATGAGCTAACTGCGAGCCGAATATAATCTAAAGAGGGAAAAAGTTAGAAGAAAATTTCTTCCTAGAAAATGTGGGAAGAGGTTTTGGTTCGCTGGTTCGCTAGTAAATAAATAAAAAAAAGTTGAAAACACTGGACGTATTCATAGTGCATTCAAATTGGCGTCTCTTTTACAAAACCATATGCGCGCGGCCGCCGCGAGTTCCGTTTTTGTAGGATAGGAGTACGTGATATTGCGTTTATTTACATTTTCTTTATGTTTATGTTATTTTTGTTCATTGTATATGTTTATATTCATATGTTCCGGTTATTCAAATTAGTCAAAAATTGAATATATTCGTATTTTTTATGCGTTATGTGCTTCCTGCCGGATCTTACAAAACGGGCGGGCCGTTCGCTCATCTAGAGAGTTTTGCTAAACGTCATTTGATTAGCAACATTTGTGCTTTTCTTTCACGCAAACTTGCTTTGTTTTATGCGGTGGGAGTGCCTGTTCACTCACATGATGCCTTCCAACTGCTCTGGCTTGCATATTCAGTTATCGCTACATAACAACGCGTCGGTTGCGCGACCACAACTCACGAACTTACCTCACACCACACACTTTCACTCCACCTTGCCTCCTCCGCTCTGATTCTTGCTCTATTTTATACGCGGAACATGTGTTTCTTATGTGGTCGCTCCGTATTGCAAGCCGTTTGCGTTTGGCAAGTCTATCTTTGATCGAGACCCGCGTCTCGCGCTCGCTGACGCTGACTATACATGTATTGTTATAGCGAAGGTATTCGTGGTTATATGATTGTCATGATTCACGCCAATCAACAATCTGTTGATTGCTTGGCTGCTGCCCACTCTCTCAAAATGTTGCGCTACACTTTTACTGCTCGTGCTCTACAGATTTAAGGTTAGTTGCGTTTGCGATTCGCTATTCTCTCTTCCCATCTCTTCCCATTTCGCACTCTCTCTTCCCATTTGATAAATATCCTCTAATCTCACAATCTCTCTGTAGTATGTGTGAGAGTGATCACTGCCAGGTCCAACCTGTTTCGTTTCCGATTACCGCTTACTGCCCTGTTTCGATTGAACACACAATCCACCACTGATCAACATCATCAACCTGGAAAGTTATGTGTGCATTTAAACATTGCCGATTATCACATTGTTTCTGTTTTCAATTGTGACGAATAGCGCGATTGCGTTTTTTCTCGCGTCGGACCGCCTTTTGTAGCAATATATGAATATGCTGAAATTGTCGTTTATGGACGAGATTATGCCAAGGCTTGTGAAAGTGTATCAAGGCCGTCGCCGGTGGGTCTTCTTTTCTCGGCTCATCTCGCGAGAGTGTTTTGATTTACCCGAACATGCCATGCTGAAGGCCGTTCGCCATTATGCGGCTACCCAGCAACGCCCGCGAAACATTGTCCGTCCCGCGATGATCAAACATGCGACGCCGGGATGTATAGTGGTCCCTTTATCCTTTATTAGCTTATGATAGGCCTGCTGGAAAGAGCGCGCTCGCCGCTCGCTTGCGCAGCTGCCTTTTCATCTACATTGCAATGGGCGGCCCTCGGCCCACTGCCGCGCAACGCGCAAGTCAAACATAGAAACAGTCAGGATCACATACGCTAAACGCCCACAAAGCTTCATTCATTCAGCGGTCTGACCGCGTCTCCTTCCCTTACCATTATTCCCCTCTCTCCAGGCGCTATTTATCGCGCTTTGTGCGCGCCGTTGTTTAGAGAATTGTTGCGAGTTACGGCCGTTACGGGGTCAGTGCCAGTGACCACATGTCACCCTCAATACTCACTCCCGGAAACGTAAACATAAACAAATCCGTGTGCGACGGGGAGACAAGTCCGTTATTGACTTATTCGCATCTAATATTCACTATTCCATAACTAACAGGTGCATTGACGGCAATGTAGGTCGAGAGTGTGCGTTTGACCTTAGCCGGGCCTGCTTTCGTTTGTCACAGCCGGCTCTCTCGACTCGACTGTCATGTAATCTCTCAATCTCGACATTCTTCACTTGGCGACCCACAAGATGTCATCGCTTGTCGGCTTGTCCACTCAGCGCTTGTAATTGCGTTGTCTTCTTGCTTCTCAGTGCACCACAGGCCGCTTTCCGCAAAGGAACTTCATATTTGTGAAAGCCCCTCTCTACGCTGCGATTCGCTGTCCTTTCCATTCACTTCGGGCAGCTCTCGCGACTCGGTTCACCTTGGTTACCCCATCACTTTTTGTGCGCGCGTTTTGTCGGGGCGCGTTTCGTCTTGAGCCGCCGACGCGCGCCGTTTTTGTATTGTCTCTCTGCTCTTTTACAGGTGAGAACCCCCCCCCCCCCCTTCCGTATACGTATGCGTGTGTGAATCTCCACTATGATCATTGCGATCAATACAATCGGTGCGCTGCCCGTAGGCATATCACCCTCTTTCAATAGGGTGCGCGCGCACCCCCCTCCTCCGCGGCTGTCGGGCAATATAGTACAAGCAGGCCATGAAGCATGAAACTCTCGCGCGATCCGTATCCGTGCATAGCACTATTGTGCGCAATTCTGTGCACATTCACTGCTATTGCCTTATGTGCGTCTGTCGCTTTTCAGTCGCTCTCTCTTCCCATAATAGACGATATTGCCCGAAGCCGGAGCGCCGCTCGCTTTTTCTCTACGATCCTCCGATTTGCATTTGTATTCGATTCGTGTGATCGGCTCGACTTCTCCAGAGTGTCGCGAACCGCGCTTTTTCTGGATCTTTGAAGATCTTTTTTCACCGTCAATTTCCAATCGCCTTTGGAGTGAACACGGAATCGGCGGATGATTATCGCCGGAGCACATCTCCCGTGTGTTCCACATCTATGAATCAGATCTGACCTAAACTCGCGGCGCCTGCGCGGCGCCCGATGAACACAGCGACGGGCGATGAGTTTTCGTGCTTGAAAAACACGAATAAGATTAATGTAGTTTCGAAGAGGCTTTTAATTGCACTTCTGTTAATGCTTTTCGATTTCCTTTGTGAATCTCTCTGTGTGAATACATTGATCTCACGCCGACTGCTATTTTGTTTTATTGCACAGCATCGTCGTCTGTGTTGTCGATGAACGGTGTATGTATCTATTGAATGAGCGTGTTTCTTGCTATGCTAATGACGCATCATACTATAAACACGCGATATCACGCATGACCCTTTCGGGTGTGTCGCGTACAAGTGTGCGTCGCAAATGTGTCATTTTGTGTTGTGATTGATTGATTGATCGAGCGTACTGATTATTTGATTGATTGATTGATTGATTGATTGATTGATTGTAGGATGGAGGACGACTGGTCGGCTCCGATCCTGAAAAACGACTGTCTCTTTTCGTCGGCGGCCACCGGCGACGATGCAACACAGGTGATTTTTTGTTGTTGGAGTTTTTATATTTGCTGTTGTTGTTTTGAGCTGTTTTAATGGTTGATCATAATGGTATGCAGACAGACTGAGATGAATGAGTTCACGTTTGTGACAAGAGTTTATGGACGCGTTTATGTTTCGCTACCGATTATTAGATGAACTGGGTGTTATGGAAATGTGATTGGATTAAACATTTGGTTATAAGTTGAAACATTGCATACATACAATCACATGTTTCACCTCCACAACAATATTAATGTAAGTTAAACTTATAATAACGATTCGGTGTGTTTGAATTGCTTAATCTCAATCGTTCGCGCTTCCCGCGGGCCCGCGGCCAAGATTTCCTCACCGTAGGATTGTGCGTACTAGCAGATCACCCATATTGCTAACATTGTGTGTCGGAATCAGATTGATATTCCTTTCTGTTTCGGTTGGCAAATCGCAATGATTCCGGATAATTGATTGATTGATTGATTGATTGTTTGCAGTTCGCGTCGCTGTCGGACGGTCTGTCTCTGGAGACGAGCAGCACGTACCTGGATCTGGGCGGGGGCGGACGACTCGCCGGCGGCGGAGGAGACGTCAAGACCGAGCTCGTCGACGATACCAGCGGTGCGTGCACGAAAATGGAATGTGGAATCAAATACACAAAACCTTGCAACTTGCAATGACACAACGTGCTGATCGTAGAATGCGCGCGCACTTCGCACATCGCATTATGTCAGTTTGTCATCTGTAGCACGTATGGAAACGGCGGGGTGTTTGACGTCAACTAACAGTTTTATCGGTTTTTGGCAAGTTTCAAGTTACAACGAGGTAATCGAATACAATTTATGCTGAAGCAGTTCAGCCCCATTTTTTAAAACGAGTTTACTGGCACATCTGTCATACTCCCCAAAAATGTACACATTTTGAAACTATTTTTTACTCGGTTAGAAAGCCTTAATCAGACAAGAGTCCCTGGGCTGTCCGGTATTCGAGAAACACAGAGAGTGGTGATACATGGTTGGTTGACAGCTCTGACAGCTCTAGAGATTAACAGGGATTGATGGATTGTTACAAGTTGTTTCTTTCCTTCTCCTCCCTCCCCCCCTCTCCCTATCTCTTTCTTTTTGTGATCTCGCTGCGGTGCGGTGTGCGGACTAGTTCCTGTTTCTTTTTTGCCCTCTAAATTTCGGCTAACCGACATCTTTTCGGAGCCGCAACGACGTGCCGTCTCCTAGTAGCGCTGGAGCCATTTGCGCTCTCCACATAAAGCTCGCGCCGTAAAGGCACTTATGGATAGTGACAGGGATGGGATGGGGAGGTGAATGTGAGGGGGCGAGAAGGAGACGAATGAGAGAGACGGTAGCGACGACGCCTCCACTGATGTACCCACTCCCACCTGCACCTGCATTGCATCACTTGACGCATCGTCTCACGCTCAGAATTCCGAAGTGTGCCCCCGCCGTCACCATATCGATGCAGAATGCAGTGCTTCTCTGGGGGGAACAGTTGTTATCACCCACTCTCGCTGCTTTTCGATCACGGATTGGACTGTCTCGCCTCATTTTTCGGATTTTTTCCCGCCTTGCATGTCTCGTGCAGTGAAGCGGCGTTGTTGCTCTATCTCGCATGTTTACGTTCATGCGTTAAGCGAAGCCGGCCGCGCGAGCTTATCAGTGGTGATGAAGTTGTGATATGGAACAAGTGAGTGGAGAGAAAGAGAGAGGGAAGAGAGAGAGGAGTGCACGGGGCCAGATAGGTGCGTTCGCTGCTTCGCTCCACTTTGCTCCTGCAAAACGGATCGATCGCTGAACTGTGTGTTATCGGTAGATATCACTACGGCAAGTCGGCAAGAAGCGAACATGACATAAGAAAAAGTCGTAAAAAAAGTATAATCTCAGCAGATCTAATGAACGATGCACATTGAATGCGGGAAATGTGGTGAAATGGCGCGGAGCGTTGATGTCGATTTGGATCTCATCAGAACGACGATAATAGATTTAGGGTGTGGTGTGATAAGCATGGTTTTATCGTAGTGTTATCATGTTCGTCGTCGGACATCGGTACACATACACTTTGAAACTATTAACTTTTCGATGCACTCGATTCGTCCTCTTTCTCCATCGTCTACGGTCTACGCGCTACTGATCGTGAGCTGAGAGGGCGGCACCCCTTTGGACCATCTCTCGCGGTAGCTCTCGCCTATACCGTTTCCCCCGTTTCGCTCGGCTCCGGGCAGTCCAGGCAGTGCTGATAAGACCTTCTCTCGCGCGGGGCTCGGGGGTGTGTCCGCTCACCTGCCCTGCTTCACGCGCGAACCGTCCCGCCATCCTGCGGTTTATTGGATCTACTCTCTTTCTCAATCGACGACAAGAGGACATCAGCGATATTCTCTGCGAGCATGTTTGACGTCTCGATGTTTGACGACCTGGACTTTGATTTCGGCACCTCTGCCCCGACCGGCGCTTCGGTGCCGCACCCCAACTCGCTCAGTGTGCCGACCATTGCCGGCGTTCACATCAAGACGGAGGTTGCAGGTACGCTCGCTGTCAGTCGCTCATTCTTCGCATTTCTGCAAGCTGCGTTGTTGTTGTGGGGCGATCGCATTCCGAGAACTGTTATCAATGGCTCCGGTCCGGCGCCGCTCGATTTCTAGACTCTCGCATCATGCGTTTTTGTGTAGTTCCGGGAGATGTGAGGAGGATGAATCACTCCTTGACTACTGTTCGAATCGGCCAGTCTGCCATCCTGCCATGGAGCATGTGAACATGAGCGCAAACAACTTTTTCGCGACCTGGAAATTTCAATTTCGCTCTGTTTGAGAGTTCGTATCGTAGGATCTCGATCGGCGGCGGCGAGTTTTTGCGGATCACAAACCGCGTCGCACAATACACGCTTATTGTTGTGGCTGCTTATTGACAAACTGCGCCCGCTATTGTCCAAGTTTCGGGAATCTCCAATTTGAGCTTTCATCGCTTGTTCCACAGTAGTGCTCGCGCCCCCTCTAGCACGGGGATTTTGTATGAATCCCGCGCACGATGCTCTCGTGCGACATGTTATTGTGTCTGCGCAGAGTGTGGGTGGGGGATGAAGCGATCTCTATTATGTCCGGTGGCAGCCGGTGAATCGAGTCTGAACGCTCCGCACTCGCACTCAGCCGGCTGATACTATACGCACTATCTGTCTCTTCAGCGTCTCTCCGGTACTTGTACTTTTGGAGGTGTGCCTCTCCCGAATTGGACACTGCTTCTCTTTCGATTCGCTTCTCTGTGTGATGATAGCTGTTGCTGCTCGGTACTGTGTGTTCGTTGTACGAAGCTCGCGTTTCGTTCTCTCTCTAGCATGTCGATGTCCGTTTGCGCATCTGCCGCGCGCCTCCGCTGCCGCACTGGCGTTTCGAGGTTTCATTCAGCGAATTCTAGTTTATTGGATTTGGATTGTCCCTCCCGATGTTCGATCAAATGCATCTTGGCTTTGCGCTGGGCGATCTCAACGACATTCACGCCAGCTTTATGGGTGAGTGTGCGAGTAAAGTGCGGAGGTGGAACCCCGATTCCCCCGATCTGTATCGCCTTCGCAGCGATCCACCGCCGACTTGTGACAAATGACGTCGCTCTCACTACCTGTCGTTATCCGTGAAAGCACATTGATTAGAGTGTATGATCTGAGATAGCGACTTTCGCCGCCATAGCTTATCTAAGTGAGAGGGGGTGCTTTGCCTTTGCGGACGCTGCCTATCAACTGCAACTTGTAGAGCGCGGGGGGCGAGAAGATGGGGGAAAAGGGATCGATTGGCGCAAGTCGCTGTGAATACTGATCGAGACAGTGCAGTATACTATGACTCTCGACTAGAAGCCGCGCTTCCATGAGAGCCGGCGCCCGTTTTATGAACGGTGACAGACATTGCACATGGGAATATAGAAGTCGACGAGACGGATTATGGATTTTTTTTCCTATTTCCCTACTTATTTGAGCATTGCAGACTATCACGGCTCGTCGTCCGGCTCGCCGTCGTCCTCGCTCTCGTCTCCCATGGAGCTCAAGGAGCTCGGCGTCGACTTTAGGTGGGCGGAGCGTGCGGGGGCGGGGCTTATGGTGGACGTGTTCAGCTCGCCGCTGTGCGTGAACCCGTTTGGTGCGAATCATGGCGGCGGAGGACCGCACTCGTTCATGCACTCTCCAGCCAGTAGCAGTGGGTGAGTAGAGGAAGAGAGGAAGAGAGAGAGAGAGAAAGAAAGAGAGAGAGAGAGAGAGAGGGAAAGAGGGAGAGGGTGAGAGGGAGACCCTCTTCAGCTCTCCGTTCGGTATGTCGTTCCCGGCCTCGTCGGGTGCGTCTCCCCTCCCGCCCGTCTCGCACTTCTCGCAGTCGATGCTCCTCCACCAGCAGCGCGCGCATCCCGGACAGATGATGCACGGCACGCCGGTCGACGCATTCCCCCAGTTCCAGTTTGATGGTGGGTAGTGGTGGTGCCTGGCAGTCTGGCAGTCTGGACTGGAGGAGTACAGATGCTATGATTTGTGATGTATATAGCCAGTTTTCGTTGTGTGAGTGGGAAATGGCGCGGTGGATTATTTTGATTTCAGAAAATGTTGGAGATTGCATTTTCATATTGGAACATTGTAAACTGAAAAATTTATGTTTCATAGTTTGGATATGTTTGCGATGATGTTTTTGTGATAATTCAGTTCTTTTTTCCCTTTTGAATCCTATAAATGAACCAATCAATAGTTACGGAATCGTTATATCTGTCCTACAACATTGATATCTCGCAGACGTCGCCTCCACGTCTCCCTCTCCCTCTGATGCCGGCTCCCCATCCGACGCCTTCGACTCGTCCTACCAGCAGCAGCTCGCCGCACAGCAGGTACGGTAGCGGATACGGTAGCCGAGAGAGTACTGTACCTTGCAGGCGGCCGCGCGCACTCGCAGCAAGATGCACGAGATGGCCGTGCGACAGCGGCTCATCACCGACCAGGTGCGGATAAATACGGGGGTCGGACGGGGCGCCCTGAAATTACGGGGCCTAATTTGACAATGTTTTAGGACCCACGCGCACAGGGCCAGGTACAGCTGTCACTCGAGGAGAAGCGCACGCTCGTTCAGGTACGGTGGGGTGGGGGGTACTGTAGGTTTTTGAATACTGTATTGTGAATTTTCTAGGAGGGCTACGCCGTCCCCACCCGACTCCCGCTCACCAAGGCTGAAGAGGAGGCGCTGAAGATTGTGCGGAGAAAGATTAAGAACAAGGTTGGTGGAGAGAGGGAGAGAGAGTGAGTGAGAGAGAGAGAGAGAGAGAGAGGTTAGAGAGATGACGTCACCCCGTTTGCAGCTGTCGGCGCAGGAGTCTCGCCGGAAGCGCAAGGAGTACATGGACACTCTGGAGGCGCGGGTGCAGGGCTACTTCTCCGAGAATGCGCAGCTCAAGGCGCGCGTCAAGCAGCTCGAGGCGGCCAATCGGTGGGTACTGTAGACTGAATAGGGATACCGTAGGGTAGCGATGAGTTCTGTAGAACGTACGGCAAATCGTTGACAAATTAGACGCTTTTCTGCTATGTGAATCATATTTTGAGATGTGTACATAACTTTCCTTTTTCAGCCAGCTGACTGCGCAGATGCAGAAGATGCAGGATATGTGAAGAGTTCCTGGCTGACGAACACCTTCTCATTCTATGCACGTCATCTGACAGGTGAGGAGAGAGAGAGAGAGATAGTAGATGTAGCAAGTCCAAAGGTCGTATTTGCTCACCGACTTTACGAGCTTTTATCGCTACATTTGGCACACCCGGAATGGTATTGTTTGGAAATATTGCACTGGGGTCAGTGAGAATGACATGCATTTGCAGCATTTGCACAGCGCCTCTTGTCTCTCGTTTTTTTTTGTGACATTTTGTGACATTGTGTCCGGCTCGCAACCTGATAACGAGCGTTGTGCGTTTATGCGAAACATGGGAAGTAGTTTTGGGAGAGATAGGACAATCTCGAGTCTTCGTAGGCTTCTGTTATAGCAACAACGGAAAAGTACAGTAGTATTTGGCTGCCTCATTGTTTGAATATGCATCTTTCGATAGTGGCGGGCCGGCGGGGGTTCCGGGTGGGTAGTGATAAGGGCTACTTGAACGTGATGTTTGCTCGCACTATTACAAGGGAAATCCCGAATCAGCAGAAATAAAGATAACATCTAGGGGGAAATTGCTTGATTGCATTATGTCGAAATTCGATGCGCGTTGTGTGATTTTGGGGAAAGTGACGAGATTTGTTTTCAGGTGTGCTCCCGCTTTTCCTTCTCTTCACTGCTCCTTCTCCGTCTCCTCCTCCTCCTCCGACTTCTCCTTCTCCTCTTCGTTATGTATGTACGCGCGGGCGGTGCGCTCGCCTGCGCCGCCCCATCTACCGTATACCATTCACCCGGCACCTACCGTACCCCCGGGAGCGACTACCGTACCCTCTATGGCAGTGCGCACCGCCCGCCGCGTCTTTGTGGTCTGCTTGATGTGATGCCGGTATCTATCCCCCACCCTCTCCCCCCGTTTTATTGATTTATCGATTAAATGATTTCTGAGTTTTAGTAAGTTATATTAGGCGTGAGTGATGCAAAGCTGTTTCACGTACTTTTCCTGATAGTGCAATTTGTGTGTCAATGTGACTGCTGCCGTATGCTGCGATTTTGTAATGTGATATTATTTATTAGTGTTGGGCAGGATTAATCCAAATTTGGATTAATCGTGGATTAATCGGATTAATCGGATTAATCCGAATCTTAATCCAAAATCTTAGAAATTTCGGATTTCAGATTAATCCGAAATCCAAAATCCAGTTTTTTGGGGATTTGGATTAATCCAAAATCCAAAATCCAGAAATCCGGGTTTTGGATTTTGGATTAATCTACTCGTTTACAAATTGTTAAAATAATGTTGTTTTAAATGATGAAATTTCACTTTATTTGAGCTTTTAATCTATAACGGCGCCTTTGTAACTTTACAGAAACATCAAAAACACCAAATTATACTATTAGTAAGGCATAAAGATGCCAAAAAGACAATGTAAAACTTGGATTAATCCAAAATCCAAAGTTTGGATTAATCTGAAAACCAAAATCCAAAAATTTTGGATTTTGGGTTAATCCAAAACCCGAAATCCACAATTTTGGATTACGGATTAATCCAAAATCCAAAACCCTGAATATCTGGGATTTTGATTAATCCAAAATCCAAAATCCAACTCGGATTAGGATTTTGCCCAACACTATTATTTATTGTGAGATCCCGGTTTCCCCTTCTATTTTATGATATAGTGATAGTTCCAAATGACTTACCCACCGAGTTTCTAAACTCGCCAACAATCCATAGTTATTCCAATCTGTATGTGTTTTTATAGCAGCCGTTTTTTGCATATATGCTTTGTGTGATCTATTTCAGGGCGCAAGTTTTGAGAGATGCGTAGTGTTTTTGATGAGAAAGAGAGGTTTTATACGTTTTCCCCCTTTTTGTATGCTCGTAATAAAGTGTGACGATGGCTGGTTGGATAGTCGTTTTTTTTTTGGGAATGATGCAATACGGATATCGGGATATGATTGGCAATGTTTTGTGTTGCATTCGGGAGGACTGGATTCTGCATTGTGTCGGGACACTTTCACTCTATATCGATAATACCATAATTGGAGCGGGGGGTGACTCAATGCGAGAGAGGCATGGGGTAAACTAGATGCGCGCGCGCTGGGTTGGCAGACTGGTACGAGAGGAGAGAGAGAGAGAGAGAAAGAGGGAAGGAGAGAGAGAGAGAGAGGAGTGATTTAGAACCGTTCACCCGCATCGTTCATAACCCTGACACCCCGAGAGTTTGAAAGGTGCGATTTTGTAGTACTCGAGACTCTCCATTCAATTAGCCGCGATTATGTTTTGAAGTTTTTATTTGCGCGCGCTATTATTCTCGACTTGAGGTCACGTTGCCAGTTGACTCATCACAAAGCCGAAGATTGTTGATGTTTGTTTGTCGAATAGTGTTTTAGAGATTATGGTATTTGATTGCAGAGTAACTCCGAGGTCTGTCATTTGTGAAGTCACATTTCATTTTCCAAGAATGCGTGCCAGCGACGTGGTTTTCGTGGCTGTTTGTGTAGAGTGAGTTTTCATATTTTTTTAATGTTTCATCGTGTCTTCTTATTGACAAACTTGCATGTTCAGGCTAGTCGGCGCTCAGTTCATGGGATCCACTCTCTACTCGGCGCTATCTGGATACGCAGACGCTGATATGTGCAGGTTAATAACTCTCTCTCTCTCTCTCTCTCTCTCTCTCTCTCTCTCTCTCGTTCTATCTCCGTTCTCATTGTCCCTCATTCCGCCGTGTTGACGTTATTGTAGACATGAAACATATGCGATAGTCAAGTTTTCTTTTTCTTATTTTTCTTTTTCCAGATACATCGCGTGTCCGTTCGGTCAGTACTGCTGGAACGGCAACTGCATCTCCGGCGGCAGCGCACTGGCGGCGAGGTACTGTCAACTGTCATTTGTCAACTGTCATTTGTCCATTGTCAATGTCAACTGTCATTTGTCCATTGTCAATGTCAACTGTCATTTGTCAACTGACAAATGTCACCGGCACTGTTTTGCTATCGGTTATCGATTGCGAGCTTACAAATAACTCTTACACAACTATCAACTGTCACTTGTCACCGACACTATTAGTCTGTTTTGCTATCGATTATCGATCGCAAGTCGGTGGACAATCACATAACTCTCACTCTACTGTTAACTGTTTTCAAACTGTGAGCTGTCAATTGTCAGCGACACCATCGGTCAGTCGTCTGTTTTGCGTAATCGCTGATCGATTGCATAACGGAGTGTAGTGGACAGAGTGGTACAAAGCGGCTTGAAATGGAGGAGAGGGGTGATGATCGGCGAGGATTATCCAAGTATTTGTAGTGGGGCAGATAGACAGAATGACCGACGCAAAAGAAGAGAGAGAGAGAGAGAGAGAGAGAGAGAGAGAGAGAGAAAGAAAGAGTGGTGTTGCGAATTTGAAAATAAGCGAATCGACTCGGCTAAATTACATTGAAGTATTTTATTAAATTGCCACAACGTGTTTCCTTTCCCTCCGCAAGAGCGACCTATACAAGTCGTTCTCTCGTTTCTCGTTACGACCATGCGTTGGCGTTCTGCGCGACGCTGAAAAATATATTTTTTTTCGCACATAAAGCGTTGTAAAAATCTCCGGGCCGTCTTTGCCGGGAATCCTAATCCCGACAAGTCAGACGATGAGTAGTTCAGTTTTTTTTTTTAAAGTTTATGGTTTTTGTATATTCTCTGATGGATTTCTGTGACAATGTTTGATAGAGGTATGTCATTTGAATCCGTTTATACGGAGATCTTGGGGGATATCATTAGGATTTTTTTTGAAATTCATGAAATGTTATTATTAATTATTATATTAGTATGTTACTCTATTAGAGAAGTATATCATATGTCCCTATTCCTACTTCCTCACTCACCCAGAGAGGAATTGGCTCGTAGACGGCTTTTTCTTTTTCTCAAACACGAAGTAGGACAACGCGTTTCACGTTTGTAGTTATTGTAATAATATTCAATGTATATGACGTGATTCCCATTTTTGCGGATCTAAGAAAGTGTGAATGACCAATGACCTCACTCGAATGCTAGTCGCTTACCATTTTCCAATTTTGGTTTCCTTTACCGCTTGCGACAATGTCCTTACAGTCCCGGAATAATGGTGGTCTGTATGCGGTATCGTGAACTGCATGTATGTAGGTTTTCGCTAAAACATTATCATTGATCTATATAAAAAATTACGAGCACAAGCGAAAAAAAACGTACCTTGAAAGTGTTTTACTTTTTTGTATTTCAAGTATGTAGCCATTTCCGGACGTATGCCAGTGCGCGCTTGTTTCCAAGAAATCCGTGAGTTACCCCTAGTGCACTTCCAACAGGCTTATTCGGCTCCTCCTTATCGTCTCACAGTGAACGGCTCCGGACATCGATCGATAACAGTGACGTACTTCTCTTCCGGTCGCGGGTGCCGCCGTCGCCCTTCAGTTCGATTTCGCTTTGTACCTTCTTTTCCTCCAATCGAGAATCCGCGCTTCGCCCTACTAGTGCACTCCCAACAGGCTTAATCGGCGTCGCCTTATCGTCTCACAGTGAACGGCCTCAATTCGAGAATCAGTTGATACTCCACAGAAACTCATCTCCGAGCGGCGGCGGCGGTGACTTTCATTGTCGTCGGTTGGTCATTCGAGGGAGCGCGGGAAGGGGCGACCGCTCGCGGGGACGGGAAAATGAGAAGTCCATCCGTGACTTGCAGAGAGTGCGAGAGAGAGGTCACCGTCCCTCCCACTCACCCTCCAGCTGACATAGAGTGTAATGCTCCGTAGTTTATTGTCTAATCTTCGTGCCCCTTGGATAGAAGCTAACCTCATGTTTCACATCACACATGTTTCAATAAAAATTAAAGCGACAGTCAAAATCAGCTAAACATTTTCGTGAGGGACAAAACATACGGATTTAAATGTCGTTTAATTTTTTTCACAGCGAGCTCGGCATGGGTCCGATGTCGGCCGGCGGTGGGCTAGGAGCGTTGACAGGGGCGGCGGGTGAGAGAACTCTCTTTCTCTCTCTCTCTCCCTCTCTCGCTTTCTCTCTCTCTCTATCTTTCTCCCTCCTCCTCCCCCTTCTCCCCCTTCTCTGTCCTCTCATTCTCTCTCTCCCTCCCTCTCTCCTCCCAACTAGCTCTCCATCTCCCATTTCAGCTCTCTACGGCGGCGCTGCTCCAATGGGCGGACTTGGAATGGGTATGGGCGGAGTCGGAATGGGCGGAGTCTCGCCGATGGGCCCGGTCGGACCGGGCAGTCTGGGCATCAATGGTGAGTTGCAGGCACTATAGTCACAATGAAATGTGTACAGTTTCTGACCTCACACAGCACACCAACCAAAACCATGGTTTACATATCGTACTGTTCATTCACAATACTTCGCCGCACAAATACAATAAAGTAATGACTTTGCACCTCACGCTTCACACTCGCACCTAGGCTGGCCGTCGTATCCTTACTCCTCCTTCTCCCCCTACTCCTCCTCCTACTCCTCCCCCTACTCCCCGCACCGCTACGCGCCCTATGCGTATTGGGGCATGTTCAGCGACTACCCGGGCAGTCGCGGAAAGCGGAGCACAGGTCGCACTCGCACGCTTTATTGATTGGTTATTGATTGAGTTCTGTACAACGAATATATTAACCATAATGATGATAAGTGGATTATATACAGTTCATGAAACGTACATTGTATATTGATCGATTATCGATTTCAGGGATGCAGCCGTGCAATCTGATGCAGCAGTGCTTCAACGGACAGATCTGTGTCAACGGGTAGACGAGCAAAGCGAGAAATCGATAATCGATCAATAACCATTCGATTGCAGCTACTGCGCCAAGAGCAATGTCGCCTTTTCGGGAAGTCAAGCGGCGCCGAGGGAACAGTGTGAGGAGAGAGAGAGAGAGAGAAAGATGGAGAGAGAGAGACCCTCCTTCAGCCTGTATCACGGGCGCGGTCTGTCCAGTCGGTCAGTACTGTATCAACGGTGTTTGTCTACAGAACAGCTACAGTAGCACGTTCGGTGAGTTACTGTTACTTTTTGGCACGTCTTTCTTGAAATGACATTGGTTTTCGGTCGCTACAATGACATAACCATTGTTTTTGAAACGTACCTGAAATCTGTGATAATGTTTTCGTATTTTATGCATTTCTAAAACATAAACAATAAGTATTGTTTGCACAAAATGGACTGATTTCTTGATTGAATTTTGCTGGCATTATACTCTATAGCATGGAAAACCGCCCAAAACCTTAATATCACCACGCCATCAATCAATATCACCACGCCATCAATCAATAACAATCAATACTCCCCTTTTCAGCCTGTCACAACGGCATTTCTTGTCCGATGGGTATGATGTGTCAGTTGGGGAGATGCATCGCAAATGGACTGCCAATGCTGGGAAGAAAGAAGTGAAAGACCTAACAAACATCCATCTCTCGTCTTTATTGCCTCTCGCCTCCGAACAGAGTGACAGTAATTGGCTTTCTCTCTCTTTTACTTTATTCTCATCTAATGATTCTCTTTCATTGTATATGTATTTCGTGTTTTTGATACCTAATGATAGGAACCGAGATACATATTTCATGTCATGTACACAGGTGTTGTTGTATATCATATTCACAAATTGTGTACTTTGTATAAAAATGCGCACTGATAATGAATAAAGTTAGTATCAAACTCATATTTTTAACCCACATATATGCAACACGAAACATGAAAAATAAGTACAGTTCCCAAACCTCAAATAGAATTATTTTGAATTTTTTCGAGCATTTTATCTGCGAGAGAGGAAAAAACGAGAGGGAAGATTAATATCCGCATGATGCGTCACTGACAGTGGTATCCACGCCACGTCAATACAACACACACTCTACAGCTTCTACGAGTATCCACTGCCAGTATACCACTACGAGGATCTAGTATCCACTCTAGTATCCAGTATCCAGTATCTACTGCCAGCCTGTTTTACATCCGGCACTGATAGAGTGACGGGTCGCGAAAACGGTTCACAAGCACACGTTGTAGATGTTCACAGGTTGTTTTGCCTGAAACCAGAACACCCCGCTTTCCACGCGACCCGACTCCCACTCTGTACCCGAGAAGATTCTTCACAAAGTTCATCCTCACAAGTTCTTTTATTGGACACGTTTCACGCGAGATCAGTGCCGGGCATGGCGCCGAAACATTGCGCCGAAAACTCTTATTTTCGGCGCGAATGTTTCGGCAGCCGAAAGCACAGACACGTGTGCGTCCGCATATCTCACGCCATCCGAAGAATCGCATTCAACCTGTCTCTCTGGCTTTGTGGCTAGGGTGGTCGATGATTGTTTGCCAGGCGCGGGCTCGATTCCGGCTGCCATCAAAATTTTTTGCCGCATAACAAGCACACGTTGTAGATGTTCACAGGTTGTTTTGCCTGAAACCAGAACACCCCGCTTTCCACGCGACCCGACTCCCACTCTGTACCCGAGAAGATTCTTCACAAAGTTCATCCTCACAAGTTCTTTTATTGGACACGTTTCACGCGAGATCAGTGCCGGGCATGGCGCCGAAACATTGCGCCGAAAACTCTTATTTTCGGCGCGAATGTTTCGGCAGCCGAAAGCACAGACACGTGTGCGTCCGCATATCTCACGCCATCCGAAGAATCGCATTCAACCTGTCTCTCTGGCTTTGTGGCTAGGGTGGTCGATGATTGTTTGCCAGGCGCGGGCTCGATTCCGGCTGCCATCAAAATTTTTTGCCGCATAACAAGCACACGTTGTAGATGTTCACAGGTTGTTTTGCCTGAAACCAGAACACCCCGCTTTCCACGCGACCCGACTCCCACTCTGTACCCGAGAAGATTCTTCACAAAGTTCATCCTCACAAGTTGTTTTATTGGACACGTTTCACGCGAGATCAGTGCCGGGCATGGCGCCGAAACATTGCGCCGAAAACTCTTATTTTCGGCGCGAATGTTTCGGCAGCCAAAAGCACAGACACGTGTGCGTCCGCATATCTCACGCCATCCGAAAAATCGCATTCAACCTGTCTCTCTGGCCTTGTGGCTAGGGTGGTCGATGATTGTTTGCCAGGCGCGGGCTCGATTCCGGCTGCCATCAAATTTTTTTTGCCGCATAACAAGCACACGTTGTAGATGTTCACAGGTTGTTTTGCCTGAAACCAGAACACCCCGCTTTCCACGCGACCCGACTCTCACTCTGTGCCCGATAAGATTCTTCACAAAGTTCATCCTCACAAGTTGTTTTATTGGACACGTTTCACGCGAGATCAGTGCCGGGCATGGCGCCGAAACATTGCGCCGAAAACTCTTATTTTCGGCGCGAAAGTTTCGGCAGCCGAAAGCACAGACACGTGTGCGTCCGCATATCTCACGCCATCCGAAGAATCGCATTCAACCTGTCTCTCTGGCCTTGTGGCTAGGGTGGTCGATGATTGTTTGCCAGGCGCGGACTCGATTCCGGCTGCCATCAAAATTTTTTGCCGCATAACAAGCACACGTGTAGATGTTCACAAGTTGTTTTGCCTGAAACCAGAACACCCCGCTTTCCACGCGACCCGACTCCCACTCTGTACCCGAGAAGAGTCTTCACAAAGTTCATCCTCACAAGTTGTTTTATTGGACACGTTTCACGCGAGATCAGTGCCGGGCATGGCGCCGAAACATTGCGCCGAAAACTCTTATTTTCGGCGCGAATGTTTCGGCAGCCGAAAGCACAGACACGTGTGCGTCCGCATATCTCACGCCATCCGAAGAATCGCATTCAACCTGTCTCTCTGGCCTTGTGGCTAGGGTGGTCGATGATTGTTTGCCAGGCGCGGACTCGATTCCGGCTGCCATCAAAATTTTTTGCCGCATAACAAGCACACGTTGTAGATGTTCACAAGTTGTTTTGCCTGAAACCAGAACACCCCGCTTTCCACGCGACCCGACTCCCACTCTGTACCCGAGAAGAGTCTTCACAAAGTTCATCCTCACAAGTTGTTTTATTGGACACGTTTCACGCGAGATCAGTGCCGGGCATGGCGCCGAAACATTGCGCCGAAAACTCTTATTTTCGGCGCGAATGTTTCGGCAGCCGAAAGCACAGACACGTGTGCGTCCACATATCTCACGCCATCCGAAGAATCGCATTCAACCTGTCTCTCTGGCCTTGTGGCTAGGGTGGTCGATGATTGTTTGCCAGGCGCGGACTCGATTCCGGCTGCCATCAAAATTTTTTGCCGCATAACAAGCACACGTGTAGATGTTCACAAGTTATTTTGCCTGAAACCAGAACACCCCGCTTTCCACGCGACCCGACTCCCACTCTGTACCGGAGAAGAGTCTTCACAAAGTTCATCCTCACAAGTTGTTTTATTGGACACGTTTCACGCGAGATCAGTGCCGGGCATGGCGCCGAAACATTGCGCCGAAAACTCTTATTTTCGGCGCGAATGTTTCGGCAGCCGAAAGCGTGTGCGTCCGCATATCTCACGCCATCCGAAGAATCGCAATCAACCTGTCTCTCTGGCCTTGTGGGTAGGGTGGTCGACGATTGTTTGCCAGGCACGGGCTCGATTCCGGCTGCCATCATTTTTTTTGCCGCATAACAGGCACACGTTGTAGATGTTCACAAGTTTTTTTTTGCCTGAAACCAGAACACCTCGCTTTCCACGCGACCCGACTCCCACTCTGTACTCGAGAAGATTCTTCACAAAGTTCATCCTCACAAGTTGTTTTATTGGACACGTTTCACGCGAGATCAGTGCCGGGCATGGCGCCGAAACATTGCGCCGAAAACTCTTATTTTCGGCGCGATTGTTTTGGCAGCCGAAAGCACAGACACGTGTGCGTCCGCATATCTCACGCCATCCGAAGAATCGCATTCAACCTGTCTCTCTGGCCTTGTGGCTAGGGTGGTCGATGATTGTTTGCCAGGCGCGGGCTCGATTCCGGCTGCCATCAAAATTTTTTGCCGCATAACAAGCACACGTTGTAGATGTTCACAGGTTGTTTTGCCTGAAACCAGAACACCCCGCTTTCCACGCGACCCGACTCCCACTCTGTACCCGAGAAGATTCTTCACAAAGTTCATCCTCACAAGTTGTTTTATTGGACACGTTTCACGCGAGATCAGTGCCGGGCATGGCGCCGAAACATTGCGCCGAAAACTCTTATTTTCGGCGCGAATGTTTCGGCAGCCGAAAGCACAGACACGTGTGCGTCCGCATATCTCACGCCATCCGAAGAATCGCATTCAACCTGTCTCTCTGGCCTTGTGGCTAGGGTGGTCGATGATTGTTTGCCAGGCGCGGGCTCGATTCCGGCTGCCATCAAAATTTTTTGCCGCATAACAAGCACACGTTGTAGATGTTCACAAGTTGTTTTGCCTGAAACCAGAACACCCCGCTTTCCACGCGACCCGACTCCCACTCTGTACCCGAGAAGATTCTTCACAAAGTTCATCCTCACAAGTTGTTTTATTGGACACGTTTCACGCGAGATCAGTGCCGGGCATGGCGCCGAAACATTGCGCCGAAAACTCTTATTTTCGGCGCGAATGTTTCGGCAGCCGAAAGCACAGACACGTGTGCGTCCGCATATCTCACGCCATCCGAAGAATCGCATTCAACCTGTCTCTCTGGCCTTGTGGCTAGGGTGGTCGATGATTGTTTGCCAGGCGCGGGCTCGATTCCGGCTGCCATCAGAAGTTTTTGCCGCATAACAAGCACACGTTGTAGATGTTCACAAGTTGTTTTGCCTGAAACCAGAACACCCCGCTTTCCACGCGACCCGACTCCCACTCTGTACCCGAGAAGATTCTTCACAAAGTTCATCCTCACAAGTTGTTTTATTGGACACGTTTCACGCGAGATCAGTGCCGGGCATGGCGCCGAAACATTGCGCCGAAAACTCTTATTTTCGGCGCGAATGTTTCGGCAGCCGAAAGCACAGACACGTGTGCGTCCGCATATCTCACGCCATCCGAAGAATCGCATTCAACCTGTCTCTCTGGCCTTGTGGCTAGGGTGGTCGATGATTGTTTGCCAGGCGCGGGCTCGATTCCGGCTGCCATCAAAAGTTTTTGCCGCATAACAAGCACACGTTGTAGATGTTCACAAGTTGTTTTGCCTGAAACCAGAACACCCCGCTTTCCACGCGACCCGACTCCCACTCTGTACCCGAGAAGATTCTTCACAAAGTTCATCCTCACAAGTTGTTTTATTGGACACGTTTCACGCGAGATCAGTGCCGGGCATGGCGCCGAAACATTGCGCCGAAAACTCTTATTTTCGGCGCGAATGTTTCGGCAGCCGAAAGCACAGACACGTGTGCGTCCGCATATCTCACGCCATCCGAAGAATCGCATTCAACCTGTCTCTCTGGCCTTGTGGCTAGGGTGGTCGATGAATGTTTGCCAGGAGCGGGCTCGATTCCGACTGCCATCAAATTTTTTTGCCGCATAACAAGCACACGTTGTAGATGTTCACAGGTTGTTTTGCCTGAAACCAGAACACCCCGCTTTCCACGCGATCCGACTCCCACTCTGTACCCGAGAAGATCCTTCACAAAGTTCATCCTCACAAGTTGTTTTATTGGACACGTTTCACGCGAGATCAGTGCCGGGCATGGCGCCGAAACATTGCGCCTAAAACTCTTATTTTCGGCGCGAATGTTTCGGCAGCCGAAAGCACAGACACGTGTGCGTCCGCATATCTCACGCCATCCGAAGAATCGCAATCAACCTGTCTCTCTGGCCTTGTGGCTAGGGTGGTCGACGATTGTTTGCCAGGCGCGGGCTCGATTCCGGCTGCCATCAAAAATTTTTGCCGCATAACAAGCACACGTTGTAGATGTTCACAAGTTGTTTTGCCTGAAACCAGAACACCCCGCTTTCCACGCGACCCGACTCCCACTCTGTACCCGAGAAGATTCTTCACAAAGTTCATCCTCACAAGTTGTTTTATTGGACACGTTTCACGCGAGATCAGTGCCGGGCATGGCGCCGAAACATTGCGCCGAAAACTCTTATTTTCGGCGCGAATGTTTCGGCAGCCGAAAGCACAGACACGTGTGCGTCCGCATATCTCACGCCATCCGAAGAATCGCAATCAACCTGTCTCTCTGGCCTTGTGGCTAGGGTGGTCGACGATTGTTTGCCAGGCGCGGGCTCGATTCCGGCTGCCATCAAAAATTTTTGCCGCATAACAAGCACACGTTGTAGATGTTCACAAGTTGTTTTGCCTGAAACCAGAACACCCCGCTTTCCACGCGACCCGACTCCCACTCTGTACCCGAGAAGAGTCTTCACAAAGTTCATCCTCACAAGTTGTTTTATTGGACACGTTTCACGCGAGATCAGTGCCGGGCATGGCGCCGAAACATTGCGCCGAAAACTCTTATTTTCGGCGCGAATGTTTCGGCAGCCGAAAGCACAGACACGTGTGCGTCCGCATATCTCACGCCATCCGAAGAATCGCATTCAACCTGTCTCTCTGGCCTTGTGGCTAGGGTGGTCGATGATTGTTTGCCAGGCGCGGGCTCGATTCCGGCTGCCATCAGAAGTTTTTGCCGCATAACAAGCACACGTTGTAGATGTTCACAAGTTGTTTTGCCTGAAACCAGAACACCCCGCTTTCCACGCGACCCGACTCCCACTCTGTACCCGAGAAGATTCTTCACAAAGTTCATCCTCACAAGTTGTTTTATTGGACACGTTTCACGCGAGATCAGTGCCGGGCATGGCGCCGAAACATTGCGCCGAAAACTCTTATTTTCGGCGCGAATGTTTCGGCAGCCGAAAGCACAGACACGTGTGCGTCCGCATATCTCACGCCATCCGAAGAATCGCATTCAACCTGTCTCTCTGGCCTTGTGGCTAGGGTGGTCGATGAATGTTTGCCAGGAGCGGGCTCGATTCCGACTGCCATCAAATTTTTTTGCCGCATAACAAGCACACGTTGTAGATGTTCACAGGTTGTTTTGCCTGAAACCAGAACACCCCGCTTTCCACGCGACCCGACTCCCACTCTGTACCCGAGAAGATTCTTCACAAAGTTCATCCTCACAAGTTGTTTTATTGGACACGTTTCACGCGAGATCAGTGCCGGGCATGGCGCCGAAACATTGCGCCGAAAACTCTTATTTTCGGCGCGAATGTTTCGGCAGCCGAAAGCACAGACACGTGTGCGTCCGCATATCTCACGCCATCCGAAGAATCGCATTCAACCTGTCTCTCTGGCCTTGTGGCTAGGGTGGTCGATCATTGTTTGCCAGGCGCGGGCTCAATTCCGGCTGCCATCAAAATTTTTTGCCGCATAACAAGCACACGTTGTAGATGTTCACAAGTTGTTTTGCCTGAAACCAGAACACCCCGCTTTCCACGCGACCCGACTCCCACTCTGTACCCGAGAAGATTCTTCACAAAGTTCATCCTCACAAGTTGTTTTATTGGACACGTTTCACGCGAGATCAGTGCCGGGCATGGCGCCGAAACATTGCGCCGAAAACTCTTATTTTCGGCGCGAATGTTTCGGCAGCCGAAAGCACAGACACGTGTGCGTCCGCATATCTCACGCCATCCGAAGAATCGCAATCAACCTGTCTCTCTGGCCTTGTGGCTAGGGTGGTCGACGATTGTTTGCCAGGCGCGGGCTCGATTCCGGCTGCCATCAAAAATTTTTGCCGCATAACAAGCACACGTTGTAGATGTTCACAAGTTGTTTTGCCTGAAACCAGAACACCCCGCTTTCCACGCGACCCGACTCCCACTCTGTACCCGAGAAGATTCTTCACAAAGTTCATCCTCACAAGTTGTTTTATTGGACACGTTTCACGCGAGATCAGTGCCGGGCATGGCGCCGAAACATTGCGCCGAAAACTCTTATTTTCGGCGCGAATGTTTCGGCAGCCGAAAGCACAGACACGTGTGCGTCCGCATATCTCACGCCATCCGAAGAATCGCATTCAACCTGTCTCTCTGGCCTTGTGGCTAGGGTGGTCGATGAATGTTTGCCAGGAGCGGGCTCGATTCCGACTGCCATCAAAAATTTTTGCCGCATAACAAGCACACGTTGTAGATGTTCACAGGTTGTTTTGCCTGAAACCAGAACACCCCGCTTTCCACGCGACCCGACTCCCACTCTGTACCCGAGAAGATTCTTCACAAAGTTCATCCTCACAAGTTGTTTTATTGGACACGTTTCACGCGAGATCAGTGCCGGGCATGGCGCCGAAACATTGCGCCGAAAACTCTTATTTTCGGCGCGAATGTTTCGGCAGCCGAAAGCACAGACACGTGTGCGTCCGCATATCTCACGCCATCCGAAGAATCGCAATCAACCTGTCTCTCTGGCCTTGTGGCTAGGGTGGTCGACGATTGTTTGCCAGGCGCGGGCTCGATTCCGGCTGCCATCAAAAATTTTTGCCGCATAACAAGCACACGTTGTAGATGTTCACAAGTTGTTTTGCCTGAAACCAGAACACCCCGCTTTCCACGCGACCCGACTCCCACTCTGTACCCGAGAAGATTCTTCACAAAGTTCATCCTCACAAGTTGTTTTATTGGACACGTTTCACGCGAGATCAGTGCCGGGCATGGCGCCGAAACATTGCGCCGAAAACTCTTATTTTCGGCGCGAATGTTTCGGCAGCCGAAAGCACAGACACGTGTGCGTCCGCATATCTCACGCCATCCGAAGAATCGCATTCAACCTGTCTCTCTGGCCTTGTGGCTAGGGTGGTCGATGATTGTTTGCCAGGCGCGGG
The DNA here is from genome assembly GCA_963966185.1 of Rhabditoides inermis. Taxonomy (NCBI): domain Eukaryota; kingdom Metazoa; phylum Nematoda; class Chromadorea; order Rhabditida; family Rhabditidae; genus Rhabditoides; species Rhabditoides inermis. The sequence goes on from CAWZYM010000283.1 coordinate 544,556, forward strand.
CTCGATTCCGGCTGCCATCAAAAGTTTTTGCCGCATAACAAGCACACGTTGTAGATGTTCACAAGTTGTTTTGCCTGAAACCAGAACACCCCGCTTTCCACGCGACCCGACTCCCACTCTGTACCCGAGAAGATTCTTCACAAAGTTCATCCTCACAAGTTGTTTTATTGGACACGTTTCACGCGAGATCAGTGCCGGGCATGGCGCCGAAACATTGCGCCGAAAACTCTTATTTTCGGCGCGAATGTTTCGGCAGCCGAAAGCACAGACACGTGTGCGTCCGCATATCTCACGCCATCCGAAGAATCGCATTCAACCTGTCTCTCTGGCCTTGTGGCTAGGGTGGTCGATGAATGTTTGCCAGGAGCGGGCTCGATTCCGACTGCCATCAAATTTTTTTGCCGCATAACAAGCACACGTTGTAGATGTTCACAGGTTGTTTTGCCTGAAACCAGAACACCCCGCTTTCCACGCGACCCGACTCCCACTCTGTACCCGAGAAGATTCTTCACAAAGTTCATCCTCACAAGTTGTTTTATTGGACACGTTTCACGCGAGATCAGTGCCGGGCATGGCGCCGAAACATTGCGCCGAAAACTCTTATTTTCGGCGCGAATGTTTCGGCAGCCGAAAGCACAGACACGTGTGCGTCCGCATATCTCACGCCATCCGAAAAATCGCATTCAACCTATCTCTCTGGCCTTGTGGCTAGGGTGGTCGATCATTGTTTGCCAGGCGCGGGCTCAATTCCGGCTGCCATCAAAATTTTTTGCCGCATAACAAGCACACGTTGTAGATGTTCACAAGTTGTTTTGCCTGAAACCAGAACACCCCGCTTTCCACGCGACCCGACTCCCACTCTGTACCCGAGAAGATTCTTCACAAAGTTCATCCTCACAAGTTGTTTTATTGGACACGTTTCACGCGAGATCAGTGCCGGGCATGGCGCCGAAACATTGCGCCGAAAACTCTTATTTTCGGCGCGAATGTTTCGGCAGCCGAAAGCACAGACACGTGTGCGTCCGCATATCTCACGCCATCCGAAGAATCGCAATCAACCTGTCTCTCTGGCCTTGTGGCTAGGGTGGTCGACGATTGTTTGCCAGGCGCGGGCTCGATTCCGGCTGCCATCAAAAAATTTTGCCGCATAACAATCACACGTTGTAGATGTTCACAAGTTGTTTTGCCTGAAACCAGAACACCCCGCTTTCCACGCGACCCGACTCCCACTCTGTACCCGAGAAGATTCTTCACAAAGTTCATCCTCACAAGTTGTTTTATTGGACACGTTTCACGCGAGATCAGTGCCGGGCATGGCGCCGAAACATTGCGCCGAAAACTCTTATTTTCGGCGCGAATGTTTCGGCAGCCGAAAGCACAGACACGTGTGCGTCCGCATATCTCACGCCATCCGAAGAATCGCATTCAACCTGTCTCTCTGGCCTTGTGGCTAGGGTGGTCGATCATTGTTTGCCAGGCGCGGGCTCAATTCCGGCTGCCATCAAAAATTTTTGCCGCATAACAAGCACACGTTGTAGATGTTCACAAGTTGTTTTGCCTGAAACCAGAACACCCCGCTTTCCACGCGACCCGACTCCCACTCTGTACCCGAGAAGATTCTTCACAAAGTTCATCCTCACAAGTTGTTTTATTGGACACGTTTCACGCGAGATCAGTGCCGGGCATGGCGCCGAAACATTGCGCCGAAAACTCTTATTTTCGGCGCGAATGTTTCGGCAGCCGAAAGCACAGACACGTGTGCGTCCGCATATCTCACGCCATCCGAAGAATCGCAATCAACCTGTCTCTCTGGCCTTGTGGCTAGGGTGGTCGACGATTGTTTGCCAGGCGCGGGCTCGATTCCGGCTGCCATCAAAAATTTTTGCCGCATAACAAGCACACGTTGTAGATGTTCACAAGTTGTTTTGCCTGAAACCAGAACACCCCGCTTTCCACGCGACCCGACTCCCACTCTGTACCCGAGAAGATTCTTCACAAAGTTCATCCTCACAAGTTGTTTTATTGGACACGTTTCACGCGAGATCAGTGCCGGGCATGGCGCCGAAACATTGCGCCGAAAACTCTTATTTTCGCCGCGAATGTTTCGGCAGCCGAAAGCACAGACACGTGTGCGTCCGCATATCTCACGCCATCCGAAGAATCGCATTCAACCTGTCTCTCTGGCCTTGTGGCTAGGGTGGTCGATGATTGTTTGCCAGGCGCGGGCTCGATTCCGGCTGCCATCAAAAGTTTTTGCCGCATAACAAGCACACGTTGTAGATGTTCACAAGTTGTTTTGCCTGAAACCAGAACACCCCGCTTTCCACGCGACCCGACTCCCACTCTGTACCCGAGAAGATTCTTCACAAAGTTCATCCTCACAAGTTGTTTTATTGGACACGTTTCACGCGAGATCAGTGCCGGGCATGGCGCCGAAACATTGCGCCGAAAACTCTTATTTTCGGCGCGAATGTTTCGGCAGCCGAAAGCACAGACACGTGTGCGTCCGCATATCTCACGCCATCCGAAGAATCGCATTCAACCTGTCTCTCTGGCCTTGTGGCTAGGGTGGTCGATGATTGTTTGCCAGGCGCGGGCTCGATTCCGGCTGCCATCAAAAGTTTTTGCCGCATAACAAGCACACGTTGTAGATGTTCACAAGTTGTTTTGCCTGAAACCAGAACACCCCGCTTTCCACGCGACCCGACTCCCACTCTGTACCCGAGAAGATTCTTCACAAAGTTCATCCTCACAAGTTGTTTTATTGGACACGTTTCACGCGAGATCAGTGCCGGGCATGGCGCCGAAACATTGCGCCGAAAACTCTTATTTTCGGCGCGAATGTTTCGGCAGCCGAAAGCACAGACAAATGCGTCCGCATATCTCACGCCATCCGAAGAATCGCATTCAACCTGTCTCTCTGGCCTTGTGGCTAGGGTGGTCGATGAATGTTTGCCAGGAGCGGGCTCGATTCCGACTGCCATCAAATTTTTTTGCCGCATAACAAGCACACGTTGTAGATGTTCACAGGTTGTTTTGCCTGAAACCAGAACACCCCGCTTTCCACGCGACCCGACTCCCACTCTGTACCCGAGAAGATTCTTCACAAAGTTCATCCTCACAAGTTGTTTTATTGGACACGTTTCACGCGAGATCAGTGCCGGGCATGGCGCCGAAACATTGCGCCGAAAACTCTTATTTTCGGCGCGAATGTTTCGGCAGCCGAAAGCACAGACACGTGTGCGTCCGCATATCTCACGCCATCCGAAAAATCGCATTCAACCTATCTCTCTGGCCTTGTGGCTAGGGTGGTCGATCATTGTTTGCCAGGCGCGGGCTCAATTCCGGCTGCCATCAAAATTTTTTGCCGCATAACAAGCACACGTTGTAGATGTTCACAAGTTGTTTTGCCTGAAACCAGAACACCCCGCTTTCCACGCGACCCGACTCCCACTCTGTACCCGAGAAGATTCTTCACAAAGTTCATCCTCACAAGTTGTTTTATTGGACACGTTTCACGCGAGATCAGTGCCGGGCATGGCGCCGAAACATTGCGCCGAAAACTCTTATTTTCGGCGCGAATGTTTCGGCAGCCGAAAGCACAGACACGTGTGCGTCCGCATATCTCACGCCATCCGAAGAATCGCAATCAACCTGTCTCTCTGGCCTTGTGGCTAGGGTGGTCGACGATTGTTTGCCAGGCGCGGGCTCGATTCCGGCTGCCATCAAAAATTTTTGCCGCATAACAAGCACACGTTGTAGATGTTCACAAGTTGTTTTGCCTGAAACCAGAACACCCCGCTTTCCACGCGACCCGACTCCCACTCTGTACCCGAGAAGATTCTTCACAAAGTTCATCCTCACAAGTTGTTTTATTGGACACGTTTCACGCGAGATCAGTGCCGGGCATGGCGCCGAAACATTGCGCCGAAAACTCTTATTTTCGGCGCGAATGTTTCGGCAGCCGAAAGCACAGACACGTGTGCGTCCGCCTATCTCACGCCATCCGAAGAATCGCATTCAACCTGTCTCTCTGGCCTTGTGGCTAGGATGGTCGATGATTGTTTGCCAGGCACGGACTCGATTCCGGCTGCCAACAAAATTTTTTGCCGCATAACAAGCACACGTTGTAGATGTTCACAAGTTGTTTTGCCTGAAACCAGAACACCCCGCTTTCCACGCGACCCGACTCCCACTCTGTACCCGAGAAGAGTCTTCACAAAGTTCATCCTCACAAGTTGTTTTATTAGACACGTTTCACGCGAGATCAGTGCCGGGCATGGCGCCGAAACATTGCGCCGAAAACTCCTTTTTTCGGCGCGAGTGTTTCGGCAGCCGAAGGCACAGACACGTGTGCGTCCGCATATCTCACGCCATCCAAAGAATCGCAATCAACCTGTCTCTCTGGCCTTGTGGCTAGGGTGGTCGATGATTGTTTGCCAGGCGCGGGCTCGATTCCGGCTGCCATCAAAATTTTTTGCCGCATAACAAGCACACGTTGTAGATGTTCACAGGTTGTTTTGCCTGAAACCAGAACACCCCGCTTTCCACGCGACCCGACTCCCACTCTGTACCCGAGAAGATTCTTCACAAAGCTCATCCTCACAAGTTGTTTTATTGGACACGTTTCACGCGAGATCAGTGCCGGGCATGGCGCCGAAACATTCCGCCGAAAACTCTTATTTTCGGCGCGAATGTTTCGGCAGCCGAAAGCACAGACACGTGTGCGTCCGCATATCTCACGCCATCCGAAGAATCGCATTCAACCTGTCTCTCTGGCCTTGTGGCTAGGGTGGTCGATGATTGTTTTCCAGGCGCGGGCTCGATTCCGGCTGCCATCAAATTTTTTGCCGCATAACAAGCACACGTTGTAGATGTTCACAAGTTGTTTTGCCTGAAACCAGAACACCCCGCTTTCCACGCGACCCGACTCCCACTCTGTACCCGAGAAGATTCTTCACAAAGTTCATCCTCACAAGTTGTTTTATTGGACACGTTTCACGCGAGATCAGTGCCGGGCATGGCGCCGAAACATTGCGCCGAAAACTCTTATTTTCGGCGCGAATGTTTCGGCAGCCGAAAGCACAGACACGTGTGCGTCCGCATATCTCACGCCATCCGAAGAATCGCAATCAACCTGTCTCTCTGGCCTTGTGGCTAGGGTGGTCGTCGATTGTTTGCCAGGCGCGGGCTCGATTCCGGCTGCCATCAAAAATTTTTGCCGCATAACAAGCACACGTTGTAGATGTTCACAAGTTGTTTTGCCTGAAACCAGAACACCCCGCTTTCCACGCGACCCGACTCCCACTCTGTACCCGAGAAGATTCTTCACAAAGTTCATCCTCACAAGTTGTTTTATTGGACACGTTTCACGCGAGATCAGTGCCGGGCATGGCGCCGAAACATTGCGCCGAAAACTCTTATTTTCGGCGCGAATGTTTCGGCAGCCGAAAGCACAGACACGTGTGCGTCCGCCTATCTCACGCCATCCGAAGAATCGCATTCAACCTGTCTCTCTGGCCTTGTGGCTAGGATGGTCGATGATTGTTTGCCAGGCACGGACTCGATTCCGGCTGCCAACAAAATTTTTTGCCGCATAACAAGCACACGTTGTAGATGTTCACAAGTTGTTTTGCCTGAAACCAGAACACCCCGCTTTCCACGCGACCCGACTCCCACTCTGTACCCGAGAAGAGTCTTCACAAAGTTCATCCTCACAAGTTGTTTTATTAGACACGTTTCACGCGAGATCAGTGCCGGGCATGGCGCCGAAACATTGCGCCGAAAACTCCTTTTTTCGGCGCGAGTGTTTCGGCAGCCGAAGGCACAGACACGTGTGCGTCCGCATATCTCACGCCATCCAAAGAATCGCAATCAACCTGTCTCTCTGGCCTTGTGGCTAGGGTGGTCGATGATTGTTTGCCAGGCGCGGGCTCGATTCCGGCTGCCATCAAAATTTTTTGCCGCATAACAAGCACACGTTGTAGATGTTCACAGGTTGTTTTGCCTGAAACCAGAACACCCCGCTTTCCACGCGACCCGACTCCCACTCTGTACCCGAGAAGATTCTTCACAAAGCTCATCCTCACAAGTTGTTTTATTGGACACGTTTCACGCGAGATCAGTGCCGGGCATGGCGCCGAAACATTCCGCCGAAAACTCTTATTTTCGGCGCGAATGTTTCGGCAGCCGAAAGCACAGACACGTGTGCGTCCGCATATCTCACGCCATCCGAAGAATCGCATTCAACCTGTCTCTCTGGCCTTGTGGCTAGGGTGGTCGATGATTGTTTTCCAGGCGCGGGCTCGATTCCGGCTGCCATCAAATTTTTTGCCGCATAACAAGCACACGTTGTAGATGTTCACAAGTTGTTTTGCCTGAAACCAGAACACCCCGCTTTCCACGCGACCCGACTCCCACTCTGTACCCGAGAAGATTCTTCACAAAGTTCATCCTCACAAGTTGTTTTATTGGACACGTTTCACGCGAGATCAGTGCCGGGCATGGCGCCGAAACATTGCGCCGAAAACTCCTTTTTTCGGCGCGAGTGTTTCGGCAGCCGAAAGCACAGACACGTGTGCGTCCGCATATCTCACGCCATCCGAAGAATCGCATTCAACCTGTCTCTCTGGCCTTGTGGCTAGGGTGGTCGATGATTGTTTGCCAGGCGCGGGCTCGATTCCGGCTGCCATGAAAATTTTTTGCCGCATAACAAGCACACGTTGTAGATGTTCACAGGTTGTTTTGCCTGAAACCAGAACACCCCGCTTTCCACGCGACCCGACTCCCACTCTGTACCCGAGAAGATTCTTCACAAAGTTCATCCTCACAAGTTGTTTTATTGGACACGTTTCACGCGAGATCAGTGCCGGGCATGGCGGCGAAACATTGCGCCGAAAACTCTTATTTTCGGCGCGAATGTTTCGGCAGCCGAAAGCACAGACACGTGTGCGTCCGCATATCTCACGCCATCCGAAAAAACGCATTCAACCTGTCTCTCTGGCCTTGTGGCTAGGGTGGTCGATGATTGTTTGCCAGGCGCGGGCTCGATTCCGGCTGCCATCAAAATTTTTTGCCGCATAACAAGCACACGTTGTAGATGTTCACAAGTTGTTTTGCCTGAAAGCAGAACACCCCGCTTTCCACGCGACCCGACTCCCACTCTGTACCCGAGAAGATTCTTCACAAAGTTCATCCTCACAAGTTGTTTTATTGGACACGTTTCACGCGAGATCAGTGCCGGGCATGGCGCCGAAACATTGCGCCGAAAACTCTTATTTTCGGCGCGAATGTTTCGGCAGCCGAAAGCACAGACACGTGTGCGTCCGCATATCTCACGCCATCCGAAGAAACGCATTCAACCTGTCTCTCTGGCCTTGTGGCTAGGGTGGTCGATGATTGTTTGCCAGGCGCGGGCTCGATTCCGGCTGCCATCAAATTTTTTGCCGCATAACAAGCACACGTTGTAGATGTTCACAAGTTGTTTTGCCTGAAACCAGAACACCCCGCTTTCCACGCGACCCGACTCCCACTCTGTACCCGAGAAGATTCTTCACAAAGTTCATCCTCACAAGTTGTTTTATTGGACACGTTTCACGCGAGATCAGTGCCGGGCATGGCGCCGAAACATTGCGCCGAAAACTCTTATTTTCGGCGCGAATGTTTCGGCAGCCGAAAGCACAGACACGTGTGCGTCCGCATATCTCACGCCATCCGAAGAATCGCATTCAACCTGTCTCTCTGGCCTTGTGGCTAGGGTGGTCGATGATTGTTTGCCAGGCGCGGGCTCGATTCCGGCTGCCATGAAAATTTTTTGCCGCATAACAAGCACACGTTGTAGATGTTCACAGGATGTTTTGCCTGAAAGCAGAACACCCCGCTTTCCACGCGACCCGACTCCCACTCTGTACCCGAGAAGATTCTTCACAAAGTTCATCCTCACAAGTTGTTTTATTGGACACGTTTCACGCGAGATCAGTGCCGGGCATGGCGCCGAAACATTGCGCCGAAAACTCTTAATTTCGGCGCGAATGTTTCGGCAGCCGAAAGCACAGACACGTGTGCGTCCGCATATCTCACGCCATCCGAAGAAACGCATTCAACCTGTCTCTCTGGCCTTGTGGCTAGGGTGGTCGATGATTGTTTGCCAGGCGCGGGCTCGATTCCGGCTGCCATCAAAATTTTTTGCCGCATAACAAGCACACGTTGTAGATGTTCACAAGTTGTTTTGCCTGAAACCAGAACACCCCGCTTTCCACGCGACCCGACTCCCACTCTGTACCCGAGAAGATTCTTCCCAAAGTTCATTCTCACAAGTTGTTTTATTGGACACGTTTCACGCGAGATCAGTGCCGGGCATGGCGCCGAAACATTGCGCCGAAAACTCTTATTTTCGGCGCAAATGTTTCGGCAGCCGGAAGCGTGTGCGTCCGCATATCTCACGCCATCCGAAGAATCGCATTCAACCTGTCTCTCTGGCCTTGTGGCTAGGGTGGTCGATGATTGTTTGCCAGGCGCAAGCTCGATTCCGGCTGCCATTAAAAAAATTTTGCCGCATAACAAGCACACGTTGTAGATGTTCACAAGTTGTTTTGCCTGAAACCAGAACACCCCGCTTTCCACGCGACCCGACTCCCACTCTGTACCCGAGAAGATTCTTCACAAAGTTCATCCTCACAAGTTGTTTTATTGGACACGTTTCACGCGAGATCAGTGCCGGGCATGGCGCCGAAACATTGCGCCGAAAACTCTTATTTTCGGCGCGAATGTTTCGGCAGCCGAAAGCACAGACACGTGTGCGTCCGCATATCTCACGCCATCCGAAGAATCGCATTCAACCTGTCTCTCTGGCCTTGTGGCTAGGGTGGTCGATGATTGTTTGCCAGGCGCGGGCTCGATTCCGGCTGCCATGAAAATTTTTTGCCGCATAACAAGCACACGTTGTAGATGTTCACAGGATGTTTTGCCTGAAAGCAGAACACCCCGCTTTCCACGCGACCCGACTCCCACTCTGTACCCGAGAAGATTCTTCACAAAGTTCGTCCTCACAAGTTGTTTTATTGGACACGTTTCACGCGAGATCAGTGCCGGGCATGGCGCCGAAACATTGCGCCGAAAACTCTTATTTTCGGCGCGAATGTTTCGGCAGCCGAAAGCACAGACACGTGTGCGTCCGCATATCTCACGCCATCCGAAGAAACGCATTCAACCTGTCTCTCTGGCCTTGTGGCTAGGGTGGTCGATGATTGTTTGCCAGGCGCGGGCTCGATTCCGGCTGCCATCAAAATTTTTTGCCGCATAACAAGCACACGTTGTAGATGTTCACAAGTTGTTTTGCCTGAAACCAGAACACCCCGCTTTCCACGCGACCCGACTCCCACTCTGTACCCGAGAAGATTCTTCCCAAAGTTCATTCTCACAAGTTGTTTTATTGGACACGTTTCACGCGAGATCAGTGCCGGGCATGGCGCCGAAACATTGCGCCGAAAACTCTTATTTTCGGCGCAAATGTTTCGGCAGCCGGAAGCGTGTGCGTCCGCATATCTCACGCCATCCGAAGAATCGCAATCAACCTGTCTCTCTGGCCTTGTGGCTAGGGTGGTCGACGATTGTTTGCCAGGCGCGGGCTCGATTCCGGCTGCCATCAAAATTTTTTTGCCGCTTAACAAGCACACGTTGTAGATGTTCACAAGTTGTTTTGCCTGAAACCAGAACACCCCGCTTTCCACGCGACCCGACTCCCACTCTGTACCCGAGAAGATTCTTCACAAAGTTCATCCTCACAAGTTGTTTTATTGGACACGTTTCACGCGAGATCAGTGCCGGGCATGGCGCTGAAACGTTGCGCCGAAAACTCTTATTTTCGGCGCGAATGTTTCGGCAGCCGAAAGCACAGACACGTGTGCGTCCGCATATCTCACGCCATCCGAAGAATCGCATTCAACCTGTCTCTCTGGCCTTGTGGCTAGGGTGGTCGATGATTGTTTGCCAGGCGCGGGCTCGATTCCGGCTGCCATCAAATTTTTTTGCCGCATAACAAGCACACGTTGTAGATGTTCACAAGTTGTTTTGCCTGAAACCAGAACACCCCGTTTTCTACGCGACCCGACTCCCACTCTGTACCCGAGAAGATTCTTCACAAAGTTCATCCTCACAAGTTGTTTTATTGGACACGTTTCACGCGAGATCAGTGCCGGGCATGGCGCCGAAACATTGCGCCGAAAACTCTTATTTTCGGCGCGAGTGTTTCGGCAGCCGAAAGCACAGACACGTGTGCGTCCGCATATCTCACGCCATCCGAAGAATCGCATTCAACTTGTCTCTCTGGCCTTGTGGCTAGGGTGGTCGATGATTGTTTGCCAGGCGCGGGCTCGATTCCGGCTGCCATCAAAATTTTTTGCCGCATAACAAGCACACGTTGTAGATGTTCACAAGTTGTTTTGCCTGAAACCAGAAAACCCCGCTTTCCACGCGACCCGACTCCCACTCTGTACCCGAGAAGATTCTTCACAAAGTTCATCCTCACAAGTTGTTTTATTGGACACGTTTCACGCGAGATCAGTGCCGGGCATGGCGCCGAAACATTGCGCCGAAAACTCTTATTTTCGGCGCGAATGTTTCGGCAGCCGAAAGCACAGACACGTGTGCGTCCGCATATCTCACGCCATCCGAAGATTCGCATTCAACCTGTCTCTCTGGCCTTGTGGCTAGGGTGGTCGATGATTGTTTGCCAGGCGCAAGCTCGATTCCGGCTGCCATTAAAAAAATTTTGCCGCATAACAAGCACACGTTGTAGATGTTCACAAGTTGTTTTGCCTGAAACCAGAACACCCCGCTTTCCACGCGACCCGACTCCCACTCTGTACCCGAGAAGATTCTTCACAAAGTTCATCCTCACAAGTTGTTTTATTGGACACGTTTCACGCGAGATCAGTGCCGGGCATGGCGCCGAAACATTGCGCCGAAAACTCTTATTTTCGGCGCGAATGTTTCGGCAGCCGAAAGCACAGACACGTGTGCGTCCGCATATCTCACGCCATCCGAAGAATCGCATTCAACCTGTCTCTCTGGCCTTGTGGCTAGGGTGGTCGATGATTTGTTTGCCAGGCGCGGGCTCGATTCCGGCTGCCATCAAATTTTTTTGCCGCATAAAAAGCACACGTTGTAGATGTTCACAAGTTGTTTTGCCTGAAACCAGAACACCCCGCTTTCCACGCGACCCGACTCTCACTCTGTACCCGAGAAGATTCTTCACAAAGTTCATTCTCACAAGTTGTTTTATTGGACACGTTTCACGCGAGATCAGTGTAGGGATGTCAAGGGGAATTTTCAAGTGTTACGGACATGTGCTTACTGTATATCAAAATGAAGTAAATTATATGTAGTTTTGAAATAGTATCATTTTAATTAGTTGTTTTCTTTCATTTCCTCGTTACGCGCATCGAAAGCGCGCGGTTTGAGGGCGCGCGCGGCACACAACTTCACAGAGAAAGGCTAAGCCACGCCCCTTTTTGACGTCATTTTCATAGGATCAAATCAATTTTTGTCAAAAATAATAGGTTATGACACGGTCCAGCGCCAAAAGGAAGGCACTACTAGATACAACTTTTTACGGCGCGTCGAATGGTGTATTCCGTTTGGCGCGGGAAGATGCCGCATATTTGTGCCATCAAAGCTCCGCCCACTTGACATCCCTAGATCAGTGCCGGGCATGCCGCCGAAACATTGCGCCGAAAACTCTTATTTTCGGCGCGAATGTTTCGGCAGCCGAAAGCACAGACACGTGTGCGTCCGCATATCTCACGCCATCCGAACAATCGCATTCAACCTGTCTCTCTGGCCTTGTGGCTAGGGTGGTCGATGATTGTTTGCCAGGCGCGGGCTCGATTCCGGCTGCCATGAAAATTTTTTGCCGCATAACAAGCACACGTTGTAGATGTTCACAGGTTGTTTTGCCTGAAAGCAGAACACCCCGCTTTCCACGCGACCCGACTCCCACTCTGTACCCGAGAAGATTCTTCACAAAGTTCATCCTCACAAGTTGTTTTATTGGACACGTTTCACGCGAGATCAGTGCCGGGCATGGCGCCGAAACATTGCGCCGAAAACTCTTATTTTCGGCGCGAATGTTTCGGCAGCCGAAAGCACAGACACGTGTGCGTCCGCATATCTCACGCCATCCGAAGAAACGCATTCAACCTGTCTCTCTGGCCTTGTGGCTAGGGTGGTCGATGATTGTTTGCCAGGCGCGGGCTCGATTCCGGCTGCCATCAAAATTTTTTGCCGCATAACAAGCACACGTTGTAGATGTTCACAAGTTGTTTTGCCTGAAACCAGAACACCCCGCTTTCCACGCGACCCGACTCCCACTCTGTACCCGAGAAGATTCTTCACAAAGTTCATTCTCACAAGTTGTTTTATTGGACACGTTTCACGCGAGATCAGTGCCGGGCATGGCGCCGAATCATTGCGCCGAAAACTCTTATTTTCGGCGCAAATGTTTCGGCAGCCGAAAGCGTGTGCGTCCGCATATCTCACGCCATCCGAAGAATCGCAATCAACCTGTCTCTCTGGCCTTGTGGCTAGGGTGGTCGACGATTGTTTGCCAGGCGCGGGCTCGATTCCGGCTGCCATCAAAATTTTTTTGCCGCATAACAAGCACACGTTGTAGATGTTCACAAGTTGTTTTGCCTGAAACCAGAACACCCCGCTTTCCACGCGACCCGACTCCCACTCTGTACCCGAGAAGATTCTTCACAAAGTTCATCCTCACAAGTTGTTTTATTGGACACGTTTCACGCGAGATCAGTGCCGGGCATGGCGCCGAAACATTGCGCCGAAAACTCTTATTTTCGGCGCGAATGTTTCGGCAGCCGAAAGCACAGACACGTGTGCGTCCGCATATCTCACGCCATCCGAAGAATCGCATTCAACCTGTCTCTCTGGCCTTGTGGCTAGGGTGGTCGATGATTGTTTGCCAGGCGCGGGCTCGATTCCGGCTGCCATCAAATTTTTTTGCCGCATAACAAGCACACGTTGTAGATGTTCACAAGTTGTTTTGCCTGAAACCAGAACACCCCGCTTTCCACGCGACCCGACTCCCACTCTGTACCCGAGAAGATTCTTCACAAAGTTCATCCTCACAAGTTGTTTTATTGGACACGTTTCACGCGAGATCAGTGCCGGGCATGGCGCCGAAACATTGCGCCGAAAACTCTTATTTTCGGCGCGAATGTTTCGGCAGCCGAAAGCACAGACACGTGTGCGTCCGCATATCTCACGCCATCCGAAGAATCGCATTCAACCTGTCTCTCTGGCCTTGTGGCTAGGGTGGTCGATGATTGTTTGCCAGGCGCGGGCTCGATTCCGGCTGCCATGAAAATTTTTTGCCGCATAACAAGCACACGTTGTAGATGTTCACAGGTTGGTTTGCCTGAAAGCAGAACACCCCGCTTTCCACGCGACCCGACTCCCACTCTGTACCCGAGAAGATTCTTCACAAAGTTCATCCTCACAAGTTGTTTTATTGGACACGTTTCACGCGAGATCAGTGCCGGGCATGGCGCCGAAACATTGCGCCGAAAACTCTTATTTTCGGCGCGAATGTTTCGGCAGCCGAAAGCACAGACACGTGTGCGTCCCCATATCTCACGCCATCCGAAGAAACGCATTCAACCTGTCTCTCTGGCCTTGTGGCTAGGGTGGTCGATGATTGTTTGCCAGGCGCGGGCTCGATTCCGGCTGCCATCAAAATTTTTTGCCGCATAACAAGCACACGTTGTAGATGTTCACAAGTTGTTTTGCCTGAAACCAGAACACCCCGCTTTCCACGCGACCCGACTCCCACTCTGTACCCGAGAAGATTCTTCACAAAGTTCATTCTCACAAGTTGTTTTATTGGACACGTTTCACGCGAGATCAGTGCCGGGCATGGCGCCGAAACATTGCGCCGAAAACTCTTATTTTCGGCGCAAATGTTTCGGCAGCCGAAAGCGTGTGCGTCCGCATATCTCACGCCATCCGAAGAATCGCAATCAACCTGTCTCTCTGGCCTTGTGGCTAGGGTGGTCGACGATTGTTTGCCAGGCGCGGGCTCGATTCCGGCTGCCATCAAATTTTTTTGCCGCTTAACAAGCACACGTTGTAGATGTTCACAAGTTGTTTTGCCTGAAACCAGAACACCCCGCTTTCCACGCGACCCGACTCCCACTCTGTACCCGAGAAGATTCTTCACAAAGTTCATCCTCACAAGTTGTTTTATTGGACACGTTTCACGCGAGATCAGTGCCGGGCATGGCGCTGAAACATTGCGCCGAAAACTCTTATTTTCGGCGCGAATGTTTCGGCAGCCGAAAGCACAGACACGTGTGCGTCCGCATATCTCACGCCATCCGAAGAATCGCATTCAACCTGTCTCTCTGGCCTTGTGGCTAGGGTGGTCGATGATTGTTTGCCAGGCGCGGGCTCGATTCCGGCTGCCATCAAAAATTTTTGCCGCATAACAAGCACACGTTGTAGATGTTCACAAGTTGTTTTGCCTGAAACCAGAACACCCCGTTTTCTACGCGACCCGACTCCCACTCTGTACCCGAGAAGATTCTTCACAAAGTTCATCCTCACAAGTTGTTTTATTGGACACGTTTCACGCGAGATCAGTGCCGGGCATGGCGCCGAAACATTGCGCCGAAAACTCTTATTTTCGGCGCGAGTGTTTCGGCAGCCGAAAGCACAGACACGTGTGCGTCCGCATATCTCACGCCATCCGAAGAATCGCATTCAACCTGTCTCTCTGGCCTTGTGGCTAGGGTGGTCGATGATTGTTTGCCAGGCGCGGGCTCGATTCCGGCTGCCATCAAAATTTTTTGCCGCATAACAAGCACACGTTGTAGATGTTCACAAGTTGTTTTGCCTGAAACCAGAAAACCCCGCTTTCCACGCGACCCGACTCCCACTCTGTACCCGAGAAGATTCTTCACAAAGTTCATCCTCACAAGTTGTTTTATTGGACA
The DNA here is from genome assembly GCA_963966185.1 of Rhabditoides inermis. NCBI lineage: Eukaryota > Metazoa > Nematoda > Chromadorea > Rhabditida > Rhabditidae > Rhabditoides > Rhabditoides inermis. The sequence continues at coordinate 559,564 of CAWZYM010000283.1, forward strand.
CGTTTCACGCGAGATCAGTGCCGGGCATGGCGCCGAAACATTGCGCCGAAAACTCTTATTTTCGGCGCGAATGTTTCGGCAGCCGAAAGCACAGACACGTGTGCGTCCGCATATCTCACGCCATCCGAAGATTCGCATTCAACCTGTCTCTCTGGCCTTGTGGCTAGGGTGGTCGATGATTGTTTGCCAGGCGCAAGCTCGATTCCGGCTGCCATTAAAAAAATTTTGCCGCATAACAAGCACACGTTGTAGATGTTCACAAGTTGTTTTGCCTGAAACCAGAACACCCCGCTTTCCACGCGACCCGACTCCCACTCTGTACCCGAGAAGATTCTTCACAAAGTTCATCCTCACAAGTTGTTTTATTGGACACGTTTCACGCGAGATCAGTGCCGGGCATGGCGCCGAAACATTGCGCCGAAAACTCTTATTTTCGGCGCGAATGTTTCGGCAGCCGAAAGCACAGACACGTGTGCGTCCGCATATCTCACGCCATCCGAAGAAACGCATTCAACCTGTCTCTCTGGCCTTGTGGCTAGGGTGGTCGATGATTGTTTGCCAGGCGCGGGCTCGATTCCGGCTGCCATCAAAATTTTTTGCCGCATAACAAGCACACGTTGTAGATGTTCACAAGTTGTTTTGCCTGAAACCAGAACACCCCGCTTTCCACGCGACCCGACTCCCACTCTGTACCCGAGAAGATTCTTCACAAAGTTCATTCTCACAAGTTGTTTTATTGGACACGTTTCACGCGAGATCAGTGCCGGGCATGGCGCCGAATCATTGCGCCGAAAACTCTTATTTTCGGCGCAAATGTTTCGGCAGCCGAAAGCGTGTGCGTCCGCATATCTCACGCCATCCGAAGAATCGCAATCAACCTGTCTCTCTGGCCTTGTGGCTAGGGTGGTCGACGATTGTTTGCCAGGCGCGGGCTCGATTCCGGCTGCCATCAAAATTTTTTTGCCGCATAACAAGCACACGTTGTAGATGTTCACAAGTTGTTTTGCCTGAAACCAGAACACCCCGCTTTCCACGCGACCCGACTCCCACTCTGTACCCGAGAAGATTCTTCACAAAGTTCATCCTCACAAGTTGTTTTATTGGACACGTTTCACGCGAGATCAGTGCCGGGCATGGCGCCGAAACATTGCGCCGAAAACTCTTATTTTCGGCGCGAATGTTTCGGCAGCCGAAAGCACAGACACGTGTGCGTCCGCATATCTCACGCCATCCGAAGAATCGCATTCAACCTGTCTCTCTGGCCTTGTGGCTAGGGTGGTCGATGATTGTTTGCCAGGCGCGGGCTCGATTCCGGCTGCCATCAAATTTTTTTGCCGCATAACAAGCACACGTTGTAGATGTTCACAAGTTGTTTTGCCTGAAACCAGAACACCCCGCTTTCCACGCGACCCGACTCCCACTCTGTACCCGAGAAGATTCTTCACAAAGTTCATCCTCACAAGTTGTTTTATTGGACACGTTTCACGCGAGATCAGTGCCGGGCATGGCGCCGAAACATTGCGCCGAAAACTCTTATTTTCGGCGCGAATGTTTCGGCAGCCGAAAGCACAGACACGTGTGCGTCCGCATATCTCACGCCATCCGAAGAATCGCATTCAACCTGTCTCTCTGGCCTTGTGGCTAGGGTGGTCGATGATTGTTTGCCAGGCGCGGGCTCGATTCCGGCTGCCATGAAATTTTTTTGCCGCATAACAAGCACACGTTGTAGATGTTCACAGGTTGTTTTGCCTGAAAGCAGAACACCCCGCTTTCCACGCGACCCGACTCCCACTCTGTACCCGAGAAGATTCTTCACAAAGTTCATCCTCACAAGTTGTTTTATTGGACACGTTTCACGCGAGATCAGTGCCGGGCATGGCGCCGAAACATTGCGCCGAAAACTCTTATTTTCGGCGCGAATGTTTCGGCAGCCGAAAGCACAGACACGTGTGCGTCCCCATATCTCACGCCATCCGAAGAAACGCATTCAACCTGTCTCTCTGGCCTTGTGGCTAGGGTGGTCGATGATTGTTTGCCAGGCGCGGGCTCGATTCCGGCTGCCATCAAAATTTTTTGCCGCATAACAAGCACACGTTGTAGATGTTCACAAGTTGTTTTGCCTGAAACCAGAACACCCCGCTTTCCACGCGACCCGACTCCCACTCTGTACCCGAGAAGATTCTTCACAAAGTTCATTCTCACAAGTTGTTTTATTGGACACGTTTCACGCGAGATCAGTGCCGGGCATGGCGCCGAAACATTGCGCCGAAAACTCTTATTTTCGGCGCAAATGTTTCGGCAGCCGAAAGCGTGTGCGTCCGCATATCTCACGCCATCCGAAGAATCGCAATCAACCTGTCTCTCTGGCCTTGTGGCTAGGGTGGTCAACGATTGTTTGCCAGGCGCGGGCTCGATTCCGGCTGCCATCAAATTTTTTTGCCGCTTAACAAGCACACGTTGTAGATGTTCACAAGTTGTTTTGCCTGAAACCAGAACACCCCGCTTTCCACGCGACCCGACTCCCACTCTGTACCCGAGAAGATTCTTCACAAAGTTCATCCTCACAAGTTGTTTTATTGGACACGTTTCACGCGAGATCAGTGCCGGGCATGGCGCTGAAACATTGCGCCGAAAACTCTTATTTTCGGCGCGAATGTTTCGGCAGCCGAAAGCACAGACACGTGTGCGTCCGCATATCTCACGCCATCCGAAGAATCGCATTCAACCTGTCTCTCTGGCCTTGTGGCTAGGGTGGTCGATGATTGTTTGCCAGGCGCGGGCTCGATTCCGGCTGCCATCAAAAAATTTTGCCGCATAACAAGCACACGTTGTAGATGTTCACAAGTTGTTTTGCCTGAAACCAGAACACCCCGTTTTCTACGCGACCCGACTCCCACTCTGTACCCGAGAAGATTCTTCACAAAGTTCATCCTCACAAGTTGTTTTATTGGACACGTTTCACGCGAGATCAGTGCCGGGCATGGCGCCGAAACATTGCGCCGAAAACTCTTATTTTCGGCGCGAGTGTTTCGGCAGCCGAAAGCACAGACACGTGTGCGTCCGCATATCTCACGCCATCCGAAGAATCGCATTCAACCTGTCTCTCTGGCCTTGTGGCTAGGGTGGTCGATGATTGTTTGCCAGGCGCGGACTCGATTCCGGCTGCCATCAAAAAATTTGCCGCATAACAAGCAGACGTTGTAGATGTTCACAAGTTGTTTTGCCTGAAACCAGAACACCCCGCTTTCCACGCGATCCGACTCCCACTCTGTACCCGAGAAGATTCTTCACAAAGTTCATCCTCACAAGTTGTTTTATTGGACACGTTTCACGCGAGATCAGTGCCGGGCATGGCGCCGAAACATTGCGCCGAAAACTCTTATTTTCGGCGCGAATGTTTCGGCAGCCGAAAGCACAGACACGTGTGCGTCCGCATATCTCACGCCATCCGAAGAATCGCATTCAACCTGTCTCTCTGGCCTTGTGGCTAGGGTGGTCGACGATTGTTTGCCAGGCGCGGGCTCGATTCCGGCTGCCATGAAAATTTTTTGCCGCATAACAAGCACACGTTGTAGATGTTCACTAGTTGTTTTGCCTGAAACCAGAACACCCCGCTTTCCACGCGACCCGACTCCCACTCTGTACCCGAGAAGATTCTTCACAAAGTTCATCCTCACAAGTTGTTTTATTGGACACGTTTCACGCGAGATCAGTGCCGGGCATGGCGCCGAAACATTGCGCCGAAAACTCTTATTTTCGGCGCGAATGTTTCGGCAGCCGAAAGCACAGACACGTGTGCGTCCGCATATCTCACGCCATCCGAAGAATCGCATTCAACCTGTCTCTCTGGCCTTGTGGCTAGGGTGGTCGATGATTGTTTGCCAGGCGCGGGCTCGATTCCGGCTGCCATGAAAATTTTTTGCCGCATAACAAGCACACGTTGTAGATGTTCACAGGTTGTTTTGCCTGAAAGCAGAACACCCCGCTTTCCACGCGACCCGACTCCCACTCTGTACCCGAGAAGATTCTTCACAAAGTTCATCCTCACAAGTTGTTTTATTGGACATAGGATCAAATCAATTTTTGTCAAAAATAATAGGTTATGACACGGTCCAGCGCCAAAAGGAAGTCACTACTAGATACAACTTTTTACGGCGCGTCGAATGGTGTATTCCGTTTGGCGCGGGAAGATGCCGCATATTTGTGCCATCAAAGCTCCGCCCACTTGACATCCCTAGATCAGTGCCGGGCATGCCGCCGAAACATTGCGCCGAAAACTCTTATTTTCGGCGCGAATGTTTCGGCAGCCGAAAGCACAGACACGTGTGCGTCCGCATATCTCACGCCATCCGAACAATCGCATTCAACCTGTCTCTCTGGCCTTGTGGCTAGGGTGGTCGATGATTGTTTGCCAGGCGCGGGCTCGATTCCGGCTGCCATGAAAATTTTTTGCCGCATAACAAGCACACGTTGTAGATGTTCACAAGTTGTTTTGCCTGAAACCAGAACACCCCGCTTTCCACGCGACCCGACTCCCACTCTGTACCCGAGAAGATTCTTCACAAAGTTCATCCTCACAAGTTGTTTTATTGGACACGTTTCACGCGAGATCAGTGCCGGGCATGGCGCTGAAACATTGCGCCGAAAACTCTTATTTTCGGCGCGAATGTTTCGGCAGCCGAAAGCACAGACACGTGTGCGTCCGCATATCTCACGCCATCCGAAGAATCGCATTCAACCTGTCTCTCTGGCCTTGTGGCTAGGGTGGTCGATGATTGTTTGCCAGGCGCGGGCTCGATTCCGGCTGCCATCAAAAAATTTTGCCGCATAACAAGCACACGTTGTAGATGTTCACAAGTTGTTTTGCCTGAAACCAGAACACCCCGTTTTCTACGCGACCCGACTCCCACTCTGTACCCGAGAAGATTCTTCACAAAGTTCATCCTCACAAGTTGTTTTATTGGACACGTTTCACGCGAGATCAGTGCCGGGCATGGCGCCGAAACATTGCGCCGAAAACTCTTATTTTCGGCGCGAGTGTTTCGGCAGCCGAAAGCACAGACACGTGTGCGTCCGCATATCTCACGCCATCCGAAGAATCGCATTCAACCTGTCTCTCTGGCCTTGTGGCTAGGGTGGTCGATGATTGTTTGCCAGGCGCGGACTCGATTCCGGCTGCCATCAAAAAATTTGCCGCATAACAAGCAGACGTTGTAGATGTTCACAAGTTGTTTTGCCTGAAACCAGAACACCCCGCTTTCCACGCGATCCGACTCCCACTCTGTACCCGAGAAGATTCTTCACAAAGTTCATCCTCACAAGTTGTTTTATTGGACACGTTTCACGCGAGATCAGTGCCGGGCATGGCGCCGAAACATTGCGCCGAAAACTCTTATTTTCGGCGCGAATGTTTCGGCAGCCGAAAGCACAGACACGTGTGCGTCCGCATATCTCACGCCATCCGAAGAATCGCATTCAACCTGTCTCTCTGGCCTTGTGGCTAGGGTGGTCGACGATTGTTTGCCAGGCGCGGGCTCGATTCCGGCTGCCATGAAAATTTTTTGCCGCATAACAAGCACACGTTGTAGATGTTCACTAGTTGTTTTGCCTGAAACCAGAACACCCCGCTTTCCACGCGACCCGACTCCCACTCTGTACCCGAGAAGATTCTTCACAAAGTTCATCCTCACAAGTTGTTTTATTGGACACGTTTCACGCGAGATCAGTGCCGGGCATGGCGCCGAAACATTGCGCCGAAAACTCTTATTTTCGGCGCGAATGTTTCGGCAGCCGAAAGCACAGACACGTGTGCGTCCGCATATCTCACGCCATCCGAAGAATCGCATTCAACCTGTCTCTCTGGCCTTGTGGCTAGGGTGGTCGATGATTGTTTGCCAGGCGCGGGCTCGATTCCGGCTGCCATGAAAATTTTTTGCCGCATAACAAGCACACGTTGTAGATGTTCACAGGTTGTTTTGCCTGAAAGCAGAACACCCCGCTTTCCACGCGACCCGACTCCCACTCTGTACCCGAGAAGATTCTTCACAAAGTTCATCCTCACAAGTTGTTTTATTGGACATAGGATCAAATCAATTTTTGTCAAAAATAATAGGTTATGACACGGTCCAGCGCCAAAAGGAAGTCACTACTAGATACAACTTTTTACGGCGCGTCGAATGGTGTATTCCGTTTGGCGCGGGAAGATGCCGCATATTTGTGCCATCAAAGCTCCGCCCACTTGACATCCCTAGATCAGTGCCGGGCATGCCGCCGAAACATTGCGCCGAAAACTCTTATTTTCGGCGCGAATGTTTCGGCAGCCGAAAGCACAGACACGTGTGCGTCCGCATATCTCACGCCATCCGAACAATCGCATTCAACCTGTCTCTCTGGCCTTGTGGCTAGGGTGGTCGATGATTGTTTGCCAGGCGCGGGCTCGATTCCGGCTGCCATGAAAATTTTTTGCCGCATAACAAGCACACGTTGTAGATGTTCACAGGTTGTTTTGCCTGAAAGCAGAACACCCCGCTTTCCACGCGACCCGACTCCCACTCTGTACCCGAGAAGATTCTTCACAAAGTTCATCCTCACAAGTTGTTTTATTGGACACGTTTCACGCGAGATCAGTGCCGGGCATGGCGCCGAAACATTGCGCCGAAAACTCTTATTTTCGGCGCGAATGTTTCGGCAGCCGAAAGCACAGACACGTGTGCGTCCGCATATCTCACGCCATCCGAACAATCGCATTCAACCTGTCTCTCTGGCCTTGTGGCTAGGGTGGTCGATGATTGTTTGCCAGGCGCGGGCTCGATTCCGGCTGCCATGAAAATTTTTTGCCGCATAACAAGCACACGTTGTAGATGTTCACAGGTTGTTTTGCCTGAAAGCAGAACACCCCGCTTTCCACGCGACCCGACTCCCACTCTGTACCCGAGAAGATTCTTCACAAAGTTCATCCTCACAAGTTGTTTTATTGGACACGTTTCACGCGAGATCAGTGCCGGGCATGGCGCCGAAACATTGCGCCGAAAACTCTTATTTTCGGCGCGAATGTTTCGGCAGCCGAAAGCACAGACACGTGTGCGTCCGCATATCTCACGCCATCCGAAGAAACGCATTCAACCTGTCTCTCTGGCCTTGTGGCTAGGGTGGTCGATGATTGTTTGCCAGGCGCGGGCTCGATTCCGGCTGCCATCAAAATTTTTTGCCGCATAACAAGCACACGTTGTAGATGTTCACAAGTTGTTTTGCCTGAAAACAGAACACCCCGCTTTCCACGCGACCCGACTCCCACTCTGTACCCGAGAAGATTCTTCACAAAGTTCATTCTCACAAGTTGTTTTATTGGACACGTTTCACGCGAGATCAGTGCCGGGCATGGCGCCGAAACATTGCGCCGAAAACTCTTATTTTCGGCGCAAATGTTTCGGCAGCCGAAAGCGTGTGCGTCCGCATATCTCACGCCATCCGAAGAATCGCATTCAACCTGTCTCTCTGGCCTTGTGGCTAGGGTGGTCGATGATTGTTTGCCAGGCGCGGGCTCGATTCCGGCTGCCATGAAAATTTTTTGCCGCATAACAAGCACACGTTGTAGATGTTCACAGGTTGTTTTGCCTGAAAGCAGAACACCCCGCTTTCCACGCGACCCGACTCCCACTCTGTACCCGAGAAGATTCTTCACAAAGTTCATCCTCACAAGTTGTTTTATTGGACACGTTTCACGCGAGATCAGTGCCGGGCATGGCGCCGAAACATTGCGCCGAAATCTCTTATTTTCGGCGCGAGTGTTTCGGCAGCCGAAAGCACAGACACGTGTGCGTCCGCATATCTCACGCCATCCGAAGAATCGCATTCAACTTGTCTCTCTGGCCTTGTGGCTAGGGTGGTCGATGATTGTTTGCCAGGCGCGGGCTCGATTCCGGCTGCCATCAAAATTTTTTGCCGCATAACAAGCACACGTTGTAGATGTTCACAAGTTGTTTTGCCTGAAACCAGAACACCCCGCTTTCCACGCGACCCGACTCCCACTCTGTACCCGAGAAGATTCTTCACAAAGTTCATTCTCACAAGTTGTTTTATTGGACACGTTTCACGCGAGATCAGTGCCGGGCATGGCGCCGAAACATTGCGCCGAAAACTCTTATTTTCGGCGCAAATGTTTCGGCAGCCGAAAGCGTGTGCGTCCGCATATCTCACGCCATCCGAAGAATCGCAATCAACCTGTCTCTCTGGCCTTGTGGCTAGGGTGGTCGACGATTGTTTGCCAGGCGCGGGCTCGATTCCGGCTGCCATCAAAAAAATTTTGCCGCATAACAAGCACACGTTGTAGATGTTCACTAGTTGTTTTGCCTGAAACCAGAACACCCCGCTTTCCACGCGACCCGACTCCCACTCTGTACCCGAGAAGATTCTTCACAAAGTTCATTCTCACAAGTTGTTTTATTGGACACGTTTCACGCGAGATCAGTGCCGGGCATGGCGCCGAAACATTGCGCCGAAAACTCTTATTTTCGGCGCGAATGTTTCGGCAGCCGAAAGCACAGACACGTGTGCGTCCGCATATCTCACGCCATCCGAAGAATCGCATTCAACCTGTCTCTCTGGCCTTGTGGCTAGGGTGGTCGATGATTGTTTGCCAGGCGCGGGCTCGATTCCGGCTGCCATGAAAATTTTTTGCCGCATAACAAGCACACGTTGTAGATGTTCACAGGTTGTTTTGCCTGAAAGCAGAACACCCCGCTTTCCACGCGACCCGACTCCCACTCTGTACCCGAGAAGATTCTTCACAAAGTTCATCCTCACAAGTTGTTTTATTGGACACGTTTCACGCGAGATCAGTGCCGGGCATGGCGCCGAAACATTGCGCCGAAAACTCTTATTTTCGGCGCGAATGTTTCGGCAGCCGAAAGCACAGACACGTGTGCGTCCGCATATCTCACGCCATCCGAAGAAACGCATTCAACCTGTCTCTCTGGCCTTGTGGCTAGGGTGGTCGATGATTGTTTGCCAGGCGCGGGCTCGATTCCGGCTGCCATCAAAATTTTTTGCCGCATAACAAGCACACGTTGTAGATGTTCACAAGTTGTTTTGCCTGAAACCAGAACACCCCGCTTTCCACGCGACCCGACTCCCACTCTGTACCCGAGAAGATTCTTCACAAAGTTCATTCTCACAAGTTGTTTTATTGGACACGTTTCACGCGAGATCAGTGCCGGGCATGGCGCCGAAACATTGCGCCGAAAACTCTTATTTTCGGCGCAAATGTTTCGGCAGCCGAAAGCGTGTGCGTCCGCATATCTCACGCCATCCGAAGAATCGCAATCAACCTGTCTCTCTGGCCTTGTGGCTAGGGTGGTCGACGATTGTTTGCCAGGCGCGGGCTCGATTCCGGCTGCCATCAAAAAATTTTTGCCGCATAACAAGCACACGTTGTAGATGTTCACTAGTTGTTTTGCCTGAAACCAGAACACCCCGCTTTCCACGCGACCCGACTCCCACTCTGTACCCGAGAAGATTCTTCACAAAGTTCATCCTCACAAGTTGTTTTATTGGACACGTTTCACGCGAGATCAGTGCCGGGCATGGCGCCGAAACATTGCGCCGAAAACTCTTTTTTTCAGCGCGAATGTTTCGGCAGCCGAAAGCACAGACACGTGTGCGTCCGCATATCTCACGCCATCCGAAGAATCGCATTCAACCTGTCTCTCTGGCCTTGTGGCTAGGGTGGTCGATGATTGTTTGCCAGGCGCGGGCTCGATTCCGGCTGCCATCAAATTTTTTTGCCGCATAACAAGCACACGTTGTAGATGTTCACAAGTTGTTTTGCCTGAAACCAGAACACCCCGCTTTCCACGCGACCCGACTCCCACTCTGTACCCGAGAAGATTCTTCACAAAGTTCATTCTCACAAGTTGTTTTATTGGACACGTTTCACGCGAGATCAGTGCCGGGCATGGCGCCGAAACATTGCGCCGAAAACTCTTATTTTCGGCGCGAATGTTTCGGCAGCCGAAAGCACAGACACGTGTGCGTCCGCATATCTCACGTCATCCGAAGAATCGCATTCAACCTGTATCTCTGGCCTTGTGGCCAGGGTGGTCGATGATTGTTTGCCAGGCGCGGACTCGATTCCGGCTGCCATCAAAAAATTTTGCCGCATAACAAGCACACGTTGTAGATGTTCACAAGTTGTTTTGCCTGAAACCAGAACACCCCGCTTTCCACGCGACCCGACTCCCACTCTGTACCCGAGAAGATTCTTCACAAAGTTCATCCTCACAAGTTGTTTTATTGGACACGTTTCACGCGAGATCAGTGCCGGGCATGGCGCCGAAACATTGCGCCGAAAACTCTTATTTTCGGCGCGAATGTTTCGGCAGCCGAAAGCACAGACACGTGTGCGTCCGCATATCTCACGTCATCCGAAGAATCGCATTCAACCTGTCTCTCTGGCCTTGTGGCTAGGGTGGTCGATGATTGTTTGCCAGGCGCGGACTCGATTCCGGCTGCCATCAAAAAATTTTGCCGCATAACAAGCACACGTTGTAGACGTTCACAAGTTGTTTTGCCTGAAACCAGAACACCCCGCTTTCCACGCGACCCGACTCCCACTCTGTACCCGAGAAGATTCTTCACAAAGTTCATCCTCACAAGTTGTTTTATTGGACACGTTTCACGCGAGATCAGTGCCGGGCATGGCGCCGAAACATTGCGCCGAAAACTCCTTTTTTCGGCGCGAATGTTTCGGCAGCCGAAAGCACAGACACGTGTGCGTCCGCATATCTCACGCCATCCAAAGATTCGCAATCAACCTGTCTCTCTAGCCTTGTGGCTAGGATGGTCTATGATTGTTTGCCAGGCGCGGGCTTGATTCCGGCTGCCATCAAAAGTTTTTGCCGCATAACAAGCACACGTTGTAGATGTTCACAAGTTGTTTTGCCTGAAACCAGAACACCCTTTCCACGCGACCCGACTCCCACTCTGTACCCGAGAAGATTCTTCACAAAGTTCATCCTCACAAGTTGTTTTATTGGACACGTTTCACGCGAGATCAGTGCCGGGCATGGCGCCGAAACATTGCGCCGAAAACTCTTATTTTCGGCGCGAATGTTTCGGCAGCCGAAAGCACAGACACGTGTGCGTCCGCATATCTCACGCCATCCGAAGAATCGCATTCAACCTGTCTCTCTGGCCTTGTGGCTAGGGTGGTCGATGATTGTTTGCCAGGCGCGGGCTCGATTCCGGCTGCCATGAAAATTTTTTGCCGCATAACAAGCACACGTTGTAGATGTTCACAGGTTGTTTTGCCTGAAAGCAGAACACCCCGCTTTCCACGCGACCCGACTCCCACTCTGTACCCGAGAAGATTCTTCACAAAGTTCATCCTCACAAGTTGTTTTATTGGACACGTTTCACGCGAGATCAGTGCCGGGCATGGCGCCGAAACATTGCGCCGAAAACTCTTTTTTTCAGCGCGAATGTTTCGGCAGCCGAAAGCACAGACACGTGTGCGTCCGCATATCTCACGCCATCCGAAGAATCGCATTCAACCTGTCTCTCTGGCCTTGTGGCTAGGGTGGTCGATGATTGTTTGCCAGGCGCGGGCTCGATTCCGGCTGCCATCAAATTTTTTTGCCGCATAACAAGCACACGTTGTAGATGTTCACAAGTTGTTTTGCCTGAAACCAGAACACCCCGTTTTCTACGCGACCCGACTCCCACTCTGTACCCGAGAAGATTCTTCACAAAGTTCATCCTCACAAGTTGTTTTATTGGACACGTTTCACGCGAGATCAGTGCCGGGCATGGCGCCGAAACATTGCGCCGAAAACTCTTATTTTCGGCGCGAGTGTTTCGGCAGCCGAAAGCACAGACACGTGTGCGTCCGCATATCTCACGCCATCCGAAGAATCGCATTCAACTTGTCTCTCTGGCCTTGTGGCTAGGGTGGTCGATGATTGTTTGCCAGGCGCGGGCTCGATTCCGGCTGCCATCAAAAAATTTTTGCCGCATAACAAGCACACGTTGTAGATGTTCACTAGTTGTTTTGCCTGAAACCAGAACACCCCGCTTTCCACGCGACCCGACTCCCACTCTGTACCCGAGAAGATTCTTCACAAAGTTCATCCTCACAAGTTGTTTTATTGGACACGTTTCACGCGAGATCAGTGCCGGGCATGGCGCCGAAACATTGCGCCGAAAACTCTTATTTTCGGCGCGAATGTTTCGGCAGCCGAAAGCACAGACACGTGTGCGTCCGCATATCTCACGCCATCCGAAGAATCGCATTCAACCTGTCTCTCTGGCCTTGTGGCTAGGGTGGTCGATGATTGTTTGCCAGGCGCGGGCTCGATTCCGGCTGCCATCAAATTTTTTTGCCGCATAACAAGCACACGTTGTAGATGTTCACAAGTTGTTTTGCCTGAAACCAGAACACCCCGTTTTCTACGCGACCCGACTCCCACTCTGTACCCGAGAAGATTCTTCACAAAGTTCATCCTCACAAGTTGTTTTATTGGACACGTTTCACGCGAGATCAGTGCCGGGCATGGCGCCGAAACATTGCGCCGAAAACTCTTATTTTCGGCGCGAGTGTTTCGGCAGCCGAAAGCACAGACACGTGTGCGTCCGCATATCTCACGCCATCCGAAGAATCGCATTCAACCTGTCTCTCTGGCCTTGTGGCTAGGGTGGTCGATGATTGTTTGCCAGGCGCGGGCTCGATTCCGGCTGCCATGAAAATTTTTTGCCGCATAACAAGCACACGTTGTAGATGTTCACAGGTTGTTTTGCCTGAAAGCAGAACACCCCGCTTTCCACGCGACCCGACTCCCACTCTGTACCCGAGAAGATTCTTCACAAAGTTCATCCTCACAAGTTGTTTTATTGGACACGTTTCACGCGAGATCAGTGCCGGGCATGGCGCCGAAACATTGCGCCGAAAACTCTTTTTTTCAGCGCGAATGTTTCGGCAGCCGAAAGCACAGACACGTGTGCGTCCGCATATCTCACGCCATCCGAAGAATCGCATTCAACCTGTCTCTCTGGCCTTGTGGCTAGGGTGGTCGATGATTGTTTGCCAGGCGCGGGCTCGATTCCGGCTGCCATCAAATTTTTTTGCCGCATAACAAGCACACGTTGTAGATGTTCACAAGTTGTTTTGCCTGAAACCAGAACACCCCGTTTTCTACGCGACCCGACTCCCACTCTGTACCCGAGAAGATTCTTCACAAAGTTCATCCTCACAAGTTGTTTTATTGGACACGTTTCACGCGAGATCAGTGCCGGGCATGGCGCCGAAACATTGCGCCGAAAACTCTTATTTTCGGCGCGAGTGTTTCGGCAGCCGAAAGCACAGACACGTGTGCGTCCGCATATCTCACGCCATCCGAAGAATCGCATTCAACTTGTCTCTCTGGCCTTGTGGCTAGGGTGGTCGATGATTGTTTGCCAGGCGCGGGCTCGATTCCGGCTGCCATCAAAAATTTTTTGCCGCATAACAAGCACACGTTGTAGATGTTCACTAGTTGTTTTGCCTGAAACCAGAACACCCCGCTTTCCACGCGACCCGACTCCCACTCTGTACCCGAGAAGATTCTTCACAAAGTTCATCCTCACAAGTTGTTTTATTGGACACGTTTCACGCGAGATCAGTGCCGGGCATGGCGCCGAAACATTGCGCCGAAAACTCTTATTTTCGGCGCGAATGTTTCGGCAGCCGAAAGCACAGACACGTGTGCGTCCGCATATCTCACGCCATCCGAAGAATCGCATTCAACCTGTCTCTCTGGCCTTGTGGCTAGGGTGGTCGATGATTGTTTGCCAGGCGCGGGCTCGATTCCGGCTGCCATCAAATTTTTTTGCCGCATAACAAGCACACGTTGTAGATGTTCACAAGTTGTTTTGCCTGAAACCAGAACACCCCGTTTTCTACGCGACCCGACTCCCACTCTGTACCCGAGAAGATTCTTCACAAAGTTCATCCTCACAAGTTGTTTTATTGGACACGTTTCACGCGAGATCAGTGCCGGGCATGGCGCCGAAACATTGCGCCGAAAACTCTTATTTTCGGCGCGAGTGTTTCGGCAGCCGAAAGCACAGACACGTGTGCGTCCGCATATCTCACGCCATCCGAAGAATCGCATTCAACTTGTCTCTCTGGCCTTGTGGCTAGGGTGGTCGATGATTGTTTGCCAGGCGCGGGCTCGATTCCGGCTGCCATCAAAATTTTTTGCCGCATAAAAAGCACACGTTGTAGATGTTCACAAGTTGTTTTGCCTGAAACCAGAACACCCCGCTTTCCACGCGACCCGACTCCCACTCTGTACCCGAGAAGATTCTTCACAAAGTTCATTCTCACAAGTTGTTTTATTGGACACGTTTCACGCGAGATCAGTGCCGGGCATGGCGCCGAAACATTGCGCCGAAAACTCTTATTTTCGGCGCGAATGTTTCGGCAGCCGAAAGCACAGACACGTGTGCGTCCGCATATCTCACGTCATCCGAAGAATCGCATTCAACCTGTATCTCTGGCCTTGTGGCCAGGGTGGTCGATGATTGTTTGCCAGGCGCGGACTCGATTCCGGCTGCCATCAAAAAATTTTGCCGCATAACAAGCACACGTTGTAGATGTTCACAAGTTGTTTTGCCTGAAACCAGAACACCCCGCTTTCCACGCGACCCGACTCCCACTCTGTACCCGAGAAGATTCTTCACAAAGTTCATCCTCACAAGTTGTTTTATTGGACACGTTTCACGCGAGATCAGTGCCGGGCATGGCGCCGAAACATTGCGCCGAAAACTCTTATTTTCGGCGCGAATGTTTCGGCAGCCGAAAGCACAGACACGTGTGCGTCCGCATATCTCACGTCATCCGAAGAATCGCATTCAACCTGTCTCTCTGGCCTTGTGGCTAGGGTGGTCGATGATTGTTTGCCAGGCGCGGACTCGATTCCGGCTGCCATCAAAAAAATTTTGCCGCATAACAAGCACACGTTGTAGACGTTCACAAGTTGTTTTGCCTGAAACCAGAACACCCCGCTTTCCACGCGACCCGACTCCCACTCTGTACCCGAGAAGATTCTTCACAAAGTTCATCCTCACAAGTTGTTTTATTGGACACGTTTCACGCGAGATCAGTGCCGGGCATGGCGCCGAAACATTGCGCCGAAAACTCCTTTTTTCGGCGCGAATGTTTCGGCAGCCGAAAGCACAGACACGTGTGCGTCCGCATATCTCACGCCATCCAAAGATTCGCAATCAACCTGTCTCTCTAGCCTTGTGGCTAGGATGGTCTATGATTGTTTGCCAGGCGCGGGCTTGATTCCGGCTGCCATCAAAAGTTTTTGCCGCATAACAAGCACACGTTGTAGATGTTCACAAGTTGTTTTGCCTGAAACCAGAACACCCTTTCCACGCGACCCGACTCCCACTCTGTACCCGAGAAGATTCTTCACAAAGTTCATCCTCACAAGTTGTTTTATTGGACACGTTTCACGCGAGATCAGTGCCGGGCATGGCGCCGAAACATTGCGCCGAAAACTCTTATTTTCGGCGCGAATGTTTCGGCAGCCGAAAGCACAGACACGTGTGCGTCCGCATATCTCACGCCATCCGAAGAATCGCATTCAACCTGTCTCTCTGGCCTTGTGGCTAGGGTGGTCTATGATTGTTTGCCAGGCGCGGGCTTGATTCCGGCTGCCATCAAAAATTTTTGCCGCATAACAAGCACACGTTGTAGATGTTCACAAGTTGTTTTGCCTGAAAGCAGAACACCATTTCCACGCGACCCGACTCCCACTCTGTACCCGAGAAGATTCTTCACAAAGTTCATCCTCACAAGTTCTTTTATTGGACACGTTTCACGCGAGATCAGTGCCGGGCATGGCGCCGAAACATTGCGCCGAAAACTCTTATTTTCGGCGCGAATGTTTCGGCAGCCGAAAGCACAGACACGTGTGCGTCCGCATATCTCACGCCATCCGAAGAATCGCATTCAACCTGTCTCTCTGGCCTTGTGGCTAGGGTGGTCTATGATTGTTTGCCAGGCGCGGGCTTGATTCCGGCTGCCATCAAAAATTTTTGCCGCATAACAAGCACACGTTGTAGATGTTCACAAGTTGTTTTGCCTGAAAGCAGAACACCCTTTCCACGCGACCCGACTCCCACTCTGTACCCGAGAAGATTCTTCACAAAGTTCATCCTCACAAGTTGTTTTATTGGACACGTTTCACGCGAGATCAGTGCCGGGCATGGCGCCGAAACATTGCGCCGAAAACTCTTATTTTCGGCGCGAATGTTTCGGCAGCCGAAAGCACAGACACGTGTGCGTCCGCATATCTCACGCCATCCGAAGAATCGCATTCAACCTGTCTCTCTGGCCTTGTGGCTAGGGTGGTCGATGATTGTTTGCCAGGCGCGGGCTCGATTCCGGCTGCCATCAAATTTTTTTGCAGCATAACAAGCACACGTTGTAGATGTTCACAAGTTGTTTTGCCTGAAACCAGAACACCCCGCTTTCCACGCGACCCGACTCCCACTCTGTACCCGAGAAGATTCTTCACAAAGTTCATTCTCACAAGTTGTTTTATTGGACACGTTTCACGCGAGATCAGTGCCGGGCATGGCGCCGAAACATTGCGCCGAAAACTCTTATTTTCGGCGCGAATGTTTCGGCAGCCGAAAGCACAGACACGTGTGCGTCCGCATATCTCACGTCATCCGAAGAATCGCATTCAACCTGTCTCTCTGGCCTTGTGGCTAGGATGGTCTATGATTGTTTGCCAGGCGCGGGATTGATTCCGGCTGCCATCAAAAGTTTTTGCCGCATAACAAGCACACGTTGTAGATGTTCACAAGTTGTTTTGCCTGAAACCAGAACACCCTTTCCACGCGACCCGACTCCCACTCTGTACCCGAGAAGATTCTTCACAAAGTTCATCCTCACAAGTTGTTTTATTGGACACGTTTCACGCGAGATCAGTGCCGGGCATGGCGCCGAAACATTGCGCCGAAAACTCTTATTTTCGGCGCGAATGTTTCGGCAGCCGAAAGCACAGACACGTGTGCGTCCGCATATCTCACGCCATCCGAAGAATCGCATTCAACCTGTCTCTCTGGCCTTGTGGCTAGGGTGGTCGATGATTGTTTGCCAGGCGCGGGCTCGATTCCGGCTGCCATCAAATTTTTTTGCCGCATAACAAGCACACGTTGTAGATGTTCACAAGTTGTTTTGCCTGAAACCAGAACACCCCGCTTTCCACGCGACCCGACTCCCACTCTGTACCCGAGAAGATTCTTCACAAAGTTCATTCTCACAAGTTGTTTTATTGGACACGTTTCACGCGAGATCAGTGCCGGGCATGGCGCCGAAACATTGCGCCGAAAACTCTTATTTTCGGCGCGAATGTTTCGGCAGCCGAAAGCACAGACACGTGTGCGTCCGCATATCTCACGCCATCCGAAGAATCGCATTCAACTTGTCTCTCTGGCCTTGTGGCTAGGGTGGTCGATGATTGTTTGCCAGGCGCGGGCTCGATTCCGGCTGCCATCAAAAAATTTTTGCCGCATAACAAGCACACGTTGTAGATGTTCACTAGTTGTTTTGCCTGAAACCAGAACACCCCGCTTTCCACGCGACCCGACTCCCACTCTGTACCCGAGAAGATTCTTCACAAAGTTCATCCTCACAAGTTGTTTTATTGGACACGTTTCACGCGAGATCAGTGCCGGGCATGGCGCCGAAACATTGCGCCGAAAACTCTTATTTTCGGCGCGAATGTTTCGGCAGCCGAAAGCACAGACACGTGTGCGTCCGCATATCTCACGCCATCCGAAGAATCGCATTCAACCTGTCTCTCTGGCCTTGTGGCTAGGGTGGTCGATGATTGTTTGCCAGGCGCGGGCTCGATTCCGGCTGCCATCAAATTTTTTTGCCGCATAACAAGCACACGTTGTAGATGTTCACAAGTTGTTTTGCCTGAAACCAGAACACCCCGTTTTCTACGCGACCCGACTCCCACTCTGTACCCGAGAAGATTCTTCACAAAGTTCATCCTCACAAGTTGTTTTATTGGACACGTTTCACGCGAGATCAGTGCCGGGCATGGCGCCGAAACATTGCGCCGAAAACTCTTATTTTCGGCGCGAGTGTTTCGGCAGCCGAAAGCACAGACACGTGTGCGTCCGCATATCTCACGCCATCCGAAGAATCGCATTCAACCTGTCTCTCTGGCCTTGTGGCTAGGGTGGTCGATGATTGTTTGCCAGGCGCGGGCTCGATTCCGGCTGCCATGAAAATTTTTTGCCGCATAACAAGCACACGTTGTAGATGTTCACAGGTTGTTTTGCCTGAAAGCAGAACACCCCGCTTTCCACGCGACCCGACTCCCACTCTGTACCCGAGAAGATTCTTCACAAAGTTCATCCTCACAAGTTGTTTTATTGGACACGTTTCACGCGAGATCAGTGCCGGGCATGGCGCCGAAACATTGCGCCGAAAACTCTTTTTTTCAGCGCGAATGTTTCGGCAGCCGAAAGCACAGACACGTGTGCGTCCGCATATCTCACGCCATCCGAAGAATCGCATTCAACCTGTCTCTCTGGCCTTGTGGCTAGGGTGGTCGATGATTGTTTGCCAGGCGCGGGCTCGATTCCGGCTGCCATCAAATTTTTTTGCCGCATAACAAGCACACGTTGTAGATGTTCACAAGTTGTTTTGCCTGAAACCAGAACACCCCGTTTTCTACGCGACCCGACTCCCACTCTGTACCCGAGAAGATTCTTCACAAAGTTCATCCTCACAAGTTGTTTTATTGGACACGTTTCACGCGAGATCAGTGCCGGGCATGGCGCCGAAACATTGCGCCGAAAACTCTTATTTTCGGCGCGAGTGTTTCGGCAGCCGAAAGCACAGACACGTGTGCGTCCGCATATCTCACGCCATCCGAAGAATCGCATTCAACTTGTCTCTCTGGCCTTGTGGCTAGGGTGGTCGATGATTGTTTGCCAGGCGCGGGCTCGATTCCGGCTGCCATCAAAAATTTTTTGCCGCATAACAAGCACACGTTGTAGATGTTCACTAGTTGTTTTGCCTGAAACCAGAACACCCCGCTTTCCACGCGACCCGACTCCCACTCTGTACCCGAGAAGATTCTTCACAAAGTTCATCCTCACAAGTTGTTTTATTGGACACGTTTCACGCGAGATCAGTGCCGGGCATGGCGCCGAAACATTGCGCCGAAAACTCTTATTTTCGGCGCGAATGTTTCGGCAGCCGAAAGCACAGACACGTGTGCGTCCGCATATCTCACGCCATCCGAAGAATCGCATTCAACCTGTCTCTCTGGCCTTGTGGCTAGGGTGGTCGATGATTGTTTGCCAGGCGCGGGCTCGATTCCGGCTGCCATCAAATTTTTTTGCCGCATAACAAGCACACGTTGTAGATGTTCACAAGTTGTTTTGCCTGAAACCAGAACACCCCGTTTTCTACGCGACCCGACTCCCACTCTGTACCCGAGAAGATTCTTCACAAAGTTCATCCTCACAAGTTGTTTTATTGGACACGTTTCACGCGAGATCAGTGCCGGGCATGGCGCCGAAACATTGCGCCGAAAACTCTTATTTTCGGCGCGAGTGTTTCGGCAGCCGAAAGCACAGACACGTGTGCGTCCGCATATCTCACGCCATCCGAAGAATCGCATTCAACTTGTCTCTCTGGCCTTGTGGCTAGGGTGGTCGATGATTGTTTGCCAGGCGCGGGCTCGAT
Organism: Rhabditoides inermis; assembly: GCA_963966185.1. Lineage (NCBI taxonomy): Eukaryota > Metazoa > Nematoda > Chromadorea > Rhabditida > Rhabditidae > Rhabditoides > Rhabditoides inermis. Next base: position 579,329 of record CAWZYM010000283.1, read on the forward strand.
TCCGGCTGCCATCAAAATTTTTTGCCGCATAAAAAGCACACGTTGTAGATGTTCACAAGTTGTTTTGCCTGAAACCAGAACACCCCGCTTTCCACGCGACCCGACTCCCACTCTGTACCCGAGAAGATTCTTCACAAAGTTCATTCTCACAAGTTGTTTTATTGGACACGTTTCACGCGAGATCAGTGCCGGGCATGGCGCCGAAACATTGCGCCGAAAACTCTTATTTTCGGCGCGAATGTTTCGGCAGCCGAAAGCACAGACACGTGTGCGTCCGCATATCTCACGTCATCCGAAGAATCGCATTCAACCTGTATCTCTGGCCTTGTGGCCAGGGTGGTCGATGATTGTTTGCCAGGCGCGGACTCGATTCCGGCTGCCATCAAAAAATTTTGCCGCATAACAAGCACACGTTGTAGATGTTCACAAGTTGTTTTGCCTGAAACCAGAACACCCCGCTTTCCACGCGACCCGACTCCCACTCTGTACCCGAGAAGATTCTTCACAAAGTTCATCCTCACAAGTTGTTTTATTGGACACGTTTCACGCGAGATCAGTGCCGGGCATGGCGCCGAAACATTGCGCCGAAAACTCTTATTTTCGGCGCGAATGTTTCGGCAGCCGAAAGCACAGACACGTGTGCGTCCGCATATCTCACGTCATCCGAAGAATCGCATTCAACCTGTCTCTCTGGCCTTGTGGCTAGGGTGGTCGATGATTGTTTGCCAGGCGCGGACTCGATTCCGGCTGCCATCAAAAAAATTTTGCCGCATAACAAGCACACGTTGTAGACGTTCACAAGTTGTTTTGCCTGAAACCAGAACACCCCGCTTTCCACGCGACCCGACTCCCACTCTGTACCCGAGAAGATTCTTCACAAAGTTCATCCTCACAAGTTGTTTTATTGGACACGTTTCACGCGAGATCAGTGCCGGGCATGGCGCCGAAACATTGCGCCGAAAACTCCTTTTTTCGGCGCGAATGTTTCGGCAGCCGAAAGCACAGACACGTGTGCGTCCGCATATCTCACGCCATCCAAAGATTCGCAATCAACCTGTCTCTCTAGCCTTGTGGCTAGGATGGTCTATGATTGTTTGCCAGGCGCGGGCTTGATTCCGGCTGCCATCAAAAGTTTTTGCCGCATAACAAGCACACGTTGTAGATGTTCACAAGTTGTTTTGCCTGAAACCAGAACACCCTTTCCACGCGACCCGACTCCCACTCTGTACCCGAGAAGATTCTTCACAAAGTTCATCCTCACAAGTTGTTTTATTGGACACGTTTCACGCGAGATCAGTGCCGGGCATGGCGCCGAAACATTGCGCCGAAAACTCTTATTTTCGGCGCGAATGTTTCGGCAGCCGAAAGCACAGACACGTGTGCGTCCGCATATCTCACGCCATCCGAAGAATCGCATTCAACCTGTCTCTCTGGCCTTGTGGCTAGGGTGGTCTATGATTGTTTGCCAGGCGCGGGCTTGATTCCGGCTGCCATCAAAAATTTTTGCCGCATAACAAGCACACGTTGTAGATGTTCACAAGTTGTTTTGCCTGAAAGCAGAACACCATTTCCACGCGACCCGACTCCCACTCTGTACCCGAGAAGATTCTTCACAAAGTTCATCCTCACAAGTTCTTTTATTGGACACGTTTCACGCGAGATCAGTGCCGGGCATGGCGCCGAAACATTGCGCCGAAAACTCTTATTTTCGGCGCGAATGTTTCGGCAGCCGAAAGCACAGACACGTGTGCGTCCGCATATCTCACGCCATCCGAAGAATCGCATTCAACCTGTCTCTCTGGCCTTGTGGCTAGGGTGGTCTATGATTGTTTGCCAGGCGCGGGCTTGATTCCGGCTGCCATCAAAAATTTTTGCCGCATAACAAGCACACGTTGTAGATGTTCACAAGTTGTTTTGCCTGAAAGCAGAACACCCTTTCCACGCGACCCGACTCCCACTCTGTACCCGAGAAGATTCTTCACAAAGTTCATCCTCACAAGTTGTTTTATTGGACACGTTTCACGCGAGATCAGTGCCGGGCATGGCGCCGAAACATTGCGCCGAAAACTCTTATTTTCGGCGCGAATGTTTCGGCAGCCGAAAGCACAGACACGTGTGCGTCCGCATATCTCACGCCATCCGAAGAATCGCATTCAACCTGTCTCTCTGGCCTTGTGGCTAGGGTGGTCGATGATTGTTTGCCAGGCGCGGGCTCGATTCCGGCTGCCATCAAATTTTTTTGCAGCATAACAAGCACACGTTGTAGATGTTCACAAGTTGTTTTGCCTGAAACCAGAACACCCCGCTTTCCACGCGACCCGACTCCCACTCTGTACCCGAGAAGATTCTTCACAAAGTTCATTCTCACAAGTTGTTTTATTGGACACGTTTCACGCGAGATCAGTGCCGGGCATGGCGCCGAAACATTGCGCCGAAAACTCTTATTTTCGGCGCGAATGTTTCGGCAGCCGAAAGCACAGACACGTGTGCGTCCGCATATCTCACGTCATCCGAAGAATCGCATTCAACCTGTCTCTCTGGCCTTGTGGCTAGGATGGTCTATGATTGTTTGCCAGGCGCGGGCTTGATTCCGGCTGCCATCAAAAGTTTTTGCCGCATAACAAGCACACGTTGTAGATGTTCACAAGTTGTTTTGCCTGAAACCAGAACACCCTTTCCACGCGACCCGACTCCCACTCTGTACCCGAGAAGATTCTTCACAAAGTTCATCCTCACAAGTTGTTTTATTGGACACGTTTCACGCGAGATCAGTGCCGGGCATGGCGCCGAAACATTGCGCCGAAAACTCTTATTTTCGGCGCGAATGTTTCGGCAGCCGAAAGCACAGACACGTGTGCGTCCGCATATCTCACGCCATCCGAAGAATCGCATTCAACCTGTCTCTCTGGCCTTGTGGCTAGGGTGGTCGATGATTGTTTGCCAGGCGCGGGCTCGATTCCGGCTGCCATCAAATTTTTTTGCCGCATAACAAGCACACGTTGTAGATGTTCACAAGTTGTTTTGCCTGAAACCAGAACACCCCGCTTTCCACGCGACCCGACTCCCACTCTGTACCCGAGAAGATTCTTCACAAAGTTCATTCTCACAAGTTGTTTTATTGGACACGTTTCACGCGAGATCAGTGCCGGGCATGGCGCCGAAACATTGCGCCGAAAACTCTTATTTTCGGCGCGAATGTTTCGGCAGCCGAAAGCACAGACACGTGTGCGTCCGCATATCTCACGTCATCCGAAGAATCGCATTCAACCTGTCTCTCTGGCCTTGTGGCTAGGATGGTCTATGATTGTTTGCCAGGCGCGGGCTTGATTCCGGCTGCCATCAAAAGTTTTTGCCGCATAACAAGCACACGTTGTAGATGTTCACAAGTTGTTTTGCCTGAAACCAGAACACCCTTTCCACGCGACCCGACTCCCACTCTGTACCCGAGAAGATTCTTCACAAAGTTCATCCTCACAAGTTGTTTTATTGGACACGTTTCACGCGAGATCAGTGCCGGGCATGGCGCCGAAACATTGCGCCGAAAACTCTTATTTTCGGCGCGAATGTTTCGGCAGCCGAAAGCACAGACACGTGTGCGTCCGCATATCTCACGCCATCCGAAGAATCGCATTCAACCTGTCTCTCTGGCCTTGTGGCTAGGGTGGTCGATGATTGTTTGCCAGGCGCGGGCTCGATTCCGGCTGCCATCAAATTTTTTTGCCGCATAACAAGCACACGTTGTAGATGTTCACAAGTTGTTTTGCCTGAAACCAGAACACCCCGCTTTCCACGCGACCCGACTCCCACTCTGTACCCGAGAAGATTCTTCACAAAGTTCATTCTCACAAGTTGTTTTATTGGACACGTTTCACGCGAGATCAGTGCCGGGCATGGCGCCGAAACATTGCGCCGAAAACTCTTATTTTCGGCGCGAATGTTTCGGCAGCCGAAAGCACAGACACGTGTGCGTCCGCATATCTCACGTCATCCGAAGAATCGCATTCAACCTGTCTCTCTGGCCTTGTGGCTAGGATGGTCTATGATTGTTTGCCAGGCGCGGGCTTGATTCCGGCTGCCATCAAAAGTTTTTGCCGCATAACAAGCACACGTTGTAGATGTTCACAAGTTGTTTTGCCTGAAACCAGAACACCCTTTCCACGCGACCCGACTCCCACTCTGTACCCGAGAAGATTCTTCACAAAGTTCATCCTCACAAGTTGTTTTATTGGACACGTTTCACGCGAGATCAGTGCCGGGCATGGCGCCGAAACATTGCGCCGAAAACTCTTATTTTCGGCGCGAATGTTTCGGCAGCCGAAAGCACAGACACGTGTGCGTCCGCATATCTCACGCCATCCGAAGAATCGCATTCAACCTGTCTCTCTGGCCTTGTGGCTAGGGTGGTCGATGATTGTTTGCCAGGCGCGGGCTCGATTCCGGCTGCCATCAAATTTTTTTGCCGCATAACAAGCACACGTTGTAGATGTTCACAAGTTGTTTTGCCTGAAACCAGAACACCCCGCTTTCCACGCGACCCGACTCCCACTCTGTACCCGAGAAGATTCTTCACAAAGTTCATTCTCACAAGTTGTTTTATTGGACACGTTTCACGCGAGATCAGTGCCGGGCATGGCGCCGAAACATTGCGCCGAAAACTCTTATTTTCGGCGCGAATGTTTCGGCAGCCGAAAGCACAGACACGTGTGCGTCCGCATATCTCACGTCATCCGAAGAATCGCATTCAACCTGTCTCTCTGGCCTTGTGGCTAGGATGGTCTATGATTGTTTGCCAGGCGCGGGCTTGATTCCGGCTGCCATCAAAAGTTTTTGCCGCATAACAAGCACACGTTGTAGATGTTCACAAGTTGTTTTGCCTGAAACCAGAACACCCTTTCCACGCGACCCGACTCCCACTCTGTACCCGAGAAGATTCTTCACAAAGTTCATCCTCACAAGTTGTTTTATTGGACACGTTTCACGCGAGATCAGTGCCGGGCATGGCGCCGAAACATTGCGCCGAAAACTCATATTTTCGGCGCAAATGTTTCGGCAGCCGAAAGCGTGTGCGTCCGCATATCTCACGCCATCCGAAGAATCGCAATCAACCTGTCTCTCTGGCCTTGTGGCTAGGGTGGTCGACGATTGTTTGCCAGGCGCGGGCTCGATTCCGGCTGCCATCAAAATTTTTTTGCCGCATAACAAGCACACGTTGTAGATGTTCACTAGTTGTTTTGCCTGAAACCAGAACACCCCGCTTTCCACGCGACCCGACTCCCACTCTGTACCCGAGAAGATTCTTCACAAAGTTCATCCTCACAAGTTGTTTTATTGGACACGTTTCACGCGAGATCAGTGCCGGGCATGGCGCCGAAACATTGCGCCGAAAACTCTTATTTTCGGCGCGAATGTTTCGGCAGCCGAAAGCACAGACACGTGTGCGTCCGCATATCTCACGCCATCCGAAGAATCGCATTCAACCTGTCTCTCTGGCCTTGTGGCTAGGGTGGTCGATCATTGTTTGCCAGGCGCGGGCTCAATTCCGGCTGCCATCAAAAAATTTTGCCGCATAACAAGCACACGTTGTAGATGTTCACAAGTTGTTTTGCCTGAAACCAGAACACCCCGCTTTCCACGCGACCCGACTCCCACTCTGTACCCGAGAAGATTCTTCACAAAGTTCATCCTCACAAGTTGTTTTATTGGACACGTTTCACGCGAGATCAGTGCCGGGCATGGCGCCGAAACATTGCGCCGAAAACTCTTATTTTCGGCGCGAATGTTTCGGCAGCCGAAAGCACAGACACGTGTGCGTCCGCATATCTCACGCCATCCGAAGAATCGCAATCAACCTGTCTCTCTGGCCTTGTGGCTAGGGTGGTCGACGATTGTTTGCCAGGCGCGGGCTCGATTCCGGCTGCCATCAAAAATTTTTGCCGCATAACAAGCACACGTTGTAGATGTTCACAAGTTGTTTTGCCTGAAACCAGAACACCCTTTCCACGCGACCCGACTCCCACTCTGTACCCGAGAAGATTCTTCACAAAGTTCATCCTCACAAGTTGTTTTATTGGACACGTTTCACGCGAGATCAGTGCCGGGCATGGCGCCGAAACATTGCGCCGAAAACTCTTATTTTCGGCGCGAATGTTTCGGCAGCCGAAAGCACAGACACGTGTGCGTCCGCATATCTCACGCCATCCGAAGAATCGCATTCAACCTGTCTCTCTGGCCTTGTGGCTAGGGTGGTCGATGATTGTTTGCCAGGCGCGGGCTCGATTCCGGCTGCCATCAAATTTTTTTGCCGCATAACAAGCACACGTTGTAGATGTTCACAAGTTGTTTTGCCTGAAACCAGAACACCCCGCTTTCCACGCGACCCGACTCCCACTCTGTACCCGAGAAGATTCTTCACAAAGTTCATTCTCACAAGTTGTTTTATTGGACACGTTTCACGCGAGATCAGTGCCGGGCATGGCGCCGAAACATTGCGCCGAAAACTCTTATTTTCGGCGCGAATGTTTCGGCAGCCGAAAGCACAGACACGTGTGCGTCCGCATATCTCACGCCATCCGAAGAATCGCATTCAACCTGTCTCTCTGGCCTTGTGGCTAGGGTGGTCGATGATTGTTTGCCAGGCGCGGGCTCGATTCCGGCTGCCATCAAATTTTTTTGCCGCATAACAAGCACACGTTGTAGATGTTCACAAGTTGTTTTGCCTGAAACCAGAACACCCCGCTTTCCACGCGACCCGACTCCCACTCTGTACCCGAGAAGATTCTTCACAAAGTTCATCCTCACAAGTTGTTTTATTGGACACGTTTCACGCGAGATCAGTGCCGGGCATGGCGCCGAAACATTGCGCCGAAAACTCTTATTTTCGGCGCGAATGTTTCGGCAGCCGAAAGCACAGACACGTGTGCGTCCGCATATCTCACGCCATCCGAAGAATCGCATTCAACCTGTCTCTCTGGCCTTGTGGCTAGGGTGGTCGATGATTGTTTGCCAGGCGCGGGCTCGATTCCGGCTGCCATCAAATTTTTTTGCCGCATAACAAGCACACGTTGTAGATGTTCACAAGTTGTTTTGCCTGAAACCAGAACACCCCGCTTTCCACGCGACCCGACTCCCACTCTGTACCCGAGAAGATTCTTCACAAAGTTCATTCTCACAAGTTGTTTTATTGGACACGTTTCACGCGAGATCAGTGCCGGGCATGGCGCCGAAACATTGCGCCGAAAACTCTTATTTTCGGCGCGAATGTTTCGGCAGCCGAAAGCACAGACACGTGTGCGTCCGCATATCTCACGCCATCCGAAGAATCGCATTCAACCTGTCTCTCTGGCCTTGTGGCTAGGGTGGTCGATGATTGTTTGCCAGGCGCGGGCTCGATTCCGGCTGCCATCAAATTTTTTTGCCGCATAACAAGCACACGTTGTAGATGTTCACAAGTTGTTTTGCCTGAAACCAGAACACCCCGCTTTCCACGCGACCCGACTCCCACTCTGTACCCGAGAAGATTCTTCACAAAGTTCATTCTCACAAGTTGTTTTATTGGACACGTTTCACGCGAGATCAGTGCCGGGCATGGCGCCGAAACATTGCGCCGAAAACTCTTATTTTCGGCGCGAATGTTTCGGCAGCCGAAAGCACAGACACGTGTGCGTCCGCATATCTCACGTCATCCGAAGAATCGCATTCAACCTGTCTCTCTGGCCTTGTGGCTAGGATGGTCTATGATTGTTTGCCAGGCGCGGGCTTGATTCCGGCTGCCATCAAAAGTTTTTGCCGCATAACAAGCACACGTTGTAGATGTTCACAAGTTGTTTTGCCTGAAACCAGAACACCCTTTCCACGCGACCCGACTCCCACTCTGTACCCGAGAAGATTCTTCACAAAGTTCATCCTCACAAGTTGTTTTATTGGACACGTTTCACGCGAGATCAGTGCCGGGCATGGCGCCGAAACATTGCGCCGAAAACTCATATTTTCGGCGCAAATGTTTCGGCAGCCGAAAGCGTGTGCGTCCGCATATCTCACGCCATCCGAAGAAACGCATTCAACCTGTCTCTCTGGCCTTGTGGCTAGGGTGGTCGATGATTGTTTGCCAGGCGCGGGCTCGATTCCGGCTGCCATCAAATTTTTTTGCCGCATAACAAGCACACGTTGTAGATGTTCACAAGTTGTTTTGCCTGAAACCAGAACACCCCGTTTTCTACGCGACCCGACTCCCACTCTGTACCCGAGAAGATTCTTCACAAAGTTCATCCTCACAAGTTGTTTTATTGGACACGTTTCACGCGAGATCAGTGCCGGGCATGGCGCCGAAACATTGCGCCGAAAACTCTTATTTTCGGCGCGAATGTTTCGGCAGCCGAAAGCACAGACACGTGTGCGTCCGCATATCTCACGCCATCCGAAGAAACGCATTCAACCTGTCTCTCTGGCCTTGTGGCTAGGGTGGTCGATGATTGTTTGCCAGGCGCGGGCTCGATTCCGGCTGCCATCAAATTTTTTTGCCGCATAACAAGCACACGTTGTAGATGTTCACAAGTTGTTTTGCCTGAAACCAGAACACCCCGTTTTCTACGCGACCCGACTCCCACTCTGTACCCGAGAAGATTCTTCACAAAGTTCATCCTCACAAGTTGTTTTATTGGACACGTTTCACGCGAGATCAGTGCCGGGCATGGCGCCGAAACATTGCGCCGAAAACTCTTATTTTCGGCGCGAATGTTTCGGCAGCCGAAAGCACAGACACGTGTGCGTCCGCATATCTCACGCCATCCGAAGAATCGCATTCAACCTGTCTCTCTGGCCTTGTGGCTAGGGTGGTCGATGATTGTTTGCCAGGCGCGGGCTCGATTCCGGCTGCCATCAAATTTTTTTGCCGCATAACAAGCACACGTTGTAGATGTTCACAAGTTGTTTTGCCTGAAACCAGAACACCCCGTTTTCTACGCGACCCGACTCCCACTCTGTACCCGAGAAGATTCTTCACAAAGTTCATCCTCACAAGTTGTTTTATTGGACACGTTTCACGCGAGATCAGTGCCGGGCATGGCGCCGAAACATTGCGCCGAAAACTCTTATTTTCGGCGCGAATGTTTCGGCAGCCGAAAGCACAGACACGTGTGCGTCCGCATATCTCACGCCATCCGAAGAAACGCATTCAACCTGTCTCTCTGGCCTTGTGGCTAGGGTGGTCGATGATTGTTTGCCAGGCGCGGGCTCGATTCCGGCTGCCATCAAAATTTTTTGCCGCATAACAAGCACACGTTGTAGATGTTCACAAGTTGTTTTGCCTGAAACCAGAACACCCCGCTTTCCACGCGACCCGACTCCCACTCTGTACCCGAGAAGATTCTTCACAAAGTTCATTCTCACAAGTTGTTTTATTGGACACGTTTCACGCGAGATCAGTGCCGGGCATGGCGCCGAAACATTGCGCCGAAAACTCTTATTTTCGGCGCAAATGTTTCGGCAGCCGAAAGCGTGTGCGTCCGCATATCTCACGCCATCCGAAGAATCGCAATCAACCTGTCTCTCTGGCCTTGTGGCTAGGGTGGTCGACGATTGTTTGCCAGGCGCGGGCTCGATTCCGGCTGCCATCAAAAATTTTTTGCCGCATAACAAGCACACGTTGTAGATGTTCACTAGTTGTTTTGCCTGAAACCAGAACACCCCGCTTTCCACGCGACCCGACTCCCACTCTGTACCCGAGAAGATTCTTCACAAAGTTCATCCTCACAAGTTGTTTTATTGGACACGTTTCACGCGAGATCAGTGCCGGGCATGGCGCCGAAACATTGCGCCGAAAACTCTTATTTTCGGCGCGAATGTTTCGGCAGCCGAAAGCACAGACACGTGTGCGTCCGCATATCTCACGCCATCCGAAGAATCGCATTCAACCTGTCTCTCTGGCCTTGTGGCTAGGGTGGTCGATGATTGTTTGCCAGGCGCGGGCTCGATTCCGGCTGCCATCAAATTTTTTTGCCGCATAACAAGCACACGTTGTAGATGTTCACAAGTTGTTTTGCCTGAAACCAGAACACCCCGTTTTCTACGCGACCCGACTCCCACTCTGTACCCGAGAAGATTCTTCACAAAGTTCATCCTCACAAGTTGTTTTATTGGACACGTTTCACGCGAGATCAGTGCCGGGCATGGCGCCGAAACATTGCGCCGAAAACTCTTATTTTCGGCGCGAGTGTTTCGGCAGCCGAAAGCACAGACACGTGTGCGTCCGCATATCTCACGCCATCCGAAGAATCGCATTCAACTTGTCTCTCTGGCCTTGTGGCTAGGGTGGTCGATGATTGTTTGCCAGGCGCGGGCTCGATTCCGGCTGCCATCAAAATTTTTTGCCGCATAAAAAGCACACGTTGTAGATGTTCACAAGTTGTTTTGCCTGAAACCAGAACACCCCGCTTTCCACGCGACCCGACTCCCACTCTGTACCCGAGAAGATTCTTCACAAAGTTCATTCTCACAAGTTGTTTTATTGGACACGTTTCACGCGAGATCAGTGCCGGGCATGGCGCCGAAACATTGCGCCGAAAACTCTTATTTTCGGCGCGAATGTTTCGGCAGCCGAAAGCACAGACACGTGTGCGTCCGCATATCTCACGTCATCCGAAGAATCGCATTCAACCTGTATCTCTGGCCTTGTGGCCAGGGTGGTCGATGATTGTTTGCCAGGCGCGGACTCGATTCCGGCTGCCATCAAAAAATTTTGCCGCATAACAAGCACACGTTGTAGATGTTCACAAGTTGTTTTGCCTGAAACCAGAACACCCCGCTTTCCACGCGACCCGACTCCCACTCTGTACCCGAGAAGATTCTTCACAAAGTTCATCCTCACAAGTTGTTTTATTGGACACGTTTCACGCGAGATCAGTGCCGGGCATGGCGCCGAAACATTGCGCCGAAAACTCTTATTTTCGGCGCGAATGTTTCGGCAGCCGAAAGCACAGACACGTGTGCGTCCGCATATCTCACGTCATCCGAAGAATCGCATTCAACCTGTCTCTCTGGCCTTGTGGCTAGGGTGGTCGATGATTGTTTGCCAGGCGCGGACTCGATTCCGGCTGCCATCAAAAAATTTTGCCGCATAACAAGCACACGTTGTAGACGTTCACAAGTTGTTTTGCCTGAAACCAGAACACCCCGCTTTCCACGCGACCCGACTCCCACTCTGTACCCGAGAAGATTCTTCACAAAGTTCATCCTCACAAGTTGTTTTATTGGACACGTTTCACGCGAGATCAGTGCCGGGCATGGCGCCGAAACATTGCGCCGAAAACTCCTTTTTTCGGCGCGAATGTTTCGGCAGCCGAAAGCACAGACACGTGTGCGTCCGCATATCTCACGCCATCCAAAGATTCGCAATCAACCTGTCTCTCTAGCCTTGTGGCTAGGATGGTCTATGATTGTTTGCCAGGCGCGGGCTTGATTCCGGCTGCCATCAAAAGTTTTTGCCGCATAACAAGCACACGTTGTAGATGTTCACAAGTTGTTTTGCCTGAAACCAGAACACCCTTTCCACGCGACCCGACTCCCACTCTGTACCCGAGAAGATTCTTCACAAAGTTCATCCTCACAAGTTGTTTTATTGGACACGTTTCACGCGAGATCAGTGCCGGGCATGGCGCCGAAACATTGCGCCGAAAACTCTTATTTTCGGCGCGAATGTTTCGGCAGCCGAAAGCACAGACACGTGTGCGTCCGCATATCTCACGCCATCCGAAGAATCGCATTCAACCTGTCTCTCTGGCCTTGTGGCTAGGGTGGTCGATGATTGTTTGCCAGGCGCGGGCTCGATTCCGGCTGCCATGAAAATTTTTTGCCGCATAACAAGCACACGTTGTAGATGTTCACAGGTTGTTTTGCCTGAAAGCAGAACACCCCGCTTTCCACGCGACCCGACTCCCACTCTGTACCCGAGAAGATTCTTCACAAAGTTCATCCTCACAAGTTGTTTTATTGGACACGTTTCACGCGAGATCAGTGCCGGGCATGGCGCCGAAACATTGCGCCGAAATCTCTTATTTTCGGCGCGAGTGTTTCGGCAGCCGAAAGCACAGACACGTGTGCGTCCGCATATCTCACGCCATCCGAAGAATCGCATTCAACTTGTCTCTCTGGCCTTGTGGCTAGGGTGGTCGATGATTGTTTGCCAGGCGCGGGCTCGATTCCGGCTGCCATCAAAATTTTTTGCCGCATAACAAGCACACGTTGTAGATGTTCACAAGTTGTTTTGCCTGAAACCAGAACACCCCGCTTTCCACGCGACCCGACTCCCACTCTGTACCCGAGAAGATTCTTCACAAAGTTCATTCTCACAAGTTGTTTTATTGGACACGTTTCACGCGAGATCAGTGCCGGGCATGGCGCCGAAACATTGCGCCGAAAACTCTTATTTTCGGCGCAAATGTTTCGGCAGCCGAAAGCGTGTGCGTCCGCATATCTCACGCCATCCGAAGAATCGCAATCAACCTGTCTCTCTGGCCTTGTGGCTAGGGTGGTCGACGATTGTTTGCCAGGCGCGGGCTCGATTCCGGCTGCCATCAAAAAAATTTTGCCGCATAACAAGCACACGTTGTAGATGTTCACTAGTTGTTTTGCCTGAAACCAGAACACCCCGCTTTCCACGCGACCCGACTCCCACTCTGTACCCGAGAAGATTCTTCACAAAGTTCATCCTCACAAGTTGTTTTATTGGACACGTTTCACGCGAGATCAGTGCCGGGCATGGCGCCGAAACATTGCGCCGAAAACTCCTTTTTTCGGCGCGAATGTTTCGGCAGCCGAAAGCACAGACACGTGTGCGTCCGCATATCTCACGCCATCCAAAGATTCGCAATCAACCTGTCTCTCTAGCCTTGTGGCTAGGATGGTCTATGATTGTTTGCCAGGCGCGGGCTTGATTCCGGCTGCCATCAAAAGTTTTTGCCGCATAACAAGCACACGTTGTAGATGTTCACAAGTTGTTTTGCCTGAAACCAGAACACCCTTTCCACGCGACCCGACTCCCACTCTGTACCCGAGAAGATTCTTCACAAAGTTCATCCTCACAAGTTGTTTTATTGGACACGTTTCACGCGAGATCAGTGCCGGGCATGGCGCCGAAACATTGCGCCGAAAACTCTTATTTTCGGCGCGAATGTTTCGGCAGCCGAAAGCACAGACACGTGTGCGTCCGCATATCTCACGCCATCCGAAGAATCGCATTCAACCTGTCTCTCTGGCCTTGTGGCTAGGGTGGTCGATGATTGTTTGCCAGGCGCGGGCTCGATTCCGGCTGCCATGAAAATTTTTTGCCGCATAACAAGCACACGTTGTAGATGTTAACAGGTTGTTTTGCCTGAAAGCAGAACACCCCGCTTTCCACGCGACCCGACTCCCACTCTGTACCCGAGAAGATTCTTCACAAAGTTCATCCTCACAAGTTGTTTTATTGGACACGTTTCACGCGAGATCAGTGCCGGGCATGGCGCCGAAACATTGCGCCGAAATCTCTTATTTTCGGCGCGAGTGTTTCGGCAGCCGAAAGCACAGACACGTGTGCGTCCGCATATCTCACGCCATCCGAAGAATCGCATTCAACTTGTCTCTCTGGCCTTGTGGCTAGGGTGGTCGATGATTGTTTGCCAGGCGCGGGCTCGATTCCGGCTGCCATCAAAATTTTTTGCCGCATAACAAGCACACGTTGTAGATGTTCACAAGTTGTTTTGCCTGAAACCAGAACACCCCGCTTTCCACGCGACCCGACTCCCACTCTGTACCCGAGAAGATTCTTCACAAAGTTCATTCTCACAAGTTGTTTTATTGGACACGTTTCACGCGAGATCAGTGCCGGGCATGGCGCCGAAACATTGCGCCGAAAACTCTTATTTTCGGCGCAAATGTTTCGGCAGCCGAAAGCGTGTGCGTCCGCATATCTCACGCCATCCGAAGAATCGCAATCAACCTGTCTCTCTGGCCTTGTGGCTAGGGTGGTCGACGATTGTTTGCCAGGCGCGGGCTCGATTCCGGCTGCCATCAAAAAAATTTTGCCGCATAACAAGCACACGTTGTAGATGTTCACTAGTTGTTTTGCCTGAAACCAGAACACCCCGCTTTCCACGCGACCCGACTCCCACTCTGTACCCGAGAAGATTCTTCACAAAGTTCATTCTCACAAGTTGTTTTATTGGACACGTTTCACGCGAGATCAGTGCCGGGCATGGCGCCGAAACATTGCGCCGAAAACTCTTATTTTCGGCGCGAATGTTTCGGCAGCCGAAAGCACAGACACGTGTGCGTCCGCATATCTCACGCCATCCGAAGAATCGCATTCAACCTGTCTCTCTGGCCTTGTGGCTAGGGTGGTCGATGATTGTTTGCCAGGCGCGGGCTCGATTCCGGCTGCCATGAAAATTTTTTGCCGCATAACAAGCACACGTTGTAGATGTTCACAGGTTGTTTTGCCTGAAAGCAGAACACCCCGCTTTCCACGCGACCCGACTCCCACTCTGTACCCGAGAAGATTCTTCACAAAGTTCATCCTCACAAGTTGTTTTATTGGACACGTTTCACGCGAGATCAGTGCCGGGCATGGCGCCGAAACATTGCGCCGAAAACTCTTATTTTCGGCGCGAATGTTTCGGCAGCCGAAAGCACAGACACGTGTGCGTCCGCATATCTCACGCCATCCGAAGAAACGCATTCAACCTGTCTCTCTGGCCTTGTGGCTAGGGTGGTCGATGATTGTTTGCCAGGCGCGGGCTCGATTCCGGCTGCCATCAAAATTTTTTGCCGCATAACAAGCACACGTTGTAGATGTTCACAAGTTGTTTTGCCTGAAACCAGAACACCCCGCTTTCCACGCGACCCGACTCCCACTCTGTACCCGAGAAGATTCTTCACAAAGTTCATTCTCACAAGTTGTTTTATTGGACACGTTTCACGCGAGATCAGTGCCGGGCATGGCGCCGAAACATTGCGCCGAAAACTCTTATTTTCGGCGCAAATGTTTCGGCAGCCGAAAGCGTGTGCGTCCGCATATCTCACGCCATCCGAAGAATCGCAATCAACCTGTCTCTCTGGCCTTGTGGCTAGGGTGGTCGACGATTGTTTGCCAGGCGCGGGCTCGATTCCGGCTGCCATCAAAAAATTTTTGCCGCATAACAAGCACACGTTGTAGATGTTCACTAGTTGTTTTGCCTGAAACCAGAACACCCCGCTTTCCACGCGACCCGACTCCCACTCTGTACCCGAGAAGATTCTTCACAAAGTTCATCCTCACAAGTTGTTTTATTGGACACGTTTCACGCGAGATCAGTGCCGGGCATGGCGCCGAAACATTGCGCCGAAAACTCTTATTTTCGGCGCGAATGTTTCGGCAGCCGAAAGCACAGACACGTGTGCGTCCGCATATCTCACGCCATCCGAAGAATCGCATTCAACCTGTCTCTCTGGCCTTGTGGCTAGGGTGGTCGATGATTGTTTGCCAGGCGCGGGCTCGATTCCGGCTGCCATCAAATTTTTTTGCCGCATAACAAGCACACGTTGTAGATGTTCACAAGTTGTTTTGCCTGAAACCAGAACACCCCGTTTTCTACGCGACCCGACTCCCACTCTGTACCCGAGAAGATTCTTCACAAAGTTCATCCTCACAAGTTGTTTTATTGGACACGTTTCACGCGAGATCAGTGCCGGGCATGGCGCCGAAACATTGCGCCGAAAACTCTTATTTTCGGCGCGAGTGTTTCGGCAGCCGAAAGCACAGACACGTGTGCGTCCGCATATCTCACGCCATCCGAAGAATCGCATTCAACTTGTCTCTCTGGCCTTGTGGCTAGGGTGGTCGATGATTGTTTGCCAGGCGCGGGCTCGATTCCGGCTGCCATCAAAATTTTTTGCCGCATAAAAAGCACACGTTGTAGATGTTCACAAGTTGTTTTGCCTGAAACCAGAACACCCCGCTTTCCACGCGACCCGACTCCCACTCTGTACCCGAGAAGATTCTTCACAAAGTTCATTCTCACAAGTTGTTTTATTGGACACGTTTCACGCGAGATCAGTGCCGGGCATGGCGCCGAAACATTGCGCCGAAAACTCTTATTTTCGGCGCGAATGTTTCGGCAGCCGAAAGCACAGACACGTGTGCGTCCGCATATCTCACGTCATCCGAAGAATCGCATTCAACCTGTATCTCTGGCCTTGTGGCCAGGGTGGTCGATGATTGTTTGCCAGGCGCGGACTCGATTCCGGCTGCCATCAAAAAATTTTGCCGCATAACAAGCACACGTTGTAGATGTTCACAAGTTGTTTTGCCTGAAACCAGAACACCCCGCTTTCCACGCGACCCGACTCCCACTCTGTACCCGAGAAGATTCTTCACAAAGTTCATCCTCACAAGTTGTTTTATTGGACACGTTTCACGCGAGATCAGTGCCGGGCATGGCGCCGAAACATTGCGCCGAAAACTCTTATTTTCGGCGCGAATGTTTCGGCAGCCGAAAGCACAGACACGTGTGCGTCCGCATATCTCACGTCATCCGAAGAATCGCATTCAACCTGTCTCTCTGGCCTTGTGGCTAGGGTGGTCGATGATTGTTTGCCAGGCGCGGACTCGAATCCGGCTGCCATCAAAAAATTTTGCCGCATAACAAGCACACGTTGTAGACGTTCACAAGTTGTTTTGCCTGAAACCAGAACACCCCGCTTTCCACGCGACCCGACTCCCACTCTGTACCCGAGAAGATTCTTCACAAAGTTCATCCTCACAAGTTGTTTTATTGGACACGTTTCACGCGAGATCAGTGCCGGGCATGGCGCCGAAACATTGCGCCGAAAACTCCTTTTTTCGGCGCGAATGTTTCGGCAGCCGAAAGCACAGACACGTGTGCGTCCGCATATCTCACGCCATCCAAAGATTCGCAATCAACCTGTCTCTCTGGCCTTGTGGCTAGGGTGGTCTATGATTGTTTGCCAGGCGCGGGCTTGATTCCGGCTGCCATCAAAAATTTTTGCCGCATAACAAGCACACGTTGTAGATGTTCACAAGTTGTTTTGCCTGAAAGCAGAACACCATTTCCACGCGACCCGACTCCCACTCTGTACCCGAGAAGATTCTTCACAAAGTTCATCCTCACAAGTTGTTTTATTGGACACGTTTCACGCGAGATCAGTGCCGGGCATGGCGCCGAAACATTGCGCCGAAAACTCTTATTTTCGGCGCGAATGTTTCGGCAGCCGAAAGCACAGACACGTGTGCGTCCGCATATCTCACGTCATCCGAAGAATCGCATTCAACCTGTCTCTCTAGCCTTGTGGCTAGGATGGTCTATGATTGTTTGCCAGGCGCGGGCTTGATTCCGGCTGCCATCAGAAGTTTTTGCCGCATAACAAGCACACGTTGTAGATGTTCACAAGTTGTTTTGCCTGAAACCAGAACACCCTTTCCACGCGACCCGACTCCCACTCTGTACCCGAGAAGATTCTTCACAAAGTTCATCCTCACAAGTTGTTTTATTGGACACGTTTCACGCGAGATCAGTGCCGGGCATGGCGCCGAAACATTGCGCCGAAAACTCTTATTTTCGGCGCGAATGTTTCGGCAGCCGAAAGCACAGACACGTGTGCGTCCGCATATCTCACGCCATCCGAAGAATCGCATTCAACCTGTCTCTCTGGCCTTGTGGCTAGGGTGGTCTATGATTGTTTGCCAGGCGCGGGCTTGATTCCGGCTGCCATCAAAAATTTTTGCCGCATAACAAGCACACGTTGTAGATGTTCACAAGTTGTTTTGCCTGAAAGCAGAACACCATTTCCACGCGACCCGACTCCCACTCTGTACCCGATAAGATTCTTCACAAAGTTCATCCTCACAAGTTCTTTTATTGGACACGTTTCACGCGAGATCAGTGCCGGGCATGGCGCCGAAACATTGCGCCGAAAACTCTTATTTTCGGCGCGAATGTTTCGGCAGCCGAAAGCACAGACACGTGTGCGTCCGCATATCTCACGCCATCCGAAGAATCGCATTCAACCTGTCTCTCTGGCCTTGTGGCTAGGGTGGTCTATGATTGTTTGCCAGGCGCGGGCTTGATTCCGGCTGCCATCAAAAATTTTTGCCGCATAACAAGCACACGTTGTAGATGTTCACAAGTTGTTTTGCCTGAAAGCAGAACACCCTTTCCACGCGACCCGACTCCCACTCTGTACCCGAGAAGATTCTTCACAAAGTTCATCCTCACAAGTTGTTTTATTGGACACGTTTCACGCGAGATCAGTGCCGGGCATGGCGCCGAAACATTGCGCCGAAAACTCTTATTTTCGGCGCGAATGTTTCGGCAGCCGAAAGCACAGACACGTGTGCGTCCGCATATCTCACGCCATCCGAAGAATCGCATTCAACCTGTCTCTCTGGCCTTGTGGCTAGGGTGGTCGATGATTGTTTGCCAGGCGCGGGCTCGATTCCGGCTGCCATCAAATTTTTTTTGCCGCATAACAAGCACACGTTGTAGATGTTCACAAGTTGTTTTGCCTGAAACCAGAACACCCCGCTTTCCACGCGACCCGACTCCCACTCTGTACCCGAGAAGATTCTTCACAAAGTTCATTCTCACAAGTTGTTTTATTGGACACGTTTCACGCGAGATCAGTGCCGGGCATGGCGCCGAAACATTGCGCCGAAAACTCTTATTTTCGGCGCGAATGTTTCGGCAGCCGAAAGCACAGACACGTGTGCGTCCGCATATCTCACGTCATCCGAAGAATCGCATTCAACCTGTCTCTCTGGCCTTGTGGCTAGGATGGTCTATGATTGTTTGCCAGGCGCGGGCTTGATTCCGGCTGCCATCAAAAGTTTTTGCCGCATAACAAGCACACGTTGTAGATGTTCACAAGTTGTTTTGCCTGAAACCAGAACACCCTTTCCACGCGACCCGACTCCCACTCTGTACCCGAGAAGATTCTTCACAAAGTTCATCCTCACAAGTTGTTTTATTGGACACGTTTCACGCGAGATCAGTGCCGGGCATGGCGCCGAAACATTGCGCCGAAAACTCTTATTTTCGGCGCGAATGTTTCGGCAGCCGAAAGCACAGACACGTGTGCGTCCGCATATCTCACGCCATCCGAAGAATCGCATTCAACCTGTCTCTCTGGCCTTGTGGCTAGGGTGGTCGATGATTGTTTGCCAGGCGCGGGCTCGATTCCGGCTGCCATCAAATTTTTTTGCCGCATAACAAGCACACGTTGTAGATGTTCACAAGTTGTTTTGCCTGAAACCAGAACACCCCGTTTTCTACGCGACCCGACTCCCACTCTGTACCCGAGAAGATTCTTCACAAAGTTCATCCTCACAAGTTGTTTTATTGGACACGTTTCACGCGAGATCAGTGCCGGGCATGGCGCCGAAACATTGCGCCGAAAACTCTTATTTTCGGCGCGAGTGTTTCGGCAGCCGAAAGCACAGACACGTGTGCGTCCGCATATCTCACGCCATCCGAAGAATCGCATTCAACTTGTCTCTCTGGCCTTGTGGCTAGGGTGGTCGATGATTGTTTGCCAGGCGCGGGCTCGATTCCGGCTGCCATCAAAATTTTTTGCCGCATAAAAAGCACACGTTGTAGATGTTCACAAGTTGTTTTGCCTGAAACCAGAACACCCCGCTTTCCACGCGACCCGACTCCCACTCTGTACCCGAGAAGATTCTTCACAAAGTTCATTCTCACAAGTTGTTTTATTGGACACGTTTCACGCGAGATCAGTGCCGGGCATGGCGCCGAAACATTGCGCCGAAAACTCTTATTTTCGGCGCGAATGTTTCGGCAGCCGAAAGCACAGACACGTGTGCGTCCGCATATCTCACGTCATCCGAAGAATCGCATTCAACCTGTATCTCTGGCCTTGTGGCCAGGGTGGTCGATGATTGTTTGCCAGGCGCGGGCTTGATTCCGGCTGCCATCAAAAGTTTTTGCCGCATAACAAGCACACGTTGTAGATGTTCACAAGTTGTTTTGCCTGAAACCAGAACACCCTTTCCACGCGACCCGACTCCCACTCTGTACCCGAGAAGATTCTTCACAAAGTTCATCCTCACAAGTTGTTTTATTGGACACGTTTCACGCGAGATCAGTGCCGGGCATGGCGCCGAAACATTGCGCCGAAAACTCATATTTTCGGCGCAAATGTTTCGGCAGCCGAAAGCGTGTGCGTCCGCATATCTCACGCCATCCGAAGAATCGCAATCAACCTGTCTCTCTGGCCTTGTGGCTAGGGTGGTCGACGATTGTTTGCCAGGCGCGGGCTCGATTCCGGCTGCCATCAAAAATTTTTTGCCGCATAACAAGCACACGTTGTAGATGTTCACAAGTTGTTTTGCCTGAAACCAGAACACCCCGCTTTCCACGCGACCCGACTCCCACTCTGTACCCGAGAAGATTCTTCACAAAGTTCATCCTCACAAGTTGTTTTATTGGACACGTTTCACGCGAGATCAGTGCCGGGCATGGCGCCGAAACATTGCGCCGAAAACTCTTATTTTCGGCGCGAATGTTTCGGCAGCCGAAAGCACAGACACGTGTGCGTCCGCATATCTCACGCCATCCGAAGAATCGCATTCAACCTGTCTCTCTGGCCTTGTGGCTAGGGTGGTCTATGATTGTTTGCCAGGCGCGGGCTTGATTCCGGCTGCCATCAAAAATTTTTGCCGCATAACAAGCACACGTTGTAGATGTTCACAAGTTGTTTTGCCTGAAAGCAGAACACCCTTTCCACGCGACCCGACTCCCACTCTGTACCCGAGAAGATTCTTCACAAAGTTCATCCTCACAAGTTGTTTTATTGGACACGTTTCACGCGAGATCAGTGCCGGGCATGGCGCCGAAACATTGCGACGAAAACTCTTATTTTCGGCGCGAATGTTTCGGCAGCCGAAAGCACAGACACGTGTGCGTCCGCATATCTCACGCCATCCGAAGAATCGCATTCAACCTGTCTCTCTGGCCTTGTGGCTAGGGTGGTCGATGATTGTTTGCCAGGCGCGGGCTCGATTCCGGCTGCCATCAAATTTTTTTTGCCGCATAACAAGCACACGTTGTAGATGTTCACAAGTTGTTTTGCCTGAAACCAGAACACCCCGCTTTCCACGCGACCCGACTCCCACTCTGTACCCGAGAAGATTCTTCACAAAGTTCATTCTCACAAGTTGTTTTATTGGACACGTTTCACGCGAGATCAGTGCCGGGCATGGCGCCGAAACATTGCGCCGAAAACTCTTATTTTCGGCGCGAATGTTTCGGCAGCCGAAAGCACAGACACGTGTGCGTCCGCATATCTCACGTCATCCGAAGAATCGCATTCAACCTGTCTCTCTGGCCTTGTGGCTAGGATGGTCTATGATTGTTTGCCAGGCGCGGGCTTGATTCCGGCTGCCATCAAAAGTTTTTGCCGCATAACAAGCACACGTTGTAGATGTTCACAAGTTGTTTTGCCTGAAACCAGAACACCCTTTCCACGCGACCCGACTCCCACTCTGTACCCGAGAAGATTCTTCACAAAGTTCATCCTCACAAGTTGTTTTATTGGACACGTTTCACGCGAGATCAGTGCCGGGCATGGCGCCGAAACATTGCGCCGAAAACTCTTATTTTCGGCGCGAATGTTTCGGCAGCCGAAAGCACAGACACGTGTGCGTCCGCATATATCACGCCATCCGAAGAATCGCAATCAACCTGTCTCTCTGGCCTTGTGGCTAGGATGGTCGATGATTGTTTGCCAGGCGCGGGCTCGATTCCGGCTGCCATCATTTTTTTTGCCGCATAACAAGCACACGTTGTAGATGTTCACAAGTTGTTTTGCCTGGAACCAGAACACCCCGCTTTCCACGCGACCCGACTCCCACTCTGTACCCGAGAAGATTCTTCACAAAGTTCATCCTCACAAGTTCTTTTATTGGACACGTTTCACGCGAGATCAGTGCCGGGCATGACGCCGAAACATTGCGCCGAAAACTCTTATTTTCGGCGCGAATGTTTCGGCAGCCGAAAGCACAGACACGTGTGCGTCCGCATATCTCACGCCATCCGAAGAATCGCATTCAACCTGTCTCTCTGGCCTTGTGGCTAGGGTGGTCGATGATTGTTTGCCAGGCGCGGGCTTGATTCCGGCTGCCATCAAAAGTTTTTGCCGCATAACAAGCACACGTTGTAGATGTTCACAAGTTGTTTTGCCTGAAACCAGAACACCCCGCTTTCCACGCGACCCGACTCCCACTCTGTACCCGAGAAGATTCTTCACAAAGTTCATCCTTACAAGTTGTTTTATTGGACACGTTTCACGCGAGATCAGTGCCGGGCATGGCGCCGAAACATTGCACCGAAAACTCTTATTTTCGGCGCGAATGTTTCGGCAGCCGAAAGCACATACACGTGTGCGTCCGCATATCTCACGCCATCCGAAGAATCGCATTCAACCTGTCTCTCTGGCCTTGTGGCTAGGGTGGTCGATGATTGTTTGCCAGGCGCGGACTCGATTCCGGCTGCCAACAAAAATTTTTGCCGCATAACAAGCACACGTTGTAGATGTTCACAAGTTGTTTTGCCTGAAACCAGAACACCCCGCTTTCCACGCGACCCGACTCCCACTCTGTACCCGAGAAGAGTCTTCACAAAGTTCATCCTCACAAGTTGTTTTATTGGACACGTTTCACGCGAGATCAGTGCCGGGCATGGCGCCGAAACATTGCGCCGAAAACTCCTTTTTTCGGCGCGAATGTTTCGGCAGCCGAAAGCACAGACACGTGTGCGTCCGCATATCTCACGCCATCCAAAGATTCGCAAGCAACCTGTCTCTCTAGCCTTGTGGCTAGGATGGTCTATGATTGTTTGCCAGGCGCGGGCTTGATTCCGGCTGCCATCAAAAGTTTTTGCCGCATAACAAGCACACGTTGTAGATGTTCACAAGTTGTTTTGCCTGAAACCAGAACACCCCGCTTTCCACGCGACCCGACTCCCACTCTGTACCCGAGAAGATTCTTCACAAAGTTCATCCTCACAAGTTCTTTTATTGGACACGTTTCACGCGAGATCAGTGCCGGGCATGGCGCCGAAACATTGCGCCGAAAACTCTTATTTTCGGCGCGAATGTTTCGGCAGCCGAAAGCGTGTGCGTCCGCATATCTCACGCCATCCGAAGAATCGCAATCAACCTGTCTCTCTGGCCTTGTGGCTAGGGTGGTCGACGATTGTTTGCCAGGCGCGGGCTCGATTCCGGCTGCCATCAATTTTTTTGCCGCATAACAAGCACACGTTGTAGATGTTCACAAGTTGTTTTGCCTGAAACCAGAACACCCCGCTTTCCACGCGACTCGAATCCCACTCTGTACCCGAGAAGATTCTTCACAAAGTTCATCCTCACAAGTTGTTTTATTGGACACGTTTCACGCGAGATCAGTGCCGGGCATGGCGCCGAAACATTGCGCCGAAAACTCTTATTTTCGGCGCGAATGTTTCGGCAGCCGAAAGCACAGACACGTGTGCGTCCGCATATCTCACGCCATCCGAAGAATCGCATTCAACCTGTCTCTCTGGCCTTGTGGCTAGGGTGGTCGATGAATGTTTGCCAGGAGCGGGCTCGATTCCGACTGCCATCAAATTTTTTTGCCGCATAACAAGCACACGTTGTAGATGTTCACAGGTTGTTTTGCCTGAAACCAGAACACCCCGCTTTCCACGCGACCCGACTCCCACTCTGTACCCGAGAAGATTCTTCACAAAGTTCATCCTCACAAGTTGTTTTATTGGACACGTTTCACGCGAGATCAGTGCCGGGCATGGCGCCGAAACATTGCGCCGAAAACTCTTATTTTCGGCGCGAATGTTTCGGCAGCCGAAAGCACAGACACGTGTGCGTCCGCATATCTCACGCCATCCGAAGAATCGCATTCAACCTGTCTCTCTGGCCTTGTGCTAGGGTGGTCGATGATTGTTTGCCAGGCGCGGACTCGATTCCGGCTGCCATCAAAAAATTTTGCCGCATAACAAGCACACGTTGTAGATGTTCACAAGTTGTTTTGCCTGAAACCAGAACACCCCGCTTTCCACGCGACCCGACTCCCACTCTGTACCCAGGAAGATTCTTCACAAAGTTCATCCTCACAAGTTGTTTTATTGGACACGTTTCACGCGAGATCGGTGCCGGGCATGGCGCCGAAACATTGCGCCGAAAACTCCTTTTTTCGGCGCGAATGTTTCGGCAGCCGAAAGCACAGACACGTGTGCGTCCGCATATCTCACGCCATCCGAAGAATCGCATTCAACCTGTCTCTCTGGCCTTGTGGCTAGGGTGGTCGATGATTGTTTGCCAGGCGCGGACTCGATTCCGGCTGCCATCAAAAAATTTGCCGCATAACAAGCAGACGTTGTAGATGTTCACAAGTTGTTTTGCCTGAAACCAGAACACCCCGCTTTCCACGCGATCCGACTCCCACTCTGTACCCGAGAAGATTCTTCACAAAGTTCATCCTCACAAGTTGTTTTATTGGACACGTTTCACGCGAGATCAGTGCCGGGCATGGCGCCGAAACATTGCGCCGAAAACTCTTATTTTCGGCGCGAATGTTTCGGCAGCCGAAAGCACAGACACGTGTGCGTCCGCATATCTCACGCCATCCGAAGAATCGCATTCAACCTGTCTCTCTGGCCTTGTGGCTAGGGTGGTCGATGATTGTTTGCCAGGCGCGGACTCGATTCCGGCTGCCATCAAAAATTTTTTGCCGCATAACAAGCACACGTTATAGATGTTCACAAGTTGTTTTGCCGGAAACCAGAACACCCTTTCCACGCGACCCGACTCCCACTCTGTACCCGAGAAGATTCTTCACAAAGTTCATCCTCACAAGTTGTTTTATTGGACACGTTTCACGCGAGATCAGTGCCGGGCATGGCGCCGAAACATTGCGCCGAAAACTCTTATTTTCGGCGCGAATGTTTCGGCAGCCGAAAGCACAGACATGTGTGCGTCCGCATATCTCACGCCATCCGAAGAATCGCAATCAACCTGTCTCTCTAGCCTTGTGGCTAGGATGGTCGATGATTGTTTGCCAGGCGCGGGCTCGATTCCGGCTGCCATCATTTTTTTTTGCTGCATAACAAGCACACGTTGTAGATGTTCACAAGTTGTTTTGCCTGGAACCAGAACACTCCGCTTTCCACGCGACCCGACTCCCACTCTGTACCCGAGAAGATTCTTCACAAAGTTCATCCTCACAAGTTCTTTTATTGGACACGTTTCACGCGAGATCAGTGCCGGGCATGGCGCCGAAACATTGCGCCGAAAACTCTTATTTTCGGCGCGAATGTTCCGGCAGCCGAAAGCACAGACACGTGTGCGTCCGCATATCTCACGCCATCCGAAGAATCGCATTCAACCTGTCTCTCTGGCCTTGTGGCTAGGGTGGTCGATGATTGTTTGCCAGGCGCGGGCTCGATTCCGGCTGCCATCAATTTTTTTGCCGCATAACAAGCACACGTTGTAGATGTTCACAAGTTGTTTTGCCTGAAACCAGAACACCCCGCTTTCCACGCGACCCGACTCCCACTCTGTACCCGAGAAGATTCTTCACAAAGTTCATTCTCACAAGTTGTTTTATTGGACACGTTTCACGCGAGATCAGTGCCGGGCATGGCGCCGAAACATTGCGCCGAAAACTCTTTTTTTTCGGCGCGAATGTTTCGGCAGCCGAAAGCACAGACACGTGTGCGTCCGCATATCTCACGCCATCCGAAGAATCGCATTCAACCTGTCTCTCTGGCCTTGTGCTAGGGTGGTCGATGATTGTTTGCCAGGCGCGGACTCGATTCCGGCTGCCATCAAAAAATTTTGCCGCATAACAAGCACACGTTGTAGATGTTCACAAGTTGTTTTGCCTGAAACCAGAACACCCCGCTTTCCACGCGACCCGACTCCCACTCTGTACCCAGGAAGATTCTTCACAAAGTTCATCCTCACAAGTTGTTTTATTGGACACGTTTCACGCGAGATCGGTGCCGGGCATGGCGCCGAAACATTGCGCCGAAAACTCCTTTTTTCGGCGCGAATGTTTCGGCAGCCGAAAGCACAGACACGTGTGCGTCCGCATATCTCACGCCATCCAAAGATTCGCAATCAACCTGTCTCTCTAGCCTTGTGGCTAGGATGGTCTATGATTATTTGCCAGGCGCGGGCTTGATTCCGGCTGCCATCAAAAGTTTTTGCCGCATAACAAGCACACGTTGTAGATGTTCACAAGTTGTTTTGCCTGAAACCAGAACACCCTTTCCACGCGACCCGACTCCCACTCTGTACCCGAAAAGATTCTTCACAAAGTTCATCCTCACAAGTTGTTTTATTGGACACGTTTCACGCGAGATCAGTGCCGGGCATGGCGCCGAAACATTGCGCCGAAAACTCTTTGTTTCGGCGCGAATGTTTCGGCAGCCGAAAGCACAGACACGTGTGCGTCCGAATATCTCACGCCATCCGAAGAATCGCAATTAACCTGTCTCTCTAGCCTTGTGGCTAGCATGGTCGATGATTGTTTGCCAGGCGCGGGCTCGATTCCGGCTGCCATCATTTTTTTTGCCGCATAACAAGCACACGTTGTAGATGTTCACAAGTTGTTTTGCCTGGAACCATAACACCCCGCTTTCCACGCGACCCGACTCCCACTCTGTACCCGAGAAGATTCTTCACAAAGTTCATCCTCACAAGTTCTTTTATTGGACACGTTTCACGCGAGATCAGTGCCGGGCATGGCGCCGAAATATTGCGCCGAAAACTCTTATTTTCGGCGCGAATGTTTCGGCAGCCGAAAGCACAGACACGTGTGCGTCCGCATATCTCACGCCATCCGAAGAATCGCATTCAACCTGTCTCTCTGGCCTTGTGGCTAGGGTGGTCGATGATTGTTTGCCAGGCGCGGACTCGATTCCGGCTGCCATCAAAATTTTTTGCCGCATAACAAGCACACGTTATAGATGTTCACAAGTTGTTTTGCCGGAAACCAGAACACCCTTTCCACGCGACCCGACTCCCACTCTGTACCCGAGAAGATTCTTCACAAAGTTCATCCTCACAAGTTGTTTTATTGGACACGTTTCACGCGAGATCAGTGCCGGGTATGGCGCCGAAACATTGCGCCGAAAACTCTTATTTTCGGCGCGAATATTTCGGCAGCCGAAAGCACAGACATGTGTGCGTCCGCATATCTCACGCCATCCGAAGAATCGCAATCAACCTGTCTCTCTAGCCTTGTGGCTAGGATGGTCGATGATTGTTTGCCAGGCGCGGGCTCGATTCCGGCTGCCATCATTTTTTTTGCCGCATAACAAGCACACGTTGTAGATGTTCACAAGTTGTTTTGCCTGGAACCAGAACACTCCGCTTTCCACGCGACCCGACTCCCACTCTGTACCCGAGAAGATTCTTCACAAAGTTCATCCTCACAAGTTCTTTTATTGGACACGTTTCACGCGAGATCAGTGCCGGGCATGGCGCCGAAACATTGCGCCGAAAACTCTTATTTTCGGCGCGAATGTTCCGGCAGCCGAAAGCACAGACACGTGTGCGTCCGCATATCTCACGCCATCCGAAGAATCGCATTCAACCTGTCTCTCTGGCCTTGTGGCTAGGGTGGTCGATGATTGTTTGCCAGGCGCGGGCTCGATTCCGGCTGCCATCAATTTTTTTTGCCGCATAACAAGCACACGTTGTAGATGTTCACAAGTTGTTTTGCCTGAAACCAGAACACCCCGCTTTCCACGCGACCCGACTCCCACTCTGTACCCGAGAAGATTCTTCACAAAGTTCATTCTCACAAGTTGTTTTATTGGACACGTTTCACGCGAGATCAGTGCCGGGCATGGCGCCGAAACATTGCGCCGAAAACTCTTTTTTTCGGCGCGAATGTTTCGGCAGCCGAAAGCACAGACACGTGTGCGTCCGCATATCTCACGCCATCCGAAGAATCGCATTCAACCTGTCTCTCTGGCCTTGTGCTAGGGTGGTCGATGATTGTTTGCCAGGCGCGGACTCGATTCCGGCTGCCATCAAAAATTTTTGCCGCATAACAAGCACACGTTGTAGATGTTCACAAGTTGTTTTGCCTGAAACCAGAACACCCCGCTTTCCACGCGACCCGACTCCCACTCTGTACCCAGGAAGATTCTTCACAAAGTTCATCCTCACAAGTTGTTTTATTGGACACGTTTCACGCGAGATCAGTGCCGGGCATGGCGCCGAAACATTGCGCCGAAAACTCCTTTTTTCGGCGCGAATGTTTCGGCAGCCGAAAGCACAGACACGTGTGTGTCCGCATATCTCACGCCATCCAAAGATTCGCAATCAACCTGTCTCTCTAGCCTTGTGGCTAGGATGGTCTATGATTATTTGCCAGGCGCGGGCTTGATTCCGGCTGCCATCAAAAGTTTTTGCCGCATAACAAGCACACGTTGTAGATGTTCACAAGTTGTTTTGCCTGAAACCAGAACACCCTTTCCACGCGACCCGACTCCCACTCTGTACCCGAGAAGATTCTTCACAAAGTTCATCCTCACAAGTTGTTTTATTGGACACGTTTCACGCGAGATCAGTGCCGGGCATGGCGCCGAAACATTGCGCCGAAAACTCTTATTTTCGGCGCGAATGTTTCGGCAGCCGAAAGCACAGACACGTGTGCGTCCGCATATCTCACGCCATCCGAAGAATCGCATTCAACCTGTCTCTCTGGCCTTGTGGCTAGGATGGTCGATGATTGTTTGCCAGGCGCGGGCTCGATTCCGGCTGCCATCAATTTTTTTGCCGCATAACAAGCACACGTTGTAGATGTTCACAAGTTGTTTTGCCTGAAACCAGAACACCCCGCTTTCCACGCGACCCGACTCCCACTCTGTACCCAGGAAGATTCTTCACAAAGTTCATCCTCACAAGTTGTTTTATTGGACACGTTTCACGCGAGATCAGTGCCGGGCATGGCGCCGAAACATTGCGCCGAAAACTCTTTTTTTCGGCGCGAATGTTTCGGCAGCCGAAAGCACAGACACGTGTGCGTCCGCATATCTCACGCCATCCGAAGAATCGCATTCAACCTGTCTCTCTGGCCTTGTGCTAGGGTGGTCGATGATTGTTTGCCAGGCGCGGACTCGATTCCGGCTGCCATCAAAAATTTTTGCCGCATAACAAGCACACGTTGTAGATGTTCACAAGTTGTTTTGCCTGAAACCAGAACACCCCGCTTTCCACGCGACCCGACTCCCACTCTGTACCCAGGAAGATTCTTCACAAAGTTCATCCTCACAAGTTGTTTTATTGGACACGTTTCACGCGGGATCAGTGCCGGGCATGGCGCCGAAACATTGCGCCGAAAACTCCTTTTTTCGGCGCGAATGTTTCGGCAGCCGAAAGCACAGACACGTGTGTGTCCGCATATCTCACGCCATCCAAAGATTCGCAATCAACCTGTCTCTCTAGCCTTGTGGCTAGGATGGTCTATGATTATTTGCCAGGCGCGGGCTTGATTCCGGCTGCCATCAAAAGTTTTTGCCGCATAACAAGCACACGTTGTAGATGTTCACAAGTTGTTTTGCCTGAAACCAGAACACCCTTTCCACGCGACCCGACTCCCACTCTGTACCCGAGAAGATTCTTCACAAAGTTCATCCTCACAAGTTGTTTTATTGGACACGTTTCACGCGAGATCAGTGCCGGGCATGGCGCCGAAACATTGCGCCGAAAACTCTTTGTTTCGGCGCGAATGTTTCGGCAGCCGAAAGCACAGACACGTGTGCGTCCGCATATCTCACGCCATCCGAAGAATCGCAATCAACCTGTCTCTCTAGCCTTGTGGCTAGCATGGTCGATGATTGTTTGCCAGGCGCGGGCTCGATTCCGGCTGCCATAATTTTTTTGCCGCATAACAAGCACACGTTGTAGATGTTCACAAGTTGTTTTGCCTGGAACCAGAACACCCCGCTTTCCACGCGACCCGACTCCCACTCTGTACCCGAGAAGATTCTTCACAAAGTTCATCCTCACAAGTTCTTTTATTGGACACGTTTCACGCGGGATCAGTGCCGGGCATGGCGCCGAAACATTGCGCCGAAAACTCTTATTTTCGGCGCGAATGTTTCGGCAGCCGAAAGCACAGACACGTGTGCGTCCGCATATCTCACGCCATCCGAAGAATCGCATTCAACCTGTCTCTCTGGCCTTGTGGCTAGGATGGTCGATGATTGTTTGCCAGGCGCGGGCTCGATTCCGGCTGCCATCAATTTTTTTGCCGCATAACAAGCACACGTTGTAGATGTTCACAAGTTGTTTTGCCTGAAACCAGAACACCCCGCTTTCCACGCGACCCGACTCCCACTCTGTACCCAGGAAGATTCTTCACAAAGTTCATCCTCACAAGTTGTTTTATTGGACACGTTTCACGCGAGATCAGTGCCGGGCATGGCGCCGAAACATTGCGCCGAAAACTCTTTTTTTCGGCGCGAATGTTTCGGCAGCCGAAAGCACAGACACGTGTGCGTCCGCATATCTCACGCCATCCGAAGAATCGCATTCAACCTGTCTCTCTGGCCTTGTGCTAGGGTGGTCGATGATTGTTTGCCAGGCGCGGACTCGATTCCGGCTGCCATCAAAAATTTTTGCCGCATAACAAGCACACGTTGTAGATGTTCACAAGTTGTTTTGCCTGAAACCAGAACACCCCGCTTTCCACGCGACCCGACTCCCACTCTGTACCCAGGAAGATTCTTCACAAAGTTCATCCTCACAAGTTGTTTTATTGGACACGTTTCACGCGGGATCAGTGCCGGGCATGGCGCCGAAACATTGCGCCGAAAACTCCTTTTTTCGGCGCGAATGTTTCGGCAGCCGAAAGCACAGACACGTGTGTGTCCGCATATCTCACGCCATCCAAAGATTCGCAATCAACCTGTCTCTCTAGCCTTGTGGCTAGGATGGTCTATGATTATTTGCCAGGCGCGGGCTTGATTCCGGCTGCCATCAAAAGTTTTTGCCGCATAACAAGCACACGTTGTAGATGTTCACAAGTTGTTTTGCCTGAAACCAGAACACCCTTTCCACGCGACCCGACTCCCACTCTGTACCCGAGAAGATTCTTCACAAAGTTCATCCTCACAAGTTGTTTTATTGGACACGTTTCACGCGAGATCAGTGCCGGGCATGGCGCCGAAACATTGCGCCGAAAACTCTTTGTTTCGGCGCGAATGTTTCGGCAGCCGAAAGCACAGACACGTGTGCGTCCGCATATCTCACGCCATCCGAAGAATCGCAATCAACCTGTCTCTCTAGCCTTGTGGCTAGCATGGTCGATGATTGTTTGCCAGGCGCGGGCTCGATTCCGGCTGCCATAATTTTTTTGCCGCATAACAAGCACACGTTGTAGATGTTCACAAGTTGTTTTGCCTGGAACCAGAACACCCCGCTTTCCACGCGACCCGACTCCCACTCTGTACCCGAGAAGATTCTTCACAAAGTTCATCCTCACAAGTTCTTTTATTGGACACGTTTCACGCGAGATCAGTGCCGGGCATGGCGCCGAAATATTGCGCCGAAAACTCTTATTTTCGGCGCGAATGTTTCGGCAGCCGAAAGCACAGACATGTGTGCGTCCGCATATCTCACTCCATCCGAAGAATCGCAATCAATCTGTCTCTCTAGCCTTGTGGCTAGGATGGTCGATGATTGTTTGCCAGGCGCGGGCTCGATTCCGGCTGCCATCAATTTTTTTGCCGCATAACAAGCACACGTTGTAGATGTTCACAAGTTGTTTTGCCTGAAACCAGAACACCCCGCTTTCCACGCGACCCGACTCCCACTCTGTACCCGAGAAGATTCTTCACAAAGTTCATCCTCACAAGTTGTTTTATTGGACACGTTTCACGCGAGATCAGTGCCGGGCATGGCGCCGAAACATTGCGCCGAAAACTCTTATTTTCGGCGCGAATGTTTCGGCAGCCGAAAGCACAGACACGTGTGCGTCCGCATATCTCACGCCATCCGAAGAATCGCATTCAACCTGTCTCTCTGGCCTTGTGGCTAGGGTGGTCGATGATTGTTTGCCAGGCGCGGGCTCGATTCCGGCTGCCATCAAAATTTTTTGCCGCATAACAAGCACACGTTGTAGATGTTCACAAGTTGTTTTGCCTGAAACCAGAACACCCCGCTTTCCACGCGACCCGACTCCCACTCTGTACCCGAGAAGATTCTTCACAAAGTTCATCCTCACAAGTTGTTTTATTGGACACGTTTCACGCGAGATCAGTGCCGGGCATGGCGCCGAAACATTGCGCCGAAAACTCTTATTTTCGGCGCGAATGTTTCGGCAGCCGAAAGCACAGACACGTGTGCGTCCGCATATCTCACGCCATCCGAAGAATCGCATTCAACCTGTCTCTCTGGCCTTGTGGCTAGGGTGGTCGATGATTGTTTGCCAGGCGCGGGCTCGATTCCGGCTGCCATCAAAATTTTTTGCCGCATAACAAGCACACGTTGTAGATGTTCACAAGTTGTTTTGCCTGAAACCAGAACACCCCTTTTTCACGCGACCCGACTCCCACTCTGTACCCGAGAAGATTCTTCACAAAGTTCGTCCTCAAAAGTAGTTTTATTGGACACGTTTCACGCGAGATCAGTGCCGGGCATGGCGCCGAAACATTGCGCCGAAAACTCTTATTTTCGGCGCGAATGTTTCGGCAGCCGAAAGCACAGACACGTGTGCGTCCGCATATCTCACGCCATCCGAAGAATCGCATTCAACCTGTCTCTCTGGCCTTGTGGCTAGGGTGGTCGATGATTGTTTGCCAGGCGCGGGCTCGATTCCGGCTGCCATCAAAATTTTTTTGCCGCATAACAAGCACACGTTGTAGATGTTCACAAGTTGTTTTGCCTGAAACCAGAACACCCCGCTTTCCACGCGACCCGACTCCCACTCTGTACCCGAGAAGATTCTTCACAAAGTTCATCCTCACAAGTTGTTTTATTGGACACGTTTCACGCGAGATTAGTGCCGGGCATGGCGCCGAAACATTGCGCCGAAAACTCTTTTTTTTCGGCGCGAATGTTTCGGCAGCCGAAAGCACAGACACGTGTGCGTCCGCATATCTCACGCCATCCGAAGAATCGCATTCAACCTGTCTCTCTGGCCTTGTGGCTAGGGTGGTCGATGATTGTTTGCCAGGCGCGGGCTCGATTCCGGCTGCCATCAAAATTTTTTGCCGCATAACAAGCACACGTTGTAGATGTTCACAAGTTGTTTTGCCTGAAACCAGAACACCCCGCTTTCCACGCGACCCGACTCCCACTCTGTACCCGAGAAGATTCTTCACAAAGTTCATCCTCACAAGTTGTTTTATTGGACACGTTTCACGCGAGATCAGTGCCGGGCATGGCGCCGAAACATTGCGCCGAAAACTCTTTTTTTTTCGGCGCGAATGTTTCGGCAGCCGAAAGCACAGACACGTGTGCGTCCGCATATCTCACGCCATCCGAAGAATCGCATTCAACCTGTCTCTCTGGCCTTGTGGCTAGGGTAGTCGATGATTGTTTGCCAGGCGCGGGCTCGATTCCGGCTGCCATCAAAATTTTTTGCCGCATAACAAGCACACGTTGTAGATGTTCACAAGTTGTTTTGCCTGAAACCAGAACACCCCTTTTTCACGCGACCCGACTCCCACTCTGTACCCGAGAACATTCTTCACAAAGTTCGTCCTCAAAAGTTGTTTTATTGGACACGTTTCACGCGAAGTCAGTGCCGGGCATGGCGCCGAAACATTGCGCCGAAAACTCTTATTTTCGGCGCGAATGTTTCGGCAGCCGAAAGCACAGACACGTTTGCGTCCGCATATCTCACGCCATCCGAAGAATCGCATTCAACCTGTCTCTCTGGCCTTGTGGCTAGGGTGGTCGATGATTGTTTGCCAGGCGCGGGCTCGATTCCGGCTGCCATCAAAATTTTTTGCCGCATAACAAGCACACGTTGTAGATGTTCACAAGTTGTTTTGCCTGAAACCAGAACACCCCGCTTTCCACGCGACCCGACTCCCACTCTGTACCCGAGAAGTTTCTTCACAAAGTTCATCCTCACAAGTTGTTTTATTGGACACGTTTCACGCGAGATCAGTGCCGGGCATGGCGCCGAAACATTGCGCCGAAAACTTTTATTTTCGGCGCGAATGTTTCGGCAGCCGAAAGCACAGACACGTGTGCGTCCGCATATCTGACGCCATCCGAAGAATCGCATTCAACCTGTCTCTCTGGCCTTGTGGCTAGGGTGGTCGATGATTGTTTGCCAGGCGCGGGCTCGATTCCGGCTGCCATCAAAAATTTTTGCCGCATAACAAGCACACGTTGTAGATGTTCACAAGTTGTTTTGCCTGAAACCAGAACACCCCGCTTTCCACGCGACCCGACTCCCACTCTGTACCCGAGAAGATTCTTCACAAAGTTCATCCTCACAAGTTGTTTTATTGGACACGTTTCACGCGAGATCAGTGCCGGGCATGGCGCCGAAACATTGCGCCGAAAACTCTTTTTTTTCGGCGCGAATGTTTCGGCAGCCGAAAGCACAGACACGTGTGCGTCCGCATATCTCACGCCATCCGAAGAATCGCATTCAACCTGTCTCTCTGGCCTTGTGGCTAGGGTAGTCGATGATTGTTTGCCAGGCGCGGGCTCGATTCCGGCTGCCATCAAAATTTTTTGCCGCATAACAAGCACACGTTGTAGATGTTCACAAGTTGTTTTGCCTGAAACCAGAACACCCCTTTTTCACGCGACCCGACTCCCACTCTGTACCCGAGAAGATTCTTCACAAAGTTCGTCCTCAAAAGTTGTTTTATTGGACACGTTTCACGCGAAGTCAGTGCCGGGCATGGCGCCGAAACATTGCGCCGAAAACTCTTATTTTCGGCGCGAATGTTTCGGCAGCCGAAAGCACAGACACGTTTGCGTCCGCATATCTCACGCCATCCGAAGAATCGCATTCAACCTGTCTCTCTGGCCTTGTGGCTAGGGTGGTCGATGATTGTTTGCCAGGCGCGGGCTCGATTCCGGCTGCCATCAAAATTTTTTGCCGCATAACAAGCACACGTTGTAGATGTTCACAAGTTGTTTTGCCTGAAACCAGAACACCCCGCTTTCCACGCGACCCGACTCCCACTCTGTACCCGAGAAGATTCTTCACAAAGTTCATCCTCACAAGTTGTTTTATTGGACACGTTTCACGCGAGATCAGTGCCGGGCATGGCGCCGAAACATTGCGCCGAAAACTCTTTTTTTTTTCGGCGCGAATGTTTCGGCAGCCGAAAGCACAGACACGTGTGCGTCCGCATATCTCACGCCATCCGAAGAATCGCATTCAACCTGTCTCTCTGGCCTTGTGGCTAGGGTGGTCGATGATTGTTTGCCAGGCGCGGGCTCGATTCCGGCTGCCATCAAAAAATTTTTGCCGCATAACAAGCACACGTTGTAGATGTTCACAAGTTGTTTTGCCTGAAACCAGAACACCCCGCTTTCCACGCGTCCCGACTCCCACTCTGTACCCGAGAAGATTCTTCACAAAGTTCATCCTCACAAGTTGTTTTATTGGACACGTTTCACGCGAGATCAGTGCCGGGCATGGCGCCGAAACATTGCGCCGAAAACTCTTTTTTTTCGGCGCGAATGTTTCGGCAGCCGAAAGCACAGACACGTGTGCGTCCGCATATCTCACGCCATCCGAAGAATCGCATTCAACCTGTCTCTCTGGCCTTGTGGCTAGGGTGGTCGATGATTGTTTGCCAGGCGCGGGCTCGATTCCGGCTGCCATCAAAATTTTTTGCCGCATAACAAGCACACGTTGTAGATGTTCACAAGTTGTTTTGCCTGAAACCAGAACACCCCGCTTTCCACGCGACCCGACTCCCACTCTGTACCCGAGAAGTTTCTTCACAAAGTTCATCCTCACAAGTTGTTTTATTGGACACGTTTCACGCGAGATCAGTGCCGGGCATGGCGCCGAAACATTGCGCCGAAAACTTTTATTTTCGGCGCGAATGTTTCGGCAGCCGAAAGCACAGACACGTGTGCGTCCGCATATCTGACGCCATCCGAAGAATCGCATTCAACCTGTCTCTCTGGCCTTGTGGCTAGGGTGGTCGATGATTGTTTGCCAGGCGCGGGCTCGATTCCGGCTGCCATCAAAAAATTTTGCCGCATAACAAGCACACGTTGTAGATGTTCACAAGTTGTTTTGCCTGAAACCAGAACACCCCGCTTTCCACGCGACCCGACTCCCACTCTGTACCCGAGAAGATTCTTCACAAAGTTCATCCTCACAAGTTGTTTTATTGGACACGTTTCACGCGAGATCAGTGCCGGGCATGGCGCCGAAACATTGCGCCGAAAACTCTTTTTTTTCGGCGCGAATGTTTCGGCAGCCGAAAGCACAGACACGTGTGCGTCCGCATATCTCACGCCATCCGAAGAATCGCATTCAACCTGTCTCTCTGGCCTTGTGGCTAGGGTAGTCGATGATTGTTTGCCAGGCGCGGGCTCGATTCCGGCTGCCATCAAAAATTTTTGCCGCATAACAAGCACACGTTGTAGATGTTCACAAGTTGTTTTGCCTGAAACCAGAACACCCCTTTTTCACGCGACCCGACTCCCACTCTGTACCCGAGAAGATTCTTCACAAAGTTCGTCCTCAAAAGTTGTTTTATTGGACACGTTTCACGCGAAGTCAGTGCCGGGCATGGCGCCGAAACATTGCGCCGAAAACTCTTATTTTCGGCGCGAATGTTTCGGCAGCCGAAAGCACAGACACGTTTGCGTCCGCATATCTCACGCCATCCGAAGAATCGCATTCAACCTGTCTCTCTGGCCTTGTGGCTAGGGTGGTCGATGATTGTTTGCCAGGCGCGGGCTCGATTCCGGCTGCCATCAAAATTTTTTGCCGCATAACAAGCACACGTTGTAGATGTTCACAAGTTGTTTTGCCTGAAACCAGAACACCCCGCTTTCCACGCGACCCGACTCCCACTCTGTACCCGAGAAGATTCTTCACAAAGTTCATCCTCACAAGTTGTTTTATTGGACACGTTTCACGCGAGATCAGTGCCGGGCATGGCGCCGAAACATTGCGCCGAAAACTCTTTTTTTTTTCGGCGCGAATGTTTCGGCAGCCGAAAGCACAGACACGTGTGCGTCCGCATATCTCACGCCATCCGAAGAATCGCATTCAACCTGTCTCTCTGGCCTTGTGGCTAGGGTGGTCGATGATTGTTTGCCAGGCGCGGGCTCGATTCCGGCTGCCATCAAAAATTTTTTGCCGCATAACAAGCACACGTTGTAGATGTTCACAAGTTGTTTTGCCTGAAACCAGAACACCCCGCTTTCCACGCGTCCCGACTCCCACTCTGTACCCGAGAAGATTCTTCACAAAGTTCATCCTCACAAGTTGTTTTATTGGACACGTTTCACGCGAGATCAGTGCCGGGCATGGCGCCGAAACATTGCGCCGAAAACTCTTTTTTTTCGGCGCGAATGTTTCGGCAGCCGAAAGCACAGACACGTGTGCGTCCGCATATCTCACGCCATCCGAAGAATCGCATTCAACCTGTCTATCTGGCCTTGTGGCTAGGGTGGTCGATGATTGTTTGCCAGGCGCGGGCTCGATTCCGGCTGCCATCAAAATTTTTTGCCGCATAACAAGCACACGTTGTAGATGTTCACAAGTTGTTTTGCCTGAAACCAGAACACCCCGCTTTCCACGCGACCCGACTCCCACTCTGTACCCGAGAAGTTTCTTCACAAAGTTCATCCTCACAAGTTGTTTTATTGGACACGTTTCACGCGAGATCAGTGCCGGGCATGGCGCCGAAACATTGCGCCGAAAACTTTTATTTTCGGCGCGAATGTTTCGGCAGCCGAAAGCACAGACACGTGTGCGTCCGCATATCTGACGCCATCCGAAGAATCGCATTCAACCTGTCTCTCTGGCCTTGTGGCTAGGGTGGTCGATGATTGTTTGCCAGGCGCGGGCTCGATTCCGGCTGCCATCAAAAATTTTTGCCGCATAACAAGCACACGTTGTAGATGTTCACAAGTTGTTTTGCCTGAAACCAGAACACCCCGCTTTCCACGCGACCCGACTCCCACTCTGTACCCGAGAAGATTCTTCACAAAGTTCATCCTCACAAGTTGTTTTATTGGACACGTTTCACGCGAGATCAGTGCCGGGCATGGCGCCGAAACATTGCGCCGAAAACTCTTTTTTTTTTCGGCGCGAATGTTTCGGCAGCCGAAAGCACAGACACGTGTGCGTCCGCATATCTCACGCCATCCGAAGAATCGCATTCAACCTGTCTCTCTGGCCTTGTGGCTAGGGTAGTCGATGATTGTTTGCCAGGCGCGGGCTCGATTCCGGCTGCCATCAAAATTTTTTGCCGCATAACAAGCACACGTTGTAGATGTTCACAAGTTGTTTTGCCTGAAACCAGAACACCCCTTTTTCACGCGACCCGACTCCCACTCTGTACCCGAGAAGATTCTTCACAAAGTTCGTCCTCAAAAGTTGTTTTATTGGACACGTTTCACGCGAGATCAGTGCCGGGCATGGCGCCGAAACATTGCGCCGAAAACTCTTTTTTTTTCGGCGCGAATGTTTCGGCAGCCGAAAGCACAGACACGTGTGCGTCCGCATATCTCACGCCATCCGAAGAATCGCATTCAACCTGTCTCTCTGGCCTTGTGGCTAGGGTAGTCGATGATTGTTTGCCAGGCGCGGGCTCGATTCCGGCTGCCATCAAAATTTTTTGCCGCATAACAAGCACACGTTGTAGATGTTCACAAGTTGTTTTGCCTGAAACCAGAACACCCCTTTTTCACGCGACCCGACTCCCACTCTGTACCCGAGAAGATTCTTCACAAAGTTCGTCCTCAAAAGTTGTTTTATTGGACACGTTTCACGCGAAGTCAGTGCCGGGCATGGCGCCGAAACATTGCGCCGAAAACTCTTATTTTCGGCACGAATGTTTCGGCAGCCGAAAGCACAGACACGTTTGCGTCCGCATATCTCACGCCATCCGAAGAATCGCATTCAACCTGTCTCTCTGGCCTTGTGGCTAGGGTGGTCGATGATTGTTTGCCAGGCGCGGGCTCGATTCCGGCTGCCATCAAAATTTTTTGCCGCATAACAAGCACACGTTGTAGATGTTCACAAGTTGTTTTGCCTGAAACCAGAACACCCCGCTTTCCACGCGACCCGACTCCCACTCTGTACCCGAGAAGTTTCTTCACAAAGTTCATCCTCACAAGTTGTTTTATTGGACACGTTTCACGCGAGATCAGTGCCGGGCATGGCGCCGAAACATTGCGCCGAAAACTTTTATTTTCGGCGCGAATGTTTCGGCAGCCGAAAGCACAGACACGTGTGCGTCCGCATATCTGACGCCATCCGAAGAATCGCATTCAACCTGTCTCTCTGGCCTTGTGGCTAGGGTGGTCGATGATTGTTTGCCAGGCGCGGGCTCGATTCCGGCTGCCATCAAAAATTTTTGCCGCATAACAAGCACACGTTGTAGATGTTCACAAGTTGTTTTGCCTGAAACCAGAACACCCCGCTTTCCACGCGACCCGACTCCCACTCTGTACCCGAGAAGATTCTTCACAAAGTTCATCCTCACAAGTTGTTTTATTGGACACGTTTCACGCGAGATCAGTGCCGGGCATGGCGCCGAAACATTGCGCCGAAAACTCTTTTTTTTTCGGCGCGAATGTTTCGGCAGCCGAAAGCACAGACACGTGTGCGTCCGCATATCTCACGCCATCCGAAGAATCGCATTCAACCTGTCTCTCTGGCCTTGTGGCTAGGGTGGTCGATGATTGTTTGCCAGGCGCGGGCTCGATTCCGGCTGCCATCAAAAATTTTTTGCCGCATAACAAGCACACGTTGTAGATGTTCACAAGTTGTTTTGCCTGAAACCAGAACACCCCGCTTTCCACGCGTCCCGACTCCCACTCTGTACCCGAGAAGATTCTTCACAAAGTTCATCCTCACAAGTTGTTTTATTGGACACGTTTCACGCGAGATCAGTGCCGGGCATGGCGCCGAAACATTGCGCCGAAAACTCTTTTTTTTCGGCGCGAATGTTTCGGCAGCCGAAAGCACAGACACGTGTGCGTCCGCATATCTCACGCCATCCGAAGAATCGCATTCAACCTGTCTCTCTGGCCTTGTGGCTAGGGTGGTCGATGATTGTTTGCCAGGCGCGGGCTCGATTCCGGCTGCCATCAAAATTTTTTGCCGCATAACAAGCACACGTTGTAGATGTTCACAAGTTGTTTTGCCTGAAACCAGAACACCCCGCTTTCCACGCGACCCGACTCCCACTCTGTACCCGAGAAGATTCTTCACAAAGTTCATCCTCACAAGTTGTTTTATTGGACACGTTTCACGCGAGATCAGTGCCGGGCATGGCGCCGAAACATTGCGCCGAAAACTCTTTTTTTTTCGGCGCGAATGTTTCGGCAGCCGAAAGCACAGACACGTGTGCGTCCGCATATCTCACGCCATCCGAAGAATCGCATTCAACCTGTCTCTCTGGCCTTGTGGCTAGGGTAGTCGATGATTGTTTGCCAGGCGCGGGCTCGATTCCGGCTGCCATCAAAAAATTTTTGCCGCATAACAAGCACACGTTGTAGATGTTCACAAGTTGTTTTGCCTGAAACCAGAACACCCCTTTTTCACGCGACCCGACTCCCACTCTGTACCCGAGAAGATTCTTCACAAAGTTCGTCCTCAAAAGTTGTTTTATTGGACACGTTTCACGCGAAGTCAGTGCCGGGCATGGCGCCGAAACATTGCGCCGAAAACTCTTATTTTCGGCGCGAATGTTTCGGCAGCCGAAAGCACAGACACGTTTGCGTCCGCATATCTCACGCCATCCGAAGAATCGCATTCAACCTGTCTCTCTGGCCTTGTGGCTAGGGTGGTCGATGATTGTTTGCCAGGCGCGGGCTCGATTCCGGCTGCCATCAAAATTTTTTGCCGCATAACAAGCACACGTTGTAGATGTTCACAAGTTGTTTTGCCTGAAACCAGAACACCCCGCTTTCCACGCGACCCGACTCCCACTCTGTACCCGAGAAGTTTCTTCACAAAGTTCATCCTCACAAGTTGTTTTATTGGACACGTTTCACGCGAGATCAGTGCCGGGCATGGCGCCGAAACATTGCGCCGAAAACTTTTATTTTCGGCGCGAATGTTTCGGCAGCCGAAAGCACAGACACGTGTGCGTCCGCATATCTCACGCCATCCGAAGAATCGCATTCAACCTGTCTCTCTGGCCTTGTGGCTAGGGTGGTCGATGATTGTTTGCCAGGCGCGGGCTCGATTCCGGCTGCCATCAAAAATTTTTGCCGCATAACAAGCACACGTTGTAGATGTTCACAAGTTGTTTTGCCTGAAACCAGAACACCCCGCTTTCCACGCGACCCGACTCCCACTCTGTACCCGAGAAGATTCTTCACAAAGTTCATCCTCACAAGTTGTTTTATTGGACACGTTTCACGCGAGATCAGTGCCGGGCATGGCGCCGAAACATTGCGCCGAAAACTCTTATTTTCGGCGCGAATGTTTCGGCAGCCGAAAGCACAGACACGTGTGCTTCCGCATATCTCACGCCATCCGAAGAATCGCATTCAACCTGTCTCTCTGGCTTTGTGGCTAGGGTGGTCGATGATTGTTTGCCAGGCGCGGGCTCGATTCCGGCTGCCATCAAAAATTTTTGCCGCATAACAAGCACACGTTGTAGATGTTCACAAGTTGTTTTGTCTGAAACCAGAACACCCCGCTTTCCACGCGACCCGACTCCCACTCTGTACCCGAGAAGATTCTTCACAAAGTTCATCCTCACAAGTTGTTTTATTGGACACGTTTCACGCGAGATCAGTGCCGGGCATGGCGCCGAAACATTGCGCCAAAAACTCTTATTTTCGGCGCGAATGTTTCGGCAGCCGAAAGCACAGACACGTGTGCGTCCGCATATCTCACGCCATCCGAAGAATCGCATTCAACCTGTCTCTCTGGCCTTGTGGCGAGGGTGGTCGATGATTGTTTGCCAGGCGCGGACTCGATTCCGGCTGCCATCAAAAACTTTTGCCGCATAACAAGCACACGTTGTAGATGTTCACAAGTTGTTTTGCCTGAAACCAGAACACCCCGCTTTCCACGCGACCCGACTCCCACTCTGTACCCGAGAAGATTCTTCACAAAGTTCATCCTCACAAGTTGTTTTATTGGACACGTTTCACGCGAGATCAGTGCCGGGCATGGCGCCGAAACATTGCGCCGAAAACTCCTTTTTTCGGCGCGAATGTTTCGGCAGCCGAAAGCACAGACACGTGTGCGTCCGCATATCTCACGCCATCCGAAGAATCGCAATCAACCTGTCTCTCTAGCCTTGTGGCTAGGATGGTCGATGATTGTTTGCCAGGCGCGGGCTCGATTCCGGCTGCCATCAATTTTTTTGCCGCATAACAAGCACACGTTGTAGATGTTCACAAGTTGTTTTGCCTGAAACCAGAACACCCCGCTTT
Source organism: Rhabditoides inermis (assembly GCA_963966185.1). Taxonomy (NCBI): domain Eukaryota; kingdom Metazoa; phylum Nematoda; class Chromadorea; order Rhabditida; family Rhabditidae; genus Rhabditoides; species Rhabditoides inermis. The sequence continues at coordinate 621,959 of CAWZYM010000283.1, forward strand.
CCACGCGACCCGACTCCCACTCTGTACCCGAGAAGATTCTTCACAAAGTTCATCCTCACAAGTTGTTTTATTGGACACGTTTCACGCGAGATCAGTGCCGGGCATGGCGCCGAAACATTGCGCCAAAAACTCTTATTTTCGGCGCGAATGTTTCGGCAGCCGAAAGCACAGACACGTGTGCGTCCGCATATCTCACGCCATCCAAAGAATCGCAATCAACCTGTCTCTCTAGCCTTGTGGCTAGGATGGTCGATGATTGTTTGCCAGGCGCGGGCTCGATTCCGGCTGCCATCAATTTTTTTGCCGCATAACAAGCACACGTTGTAGATGTTCACAAGTTGTTTTGCCTGAAACCAGAACACCCCGCTTTCCACGCGACCCGACTCCCACTCTGTACCCGAGAAGATTCTTCACAAAGTTCATCCTCACAAGTTGTTTTATTGGACACGTTTCACGCGAGATCAGTGCCGGGCATGGCGCCGAAACCTTGCTCCCCGACTCCCACTCTGTACCCGAGAAGATTCTTCACAAAGTTCATCCTCACAAGTTGTTTTATTGGACACGTTTCACGCGAGATCAGTGCCGGGCATGGCGCCGAAACATTGCGCCGAAAACTCTTTGTTTCGGCGCGAATGTTTCGGCAGCCGAAAGCACAGACACGTGTGCGTCCGCATATCTCACGCCATCCGAAGAATCGCAATCAACCTGTCTCTCTAGCCTTGTGGCTAGCATGGTCGATGATTGTTTGCCAGGCGCGGGCTCGATTCCGGCTGCCATCTTTTTTTTGCCGCATAACAAGCACACGTTGTAGATGTTCACAAGTTGTTTTGCCTGGAACCAGAACACCCCGCTTTCCACGCGACCCGACTCCCACTCTGTACCCGAGAAGATTCTTCACAAAGTTCATCCTCACAAGTTCTTTTATTGGACACGTTTCACGCGAGATCAGTGCCGGGCATGGCGCCGAAACATTGCGCCGAAAACTCTTATTTTCGGCGCGAATGTTTCGGCAGCCGAAAGCACAGACACGTGTGCGTCCGCATATCTCACGCCATCCGAAGAATCGCAATCAACCTGTCTCTCTAGCCTTGTGGCTAGGATGGTCGATGATTGTTTGCCAGGCGCGGGCTCGATTCCGGCTGCCATCAATTTTTTTGCCGCATAACAAGCACACGTTGTAGATGTTCACAAGTTGTTTTGCCTGAAACCAGAACACCCCGCTTTCCACGCGACCCGACTCCCACTCTGTACCCGAGAAGATTCTTCACAAAGTTCATCCTCACAAGTTGTTTTATTGGACACGTTTCACGCGAGATCAGTGCCGGGCATGGCGCCGAAACATTGCGCCAAAAACTCTTATTTTCGGCGCGAATGTTTCGGCAGCCGAAAGCACAGACACGTGTGCGTCCGCATATCTCACGCCATCCAAAGAATCGCAATCAACCTGTCTCTCTAGCCTTGTGGCTAGGATGGTCGATGATTGTTTGCCAGGCGCGGGCTCGATTCCGGCTGCCATCAATTTTTTTGCCGCATAACAAGCACACGTTGTAGATGTTCACAAGTTGTTTTGCCTGAAACCAGAACACCCCGCTTTCCACGCGACCCGACTCCCACTCTGTACCCGAGAAGATTCTTCACAAAGTTCATCCTCACAAGTTGTTTTATTGGACACGTTTCACGCGAGATCAGTGCCGGGCATGGCGCCGAAACCTTGCTCCCCGACTCCCACTCTGTACCCGAGAAGATTCTTCACAAAGTTCATCCTCACAAGTTGTTTTATTGGACACGTTTCACGCGAGATCAGTGCCGGGCATGGCGCCGAAACATTGCGCCGAAAACTCTTTGTTTCGGCGCGAATGTTTCGGCAGCCGAAAGCACAGACACGTGTGCGTCCGCATATCTCACGCCATCCGAAGAATCGCAATCAACCTGTCTCTCTAGCCTTGTGGCTAGCATGGTCGATGATTGTTTGCCAGGCGCGGGCTCGATTCCGGCTGCCATCAAAATTTTTTGCCGCATAACAAGCACACGTTGTAGATGTTCACAAGTTGTTTTGCCTGAAACCAGAACACCCCGCTTTCCACGCGACCCGACTCCCACTCTGTACCCGAGAAGTTTCTTCACAAAGTTCATCCTCACAAGTTGTTTTATTGGACACGTTTCACGCGAGATCAGTGCCGGGCATGGCGCCGAAACATTGCGCCGAAAACTTTTATTTTCGGCGCGAATGTTTCGGCAGCCGAAAGCACAGACACGTGTGCGTCCGCATATCTCACGCCATCCGAAGAATCGCATTCAACCTGTCTCTCTGGCCTTGTGGCTAGGGTGGTCGATGATTGTTTGCCAGGCGCGGGCTCGATTCCGGCTGCCATCAAAAATTTTTGCCGCATAACAAGCACACGTTGTAGATGTTCACAAGTTGTTTTGCCTGAAACCAGAACACCCCGCTTTCCACGCGACCCGACTCCCACTCTGTACCCGAGAAGATTCTTCACAAAGTTCATCCTCACAAGTTGTTTTATTGGACACGTTTCACGCGAGATCAGTGCCGGGCATGGCGCCGAAACATTGCGCCGAAAACTCTTATTTTCGGCGCGAATGTTTCGGCAGCCGAAAGCACAGACACGTGTGCTTCCGCATATCTCACGCCATCCGAAGAATCGCATTCAACCTGTCTCTCTGGCTTTGTGGCTAGGGTGGTCGATGATTGTTTGCCAGGCGCGGGCTCGATTCCGGCTGCCATCAAAAATTTTTGCCGCATAACAAGCACACGTTGTAGATGTTCACAAGTTGTTTTGTCTGAAACCAGAACACCCCGCTTTCCACGCGACCCGACTCCCACTCTGTACCCGAGAAGATTCTTCACAAAGTTCATCCTCACAAGTTGTTTTATTGGACACGTTTCACGCGAGATCAGTGCCGGGCATGGCGCCGAAACATTGCGCCAAAAACTCTTATTTTCGGCGCGAATGTTTCGGCAGCCGAAAGCACAGACACGTGTGCGTCCGCATATCTCACGCCATCCGAAGAATCGCATTCAACCTGTCTCTCTGGCCTTGTGGCGAGGGTGGTCGATGATTGTTTGCCAGGCGCGGACTCGATTCCGGCTGCCATCAAAAACTTTTGCCGCATAACAAGCACACGTTGTAGATGTTCACAAGTTGTTTTGCCTGAAACCAGAACACCCCGCTTTCCACGCGACCCGACTCCCACTCTGTACCCGAGAAGATTCTTCACAAAGTTCATCCTCACAAGTTGTTTTATTGGACACGTTTCACGCGAGATCAGTGCCGGGCATGGCGCCGAAACATTGCGCCGAAAACTCCTTTTTTCGGCGCGAATGTTTCGGCAGCCGAAAGCACAGACACGTGTGCGTCCGCATATCTCACGCCATCCGAAGAATCGCAATCAACCTGTCTCTCTAGCCTTGTGGCTAGGATGGTCGATGATTGTTTGCCAGGCGCGGGCTCGATTCCGGCTGCCATCAATTTTTTTGCCGCATAACAAGCACACGTTGTAGATGTTCACAAGTTGTTTTGCCTGAAACCAGAACACCCCGCTTTCCACGCGACCCGACTCCCACTCTGTACCCGAGAAGATTCTTCACAAAGTTCATCCTCACAAGTTGTTTTATTGGACACGTTTCACGCGAGATCAGTGCCGGGCATGGCGCCGAAACATTGCGCCAAAAACTCTTATTTTCGGCGCGAATGTTTCGGCAGCCGAAAGCACAGACACGTGTGCGTCCGCATATCTCACGCCATCCAAAGAATCGCAATCAACCTGTCTCTCTAGCCTTGTGGCTAGGATGGTCGATGATTGTTTGCCAGGCGCGGGCTCGATTCCGGCTGCCATCAATTTTTTTGCCGCATAACAAGCACACGTTGTAGATGTTCACAAGTTGTTTTGCCTGAAACCAGAACACCCCGCTTTCCACGCGACCCGACTCCCACTCTGTACCCGAGAAGATTCTTCACAAAGTTCATCCTCACAAGTTGTTTTATTGGACACGTTTCACGCGAGATCAGTGCCGGGCATGGCGCCGAAACCTTGCTCCCCGACTCCCACTCTGTACCCGAGAAGATTCTTCACAAAGTTCATCCTCACAAGTTGTTTTATTGGACACGTTTCACGCGAGATCAGTGCCGGGCATGGCGCCGAAACATTGCGCCGAAAACTCTTTGTTTCGGCGCGAATGTTTCGGCAGCCGAAAGCACAGACACGTGTGCGTCCGCATATCTCACGCCATCCGAAGAATCGCAATCAACCTGTCTCTCTAGCCTTGTGGCTAGCATGGTCGATGATTGTTTGCCAGGCGCGGGCTCGATTCCGGCTGCCATCTTTTTTTTGCCGCATAACAAGCACACGTTGTAGATGTTCACAAGTTGTTTTGCCTGGAACCAGAACACCCCGCTTTCCACGCGACCCGACTCCCACTCTGTACCCGAGAAGATTCTTCACAAAGTTCATCCTCACAAGTTCTTTTATTGGACACGTTTCACGCGAGATCAGTGCCGGGCATGGCGCCGAAACATTGCGCCGAAAACTCTTATTTTCGGCGCGAATGTTTCGGCAGCCGAAAGCACAGACACGTGTGCGTCCGCATATCTCACGCCATCCGAAGAATCGCAATCAACCTGTCTCTCTAGCCTTGTGGCTAGGATGGTCGATGATTGTTTGCCAGGCGCGGGCTCGATTCCGGCTGCCATCAATTTTTTTGCCGCATAACAAGCACACGTTGTAGATGTTCACAAGTTGTTTTGCCTGAAACCAGAACACCCCGCTTTCCACGCGACCCGACTCCCACTCTGTACCCGAGAAGATTCTTCACAAAGTTCATCCTCACAAGTTGTTTTATTGGACACGTTTCACGCGAGATCAGTGCCGGGCATGGCGCCGAAACATTGCGCCGAAAACTCTTATTTTCGGCGCGAATGTTTCGGCAGCCGAAAGCACAGACACGTGTGCGTCCGCATATCTCACGCCATCCGAAGAATCGCATTCAACCTGTCTCTCTGGCCTTGTGGCTAGGGTGGTCGATGATTGTTTGCCAGGCGCGGGCTCGATTCCGGCTGCCATCAAAAATTTTTGCCGCATAACAAGCACACGTTGTAGATGTTCACAAGTTGTTTTGCCTGAAACCAGAACACCCCGTTTTCCACGCGACCCGACTCCCACTCTGTACCCGAGAAGATTCTTCACAAAGTTCATCCTCACAAGTTGTTTTATTGGACACGTTTCACGCGAAATCAGTGCCGGGCATGGCGCCGAAACATTGCGCCGAAAACTCTTATTTTCGGCGCGAATGTTTCGGCAGCCGAAAGCACAGACACGTGTGCGTCCGCATATCTCACGCCATCCGAAGAATCGCATTCAACCTGTCTCTCTGGCCTTGTGGCTAGGGTGGTCGATGATTGTTTGCCAGGCGCGGACTCGATTCCGGCTGCCATCAAAAATTTTTGCCGCATAACAAGCACACGTTGTAGATGTTCACAAGTTGTTTTGCCTGAAACCAGAACACCCCGCTTTCCACGCGACCCGACTCCCACTCTGTACCCGAGAAGATTCTTCACAAAGTTCATCCTCACAAGTTGTTTTATTGGACACGTTTCACGCGAGATCAGTGCCGGGCATGTCGCCGAAACATTGCGCCGAAAACTCCTTTTTTCGGCGCGAATGTTTCGGCAGCCGAAGGCACAGACACGTGTGCGTCCGCATATCTCACGCCATCCAAAGAATCGCAATCAACCTGTCTCTCTAGCCTTGTGGCTAGGATGGTCGATGATTGTTTGCCAGGCGCGGGCTCGATTCCGGCTGCCATCAAAATTTTTTGCCGCATAACAAGCACACGTTGTAGATGTTAACAAGTTGTTTTGCCTGAAACCAGAACACCCCGCTTTCCACGCGACCCGACTCCCACTCTGTACCCGAGAAGATTCTTCACAAAGTTCATCCTCACAAGTTGTTTTATTGGACACTTTCACGCGAGATCAGTGCCGGGCATGGCGCCGAAACATTGCGCCGAAAACTCCTTTTTTCGGCGCGAATGTTTCGGCAGCCGAAGGCACAGACACGTGTGCGTCCGAATATCTCACGCCATCCAAAGAATCGCAATCAACCTGTCTCTCTAGCCTTGTGGCTAGGATGGTCGATGATTGTTTGCCAGGCGCGGGCTCGATTCCGGCTGCCGTCAAAAAATTTTGCCGCATAACAAGCACACGTTGTAGATGTTCACAAGTTGTTTTGCCTGAAACCAGAACAAACCGCTTTCCACGCGACCCGACTCCCACTCTGTACCCGAGAAGATTCTTCACAAAGTTCATCCTCACAAGTTGTTTTATTGGACACGTTTCACGCGAGATCAGTGCCGGGCATGGCGCCGAAACCTTGCGCCGAAAACTCTTATTTTCGGCGCGAATGTTTCGGCAGCCGAAAGCACAGACACGTGTGCGTCCGCATATCTCACGCCACCCGAAGAATCGCATTCAACCTGTCTCTCTGGCCTTGTGGCTAGGGTGGTCGATGATTGTTTGCCAGGCGCGGGCTCGATTCCGGCTGCCATCAAAGATTTTTTGCCGCATAACAAGCACACGTTGTAGATGTTCACAAGTTGTTTTGCCTGAAACCAGAACACCCCGCTTTCCACGCGACCCGACTCCCACTCTGTACCCGAGAAGATTCTTCACAAAGTTCATCCTCACAAGTTGTTTTATTGGACACGTTTCACGCGAGATCAGTGCCGGGCATGGCGCCGAAACATTGCGCCGAAAACTTTTATTTTCGGCGCGAATGTTTCGGCAGCCGAAAGCACAGACACGTGTGCGTCCGCATATCTCACGCCATCCGAAGAATCGCATTCAACCTGTCTCTCTGGCTTTGTGGCTAGGGTGGTCGATGATTGTTTGCTAGGCGCGGGCTCGATTCCGGCTGCCATCAATTTTTTTGCCGCATAACAAGCACACGTTGTAGATGTTCACAAGTTGTTTTGCCTGAAACCAGAACACCCCGCTTTCCACGCGACCCGACTCCCACTCTGTACCCGAGAAGATTCTTCACAAAGTTCATCCTCACAAGTTGTTTTATTGGACACGTTTCACGCGAGATCAGTGCCGGGCATGGCGCCGAAACATTGCGCCGAAAACTCTTATTTTCGGCGCGAATGTTTCGGCAGCCGAAAGCACAGACACGTGTGCGTCCGCATATCTCACGCCATCCAAAGATTCGCAATCAACCTGTCTCTCTATCCTTGTGGCTAGGATGGTCTATGATTATTTGCCAGGCGCGGGCTTGATTCCGGCTGCCATCAAAAGTTTTTGCCGCATAACAAGCACACGTTGTAGATGTTCACAAGTTGTTTTGCCTGAAACCAGAACACCCTTTCCACGCGACCCGACTCCCACTCTGTACCCGAGAAGATTCTTCACAAAGTTCATCCTCACAAGTTGTTTTATTGGACACGTTTCACGCGAGATCAGTGCCGGGCATGGCGCCGAAACATTGCGCCGAAAACTCTTTGTTTCGGCGCGAATGTTTCGGCAGCCGAAAGCACAGACACGTGTGCGTCCGCATATCTCACGCCATCCGAAGAATCGCAATCAACCTGTCTCTCTAGCCTTGTGGCTAGCATGGTCGATGATTGTTTGCCAGGCGCGGGCTCGATTCCGGCTGCCATCTTTTTTTTTGCCGCATAACAAGCACACGTTGTAGATGTTCACAAGTTGTTTTGCCTGGAACCAGAACACCCCGCTTTCCACGCGACCCGACTCCCACTCTGTACCCGAGAAGATTCTTCACAAAGTTCATCCTCACAAGTTCTTTTATTGGACACGTTTCACGCGAGATCAGTGCCGGGCATGGCGCCGAAACATTGCGCCGAAAACTCTTATTTTCGGCGCGAATGTTTCGGCAGCCGAAAGCACAGACACGTGTGCGTCCGCATATCTCACGCCATCCGAAGAATCGCAATCAACCTGTCTCTCTGGCCTTGTGGCTAGGGTGGTCGATGATTGTTTGCCAGGCGCGGGCTCGATTCCGGCTGCCATCAATTTTTTTTGCCGCATAACAAGCACACGTTGTAGATGTTCACAAGTTGTTTTGCCTGAAACCAGAACACCCCGCTTTCCACGCGACCCGACTCCCACTCTGTACCCGAGAAGATTCTTCACAAAGTTCATCCTCACAAGTTGTTTTATTGGACACGTTTCACGCGAGATCAGTGCCGGGCATGGCGCCGAAACATTGCGCCGAAAACTCTTATTTTCGGCGCGAATGTTTCGGCAGCCGAAAGCACAGACACGTGTGCGTCCGCATATCTCACGCCATCCGAAGAATCGCAATCAACCTGTCTCTCTAGCCTTGTGGCTAGGATGGTCGATGATTGTTTGCCAGACGCGGGCTCGATTCCGGCTGCCATCAAAATTTTTGCCGCATAACAAGCACACGTTGTAGATGTTCACAAGTTGTTTTGCCTGAAACCAGAACACCCCGCTTTCCACGCGACCCGACTCCCACTCTGTACCCGAGAAGATTCTTCACAAAGTTCATCCTCACAAGCTGTTTTATTGGACACGTTTCACGCGAGATCAGTGCCGGGCATGGCGCCGAAACATTGCGCCGAAAACTCTTATTTTCGGCGCGAATGTTTCGGCAGCCGAAAGCACAGACACGTGTGCGTCCGCATATCTCACGCCATCCGAAGAATCGCATTCAACCTGTCTCTCTGGCCTTGTGGCTAGGGTGGTCGATGATTGTTTGCCAGGCGCGGACTCGATTCCGGCTGCCATCAAAAATTTTTGCCGCATAACAAGCACACGTTGTAGATGTTCACAAGTTGTTTTGCCTGAAACCAGAACACCCCGCTTTCCACGCGACCCGACTCCCACTCTGTACCCGAGAAGATTCTTCACAAAGTTCATCCTCACAAGTTGTTTTATTGGACACGTTTCACGCGAGATCAGTGCCGGGCATGGCGCCGAAACATTGCGCCGAAAACTCCTTTTTTCGGCGCGAATGTTTCGGCAGCCGAAGGCACAGACACGTGTGCGTCCGCATATCTCACGCCATCCGAAGAATCGCAATCAACCTGTCTCTCTAGTCTTGTGGCTAGAATGGTCGATGATTGTTTGCCAGGCGCGGGCTCGATTCCGGCTGCCATCAAAAATTTTTGCCGCATAACAAGCACACGTTGTAGATGTTCACAAGTTGTTTTGCCTGAAACCAGAACACCCCGCTTTCCACGCGACCCGACTCCCACTCTGTACCCGAGAAGATTCTTCACAAAGTTCATCCTCACAAGTTGTTTTATTGGACACGTTTCACGCGAGATCAGTGCCGGGCATGGCGCCGAAACATTGCGCCGAAAACTCCTTTTTTCGGCGCGAATGTTTCGGCAGCCGAAGGCACAGACACGTGTGCGTCCGCATATCTCACGCCATCCGAAGAATCGCAATCAACCTGTCTCTCTAGTCTTGTGGCTAGAATGGTCGATGATTGTTTGCCAGGCGCGGGCTCGATTCCGGCTGCCATCAAAAATTTTTGCCGCATAACAAGCACACGTTGTAGATGTTCACAAGTTGTTTTGCCTGAAACCAGAACACCCCGCTTTCCACGCGACCCGACTCCCACTCTGTACCCGAGAAGATTCTTTACAAAGTTCATCCTCACAAGTTGTTTTATTGGACACGTTTCACGCGAGATCAGTGCCGGACATGGCGCCGAAACATTGCGCCGAAAACTCTTATTTTCGGCGCGAATGTTTCGGCAGCCGAAAGCACAGACACGTGTGCGTCCGCATATCTCACGCCATCCGAAGAATCGCATTCAACCTGTCTCTCTGGCCTTGTGGCTAGGGTGGTCGATGATTGTTTGCCAGGCGCGGGCTCGATTCCGGCTGCCATCAAATTTTTTTGCCGCATAACAAGCACACGTTGTAGATGTTCACAAGTTGTTTTGCCTGAAACCAGAACACCCCGCTTTCCACGCGACCCGACTCCCACTCTGTACCCGAGAAGATTCTTCACAAAGTTCATCCTCACAAGTTGTTTTATTGGACACGTTTCACGCGAGATCAGTGCCGGGCATGGCGCCGAAACATTGCGCCGAAAACTCTTATTTTCGGCGCGAATGTTTCGGGTTCGGCAGCCGAAAGCACAGACGTGTGCGTCCGCATATCTCACGCCATCCGAAGAATCGCATTCAACCTGTCTCTCTGGCCTTGTGGCTAGGGTGGTCGATGATTGTTTGCCAGGCGCGGGCTCGATTCCGGCTGCCATCAAAATTTTTTGCCGCGTAACAAGCACACGTTGTAGATGTTCACAAGTTGTTTTGCCTGAAACCAGAACACCCCTTTTTCACGCGACCCGACTCCCACTCTGTACCCGAGAAGATTCTTCACAAAGTTCATCCTCACAAGCTGTTTTATTGGACACGTTTCACGCGAGATCAGTGCCGGGCATGGCGCCGAAACATTGCGCCGAAAACTCTTATTTTCGGCGCGAATGTTTCGGCAGCCGAAAGCACAGACACGTGTGCGTCCGCATATCTCACGCCATCCGAAGAATCGCAATCAACCTGTCTCTCTAGCCTTGTGGCTAGGATGGTCGATGATTGTTTGCCAGGCGCGGGCTCGATTCCGGCTGCCATCAAAATTTTTGCCGCATAACAAGCACACGTTGGAGATGTTCACAAGTTGTTTTGCCTGAAACCAGAACACCCCGCTTTCCACGCGACCCGACTCCCACTCTGTACCCGAGAAGATTCTTTACAAAGTTCATCCTCACAAGTTGTTTTATTGGACACGTTTCACGCGAGATCAGTGCCGGGCATGGCGCCGAAACATTGCGCCGAAAACTCTTATTTTCGGCGCGAATGTTTCGGCAGCCGAAAGCACAGACACGTGTGCGTCCGCATATCTCACGCCATCCGAAGAATCGCAATCAACCTGTCTCTCTAGCCTTGTGGCTAGGATGGTCGATGATTGTTTGCCAGGCGCGGGCTCGATTCCGGCTGCCATCAAAATTTTTGCCGCATAACAAGCACACGTTGGAGATGTTCACAAGTTGTTTTGCCTGAAACCAGAACACCCCGCTTTCCACGCGACCCGACTCCCACTCTGTACCCGAGAAGATTCTTCACAAAGTTCATCCTCACAAGTTGTTTTATTGGACACGTTTCACGCGAGATCAGTGCCGGGCATGGCGCCGAAACATTGCGCCGAAAACTCCTTTTTTCGGCGCGAATGTTTCGGCAGCCGAAGGCACAGACACGTGTGCGTCCGCATATCTCACGCCATCCAAAGAATCGCAATCAACCTGTCTCTCTAGCCTTGTGGCTAGGATGGTCGATGATTGTTTGCCAGGCGCGGGCTCGATTCCGGCTGCCATCAAAAAATTTTGCCGCATAACAAGCACACGTTGTAGATGTTCACAAGTTGTTTTGCCTGAAACCAGAACACCCCGCTTTCCACGCGACCCGACTCCCACTCTGTACCCGAGAAGATTCTTTACAAAGTTCATCCTCACAAGTTGTTTTATTGGACACGTTTCACGCGAGATCAGTGCCGGGCATGGCGCCGAAACATTGCGCCGAAAACTCTTATTTTCGGCGCGAATGTTTCGGCAGCCGAAAGCACAGACACGTGTGCGTCCGCATATCTCACGCCATCCGAAGAATCGCAATCAACCTGTCTCTCTAGCCTTGTGGCTAGGATGGTCGATGATTGTTTGCCAGGCGCGGGCTCGATTCCGGCTGCCATCAAAATTTTTGCCGCATAACAAGCACACGTTGGAGATGTTCACAAGTTGTTTTGCCTGAAACCAGAACACCCCGCTTTCCACGCGACCCGACTCCCACTCTGTACCCGAGAAGATTCTTCACAAAGTTCATCCTCACAAGTTGTTTTATTGGACACGTTTCACGCGAGATCAGTGCCGGGCATGGCGCCGAAACATTGCGCCGAAAACTCTTACTTTCGGCGCGAATGTTTCGGCAGCCGAAAGCACAGACACGTGTGCGTCCGCATATCTCACGCCATCCGAAGAATCGCAATCAACCTGTCTCTCTAGCCTTGTGGCTAGGATGGTCGATGATTGTTTGCCAGGCGCGGGCTCGATTCCGGCTGCCATCAAAATTTTTTGCCGCATAACAAGCGTAACTCAATAACTCAATTCAGAATGATTTTCTTATCATGAAAATTTCACGATATGATCATAACCCCATTCCCCATAGATTGTCTTCAGCGATTTTTAATTCATCGATTAGTTCGTTAGATATCGATCGATAACCACTTCATTGGTCTTCTTATATAGGGATTTACGCCAAATACAATAAGTCTTTTCAAAGTTGTTAGATTATCGACCACCCCGAGAGATTCATCTCGTAAGAATTTTGATTTTGTCGTTTGTTACCGTATTATACTTAGTCCAAAAACCGTCAAAACCACCTAATTTGCATAAAAACCTCGTCATTTCGGCCTTGTCTGATCGACCGCCGATAATTCGCGTACTGTGCAAATGGGGGGATACCCTATACCAGTACATAGTGCCCACCGATCTATCCTGTTCGATTTTTGATTTTCTCTTTCGTTTTCTATTTAAAGTCCAAAACTTTTGATCTTGGGTCGATTTCTATTTAGAAAATTTCGAAACTTAATTACACTCTTCAAACGTATCGTACTACTCCCAGCTTTCTGGAGAAGAGAAGATACCTAGAATGCGTATTAGAGAAATCTAGTGTTCGACTTTTTTTTCGATTTCCTTCATTTTTAGCGCACTACCGGGCCAAATTTGCATAAAATTCTCATCTGTTTGGCGGACCAGTGAAATTTCCGTACGATCGTACGATGAGCGGAGAGGCCTATATTCAATCCTAATATTCATAATAACCTGAATAATATAATTGCACCACTCACGTGTAAAATGGCGCTGCGAGGGGTACTACTTCTCCCGTCTCGTTTATCGAATGATATTCTACAGGGGCAATATACGCGCCATGCTGAGACCCAGAGTCTCGAATCATTCCTGAATAACGCACACTATGCCTTCCAATTTGCTATATATTCACCAGCGCAACGAACGCGTTTTCTTCCTGTGAGTCTATCCATGCCAGAAAAAATTTCTTTTCCGGCAGGACCTTTTCGAATACGCGGTATATTCAGTAACTCCCATCGCACACTCATTGCCGGAGTTCGAAGAGTCGGAAGCAGGTGTCGTTGAAGTGGCACCAGCCGCTGGCGCACCCCCCCCCCCCTTCCAAGCAAACGAATGGTGTGTCAGCGGGGATACGTGGTCCGAACGCGATGTACAGTAGGAAGGCGATGAGAGCGAGTCGCACGAGTCCGTCCGACTGCTGGCAACACGTCATGGCGAGAATGGCTGAAGCCAGCGACACGCCTATTCATACCTTCACCAAGTCACAGCCGCCACCTCAGTTTCATGAGAAATCAATGCATTGTTTTTTTATTATTATTATTGACGGTTCGCTGAAACCAAGAAAGAATTTAAAGGAAACAGTTTATGCACGCACCGCCTTGCCGGGCAAATCAAATCGCACAAATCACAAATTGCAATAGACTCACTAAAACGAGCGAAACAAACGGGAAAAAAACACGTGAATACACGTATCGAGGCTGGTAAGAGTGGGATGGGATCACAAGAATGCTCGTGTTAACTGGACAATGATCATTTTGTTTCTGGATCAAATGGTTCTCATGAAGACGGTAGAGATGGGAGGAGGCCTTGTTAAGCTTGGTGAGCTAAAGAGTGGGAAATAAAGAGTGGGAGTGGGTCAATCAAGCTGGACGAAGATCATCTTGTAGTCAACGCTCAACGGAAGCGGGATCAGCTAGGAGGGTAGGGGTTGCGCATTCGCATGTTCAACTTTGTGATCGTGTAGAACAAGCTGTTTAACTTTGTGGTGATAAGAAATAGTGATGAACAATCCTAGTTTCGGCTGCTACCACCTGACTGGATTGTTCGGACAGTCTCATACGAGGCGGAGCGTAGAACAAGATGTGGGTGTTTAGGCAGTGGCCCTCGTCAGCGTCATCTTCTCCTGAGCCTCCTGCGCGTGCAGCTGAAAATATAAAAATGTAAATAGGAATGTTGACATTATTGTAAACTTTTACTGTTATATGAACGATCTATTTTGTAAAGAAGCAAAGTCGGTGTGTAAAGAGAAAGGTCGGTAGCATCGCAAGACAAGGTGAGAGGGCAATAGGAGAACGGAGAAGGGAAAGAGGAAGACTAGAGGGGAGGTGGTCTCTCTCTCACCTTGATGACCCTCCTCTTGTGGAAGTAGTAGATGGGCATGATGAGGTACTTGAGAACGGACCACGGGGAACAGGTGCATGAGCAGCATCTGCAAGGGTTCACCATCTCTCTCTCCTCTCTCTCTTTCTTTCTCTCACTCTCACTCTTCTTTTTCTTTCTCTCTTTTTTCTCTTTCTCTCTCTGCCTGTCTCTCTCTCTGTCTCCCCCTTTCTCTCTCTCTCTCTCTCTCTCTCTCTCTCCGTAAATGGAAACCATTGCTCACCTGGAACTCGTGGTTGAAGCACCCGGAAGTCTTCCATGTGATGCCGAGTGTGTTCACCGCCTCTCGACAGAATGCCTCAGGAGTCGCCACGAACAGACCACCGTTCTAAATATGTATCGTATATTTGGGTACGTTTCACTGTAGACATACATTTACGCTGCTCAATGAATTTGTAATGCGATTAGTTTCTCGTTGTGTCATTTGTTTCAGAGTGTTATTATTAAAGATACAGGTATTCGATTTCCCCTGTCCGTTCATCGACTCTCTGCCGACGGCACAGAATTCGAGAGAGCACGCAAAAGAAGAGAGCGCAGATTGGCGCGAATTAGACAGCGTTCGGAGCGGGTTGCTGGTCGTTTCTGATCACCACGTAGAACTTTCGTTCAACTTTCGTTCACGTAGAACTTTCGTTCTGTATTTGAATAACCGTTTCGTGACGCATAAACGATTAAAATCGTCATAAATAGGCCCCTGTATCTTGAAAAGACCTTCATCATATCGGTGGCAGCAACTGTAAGTCGTCGTATTTTTGCACTAAATTGAAGGTGCAGGTTCAATAACCAGGAACTTCTTAATTTTGTAGTACGTCATCTTGGTTGCGAAAAACAAGAAGTCATCGTAGTATAGAAGGTGCAGGTTCAGTAATCAGAAACTGTTCGCTTACCTTGTAGTACGTCATCTTGGTGGCAATCAGAGCCGGGGTGAGGCACTGTACATTGATGGTGGAGTACTCGCGGTGGATAGCCTCACACAGGAACGACAGCATCGTCTGCGAGTATTGATTTATCGACTTATCGATTATGCAGAGCAGAGTGGAAATAGTACAAAGATGTACTGGAGGAAGTACATAAAAAAGCAGAGGGAGAGAGAGACAGAGAGAGACAGACAGACAGACAGAAATAGAGCTGCGCCCACCTTGGATGCGCAGTAGGCTGCCAGATAGGGAATGGGCCGGTATCCCTGGGAGGAGGAAAGGCACACGATCTGCCCCCCTCCGTGTCTCTCCATCGGCTGCAGCACCATCGCCATGAACTGAAAGCGAGAGAGAATGGTTTTCATACCCGTGCTGAAACATGGCTGCAGTACCAAGCACAATGTGTAAGTTGATTGGTTATTTTGTGTAATTTGATTGGTTATAATGGTTGTTTAATGGAATTTTGATAATAATGGGTTTCTTTATATTTACATGAGCGCATGAGCAGAAACATGGATGCATGGCTGAGATGAGGTTCTTGGATTACGACAACGACAATGTTCTCTGTGCTCGCAATGAATTGCGCGCGGTGGGGTAGATCAGAGGATCAGAGGAGCCGGAGTGTCAGCTCTCGGCAATAGCGTGCAAAACAAGAGAGACAGACGGTTATGGCACCGTATTTCGAACCGCAAACGTGGCAGACCGAAAACTATCGCTCTGGCGCAGGCTATAGTATATTTCAATCGATTGTTCTTTGCATTGTAACTCCGTGTTTGTTTGTTTTTCTCTCTCATACTTTCTTGTTCTTCCTCACTCACATCGGCGGATCCGAGTCCGTTGACGCGGAGTATCTGGTGGTCGGCGGGGCAATTGTCGCCGTAACGCTCCATCACCTCCCGACCCACGCC
The DNA here is from genome assembly GCA_963966185.1 of Rhabditoides inermis. Lineage (NCBI taxonomy): Eukaryota > Metazoa > Nematoda > Chromadorea > Rhabditida > Rhabditidae > Rhabditoides > Rhabditoides inermis. The sequence goes on from CAWZYM010000283.1 coordinate 638,090, forward strand.
CACGCTGTTCACTGAAAGGGAGAGAACTCTCTCTCTCTTTCTCTCTCTCTCTCTCTCTCTCTCTTTATCAATATACACTTTCGGTATGTCATTAGTTCCCTATTTTGTTACCCATGTTCCCCTTGATAGGATCTCTCCCGTGTTCCTTTGCGCCTATCCAGAAAGAGAGAGAGAGAGCGAGAGAGCGAGAGAGAGAGAGAGAGAGAGAGAGAGAGAGAGAGAGAGAGGGGGTGGTCCGGTCGCGTTCCGATCTCAATCGTTTTCTCCTATCTACGATCTATCTCGTGTCGCCATCTTACAAGGGTCAGTCCCGAAAGCGAAAGTGAGGCGACGCAAAAGGCAAAAAAGTGAGATCTCGGATTACCAGTTTTGCCAGAGTGCCACTACACTCTACTTGTTATCGCCGGCTGATTTAAAACGTACGTATTGATGAGGGTGAGACGTGGGACCTGTTTTCTATTTCTGAAGGAATTGAGACAAAGTGGGGTGCGAGAAAGATGAAAAGACAGTAGATACGTCAGAAGATGTAACCCAGAACATTTGTACTCACTCGCAGCTCGCACTCACTAGGTAGGAAGTGTGATTTTTCAAACTGCTTAGTGAAAATGTCTCCTGTCTCGGACCGAAACACAACAAAGTAGCGAGAACTTTTACTAATGTTAAACAACGGCCCACGTAGCATATACCAACTGTTTATAGCTCAACATTGTTTTGGAAAATTTTCTGATCTCATTGGTACGTAGTATAGTTGGTCTTAACCTCTTAACCATATTATCATTCATTTCTGCACGGAAATCTTTACACCCGCCCTTTGATAAGGATCACAGAATCTATTCAAGTGAGAAAGATGTGGAACAAAATGGTAGAGTAAAGTTTGAATAAGTTTGAATAAAATGAAGAACTGGTACTTAATTTGAGTATTGAAATGGTCGGAAATTCGGAATTTTGCCCTCATTTGCCCTTTTTGAAAATGTTGCTCTTGTTGAAATCAAATGAATCAAATCTTTTTTGCACACATATACATAGAATGAGACGTGTTTGACTAGAACTGGGAACTTTGTTATATATTTTGCGAGAAAAAAAAAACATAGCTCACCGACGAATCCGATGTCGATGTCGCTGAGGAAGGCGGCCAGCTTGGCATAGTCGTCGTACATGAAGTCGAACTGGAACGTCTTCACGCGGCAGTTGTGGTTCAGCTCTGCAATGTGACGTCACATCTCTCTCTCCCTGCGTACTCTTTCATATCGTTTTTATATGGTAACATCTCATAAGACAAATTAAACTCATAATACTCATGTGCACTCTCACAATTGGTTTGAAACGTACGGCTATTGTGCTCTTTTCCCTTCTCACTACTTCTTTCTATATCTTCAAACCTCCGACCGGAGAATCACCAAAAAGGACATTTGCGAACTCATATGATATCTATACGGCTATTGTGCTCGTTCTACCTTCTTCTCGTTCCTTCTCCCGCACTCACCCAGGTAGGTCTTCACATCGTTCATCTTGCTGGGGCTCCTTCCGATGACGACGAACTTGGAGAGTCCGCGGTTCGCGAGCTCGTACATGTACGCCTTGCCGATACCGTCAGTCCCACCCGTCACCACTGGAAATGTTACATTACAATACAATACGGTTATTATGATATTTTCAATGGGTTTTTGTGAACCTCGGAGCAGTTGTTTTTATTGGGAGGGGGATTGAATTCTCACATTCGCTTTTATTAGAAAAAATCGAGCGCCTGTGACCACTGTAGAGAATTGACTTTTTGTGCAGCCACGTTCATGTTTGCATAAAGGTGTGCATATATGTTTTGAAATATTATTTTGAGAGAGTGGTTGTTGGAGACCACCATTGTCACTAATACTGTTTTTCAGATTTCAGCTATGACGTGCAGATTGACAAAAATAACAATTGGTCCGACCACTTGACGTAAAGTTGCGGTCAGTCTCTTCGAAACACTCCCGAATGCCTGCGAAACACTTCGGAATTGCCTTGCGAATCGCCCTCGGAACACTCCCGAATTGCCTTCGGAATACTCCCGAACACTAGCGAACACTTCGGAAAGCCTTGCGATCCCTTCGAAACACTTCATAATCGATTCCGAAGAGACTGACCGCACCTTAAGTATCAAGTTCAAGATCATGATCGACTCGGTCCCCCCCCCACTCTTTGCACCGTCCACTCTACAGTGTAGGAATCAAGTAACACCTGCCTGATTTGATAAGGATCAGAGAATCTAATCAAGCGAGAAAGATGTGAAACAAAATGTCAAGATCGAATAAAGAACTGGTAATTGAAGTATTCGGAAATTAGGAAATCCGGAAGTTATGTTATGATTGTTATTTTGCGGAATAACCAGGAATTGATAACGCCGCTACTGCAACTGCACTGCTCACCTGTCCACCTGTTCTCATACTTGCTGAGATCTGGTTTGTAGAAGATCGGACATATGAGGTAGATAAACACTGCCTTCAGTAGAGCGAACAGCGTCCGGAAGATCCTGGAATATCGATTGATTATCGATTGACGGACTGTGTCAACGTTTTCGGCCGATCTATCTATAATCCTGTAACCGCACGTTTTGTTATGACGTTATGCACACACGGATGTAGTGTTACACTAAAACAAATTGTCAACAACGTTGTAGTGTCGCTTATCAAGTTATCATCAATCAGCTGGTCAATCATTGAAATCGCGAGGCAAAATATCACTGACCACCGATCTACTCATTGATCTACCCTATTATAGTATTATCGCTTTCAAATTCCTGATTGAATCCCTAAACATAATACCGATCTACCCTACCCATCTGATCTACCCGATTATCGATTTATCGATTTATCGATCGTCTCACCGGTATCCGATGTAGCAGGCGGGTATCCAGAGCAGCATGGGTGCGTAGTGCCAGGGGGCGGGCCAGTCGACAGAGACAGGAGGGAAGTGGAGCGGATCGAGCGGCGCCATATCTGATCGTGCACTCCACACTCCGCCCGCACAACAACACGGCGCACGACGAAACACGACAAAGTGAAACAAGGCGATTGATGGGCAGATAACAAGCAAAAAACAAGGGGTTGAGGAGTCGGCAGGCCAAAAAAGAGGAAGAAAGTGAGAGCGATGGTAGATCTCGATGCAGCGCTAGCAAATACATCAGGCGTTTTATATGGGCCTAGTTGCAATTGAATTGAGACCATAATTTGATTAGGTGTGAGATGGTGAGCAAAGAGAATACGCTCACGTCATGACTACTCAACCACTGATCTTTGCGCTATGATAGGACATGCTGACATGGTGACTCTGATCCGGAGATATATCCGGATGGTAGGGAAAGACAAACACGCGATCCGAAGGTGCCCGGATCAGTATTACTCTGCGGGACGGATAATCTGGGGAGGATTATGGTAGTTATATAGTCTGCATGACAATTGTTGGGGGGAGGGGTATTGCGCGAGCATTATACCAGTTTACAGTGAACAACAAGACCTTATATAGGATAACACAGGCGCGGTGGTAGTGCAAAATGCTGTGTCACACAGCGGGGGGATCTCTCTCTCTCTCTCTCTCTCTCTCTCTCTCTCTCAAAAATACTGGAATTACAAAGTGCAAGAGTGCGCGTTCGTTGAATGATCGTAGTACTACAATAGAAGACGGTATTATCAGTGCCTTTCGAGTGAGGAACGAAGATGTAACATTGTGGTGGCCAGTCCTACATGGGATATCGGCACTTGCACTATAATGCTAACCATTACACAGTTCCGATTCCCTCACCATTCTCCGCACGTAAGTAGAGAGAATCGAGTAGGCGATATCACAGAGTGCGCGCCAAGACACGCTCAATTGCGTCAATGCGTTCTTGGCGTGAATCGTGACCGTGATCGACATGAACCCAATTGTTGGAAAAGTGACATGATAAATGGCTCTTTTTGCTGGGTAAAAATAACTGTCAGAGGTACCACTGGAGAGAATTTGCGACAAAATCTACAACCTTCTGTTTTGATCTTCGGTTGACCAGAATGCATCTGAATTTCACAACTTCACAACAAAGGTGGGTAAGAACACAATATACAAGTAGCAATTGCACCAGTAAAGACTAACACAATGGTGCAGTATCACGGAATCTTGGAAGAGTTTTTTTTTCGCGAAAGATTAAGATGTGAGAGTAGCCGGCCGGGTCTTATATAGTAAGATCGTGAAGGATCGCTGTGTGCACTAATCATTACACACGTTTCCCGCCACTTCCTTCTCTCACGTAGAATGGGATGAGAAAAACGAGTATTCGATGGCTATCACAGAGCGCAGAACACGCACGGCGATTGCGTCAAGAGCGAGAGCAAGGCGTGAATGGGAAGTGCGGGTCCGGATTCGACGGAAAATTAGTGAACAAAACTTCATATGCTCTTCATTTTATATGCTGAACCTGATATTTGTACAGTCACTTCGAAACTATGATCAGAATCAGAACTGAATAAGACCGACCACACATTTCCTTACAACGAGATCGCAGCTTGGAATGATGATATTACTGTATCTTCGAAAGTCAAATCAGATACTTTGCATCGCCTATTGAATATATGAAACTATTTGAATGTACAGACAGTTTTGAAAATTTTGAGATTTCTCGCAAAGTTCTCTGGAAGTATGTACTTCAGTGAACGTGCACGGATTGAACTATACAGTACAATCTAAACCAGCGAAATAAACTACAGGCATTGATAGTATTATTTAAATAGTTGAATCGAAATAAATTTTAATTGAGAAGTAACTGTAAAAGAAATGAAAACTAAGTAGGTGAGGAAGAGGAAGAATGAGAGTATAAGGACGGTAACTGTAGTGACTTGAAGTGTGTTTGCGTCTTTTAAAGATTCAAGATTCAAGGCCACTCAAGGTACAAAGTCTATAGACGGAAACGGAAGTAGTGCAGACCCAGACATTGAGATCGCTCTCAACCTCATTGTTCATCATTCAGTGATAATGTAGTGTGGAGATTGGAGAAATTGCAATGTTGCAAGAAGAAAGTGTGGCCACGAAACAGGTCAGCGCATTTTCGAAACACACAGACGTTTCGAAGACAGTTGCAAGTTTTGAAGAGACTGACCTGATGCTTTAATAAATTGCTGCTTTGACTTGGTTGTAGACAGAAAGTACTCACACCACTAAAGATGAATCGTGTTTACGTTATATGCGGAACATACTTAATAATAAGATAACAGTGATCAAGGGAAGCGGTTTGCGGCGAGAACACCACTTATATATTTGCATCGGCTGGTCTCGGCACATATCAAGAGAGAAAACCAGTGCCGCTCACCAGACAAACTGTTTAGGTAGGGGGAGATTGATACGAATATCTTCTTGATCCTACATATGCATATCTTCCTGATCTTTTGAGAAGGCCAAAGAAATGTTGCGGAGGAGAAAACCAGAAATGGATCTTAGGACGAGGGAAGATTGTAAAAACATCATTCCTTTACTGATTGAGATTTGAAATTGGACCGCGCTCGTTTTTTATAGACTTGTGAAACTGGTAGATTGAATCGCATTGTGTTGATGTCGCTGTGTTTGTGTTGTGATCGACTTTTATCGCCCTTTCATTACTAAAACCTCAAGAGTCAAAGTCAAGAGTGTATGCGTTTTCGAGGGGTAAAAAATAGAAAATCAGCGGGCACAACACCCGCATTTGGCAAACTCGTTCGATGACTCTATTTCTATTCCCACAACCTCCAGAGATCAGACAAGACTTGTCCAAGAGTTTAGGCGAAGGGCTGGGGACTCGAATGATAAAAATGATTTTCATGCACCAATCCGTAATCAGGAACTTGAGAAATGTGTGAATAAAACATGAACATGTTTGGACCGTACCAAGGTGATAAATTGACAGAAGTGTGCTGCGAAGGTATTCCGCAGGATTCGCCACCCAAGGGCAAAAATAGAAATATAGAGCTTTAGCTTTTATAGTTGGAAAATCGTATAGTGCTACAAAAAGTCGTGCCAAAGTCTTTCTTCGAAACCCGCAAAGTACTCATACGATATCATACGTCTCTAAAATCGGAGGCAACATTTTACCTATACACCATAGCCATGCAGTGTAAGTGAAAACATTAAACATATAACTACGCCCTGGAGCTAATGCTGTTCCGGATTTTTAGATATCCGCGCTCCGTGGAGATGAGCGTAAAGTGATTGGAGAACCAATCAATGACCGGATGCGATCATCCTGTCAATCACGTGGTCCGGACGACTGGACGGCTGACTCACAAGATCAAAGCCTCCTCGCGTCTCTCTCTCTCTCTCTCCTCTCTCTCTATTATCTCTCTCCCTCTCTCTCTATCCATCTCTCTCTCCCTCTCTCTCCCTCCCCTCTCAGTCTTTATCATCACAGTTGATCTTCTTCGATCTTCGTTTATATAACATCGACGCTCATTTTCATTTTTCTCACATCCTTGCTTTTCTCAAAACCGTTGTCGAATCACTGTTCTCTGTTCTATTCATTCTCAATCAGCGCTAATTTCGTGATTTACTTGTATCTCAACAAAGGACAATCGAAGATTAGATAAGTGAGTAGTGATTGTGCTGTGATTTTGCACTGTAATTATTGTGTGTTGCTCGCAGTAAGGTAAGTTCGAAAACTTCTCCGGTTTTGATAGAGTGTAGCCATCTAGTCACTATGCTGCGACGATTGTAATGAATCAGAGTGACCGTCAAAATATATCATTCGCATTCGGGCGAAACGTATGTGACATCTGACATCTCCATTCCGTGTAATTTCTTATCGCGCGTGCAAGACACTGCAATGTTCGTCAGTTTCCGCATTCTGCCGATCATTGCCATAATGGGTCAGAGAACAAGTGACCCCTTTCCCTTCCCCCTTCTCACTTCATAGTTCTGTGCTCTCGCGGCAAGTCGCGCGATGCTGGGCAGATCAGATCTAATATTGTGAGATCAGAGAAGAAAGCTGTCAGCTGGCGTGCAAAACAAGACAACCAGCCGTAAGCTCTGAAGTAACCTATGGCACTCACCATCCAGTTTTTTTTTCAAAAATGCAATGTATTTCAAAGTGGCAGGACGGAATAGCAAAAATCGAAAATCGAAATACTGTCCCTGGTCACACTTCCATTCTTCCGTGACGCGCGTACACAATGTTAAAATTTCGAAATCGTTTTGCAGTCACCAATCCTTCCCCTTCCAGCGATGCGCTCCCTCCCCTCCCTCCTTCTCGTCCTGTCTTTTCTCCTTGCTGACTTCCATAACGCGCTTGTACATAACTTGTCTGGACTTCGCTCAGGATTTGGGAGAAGAAAGACACTTTCTATTCCAGCGATGCGCTCCCTCCCATCCCTTCTCCTTCTCCTCCTCCCACTTCTTCTGGCCGTCGAGGGAAAGGCCTACCACCGACTGACCGCCCTCTGGAACCTAGAGCAGATGAGCGAGTGAGGGTTTTTATAATTATTTACTAATCCTATTTAATTGAGTTTATGAATTCAGTCAGGCAGGCACATTTTGGAACTGACCCACCGAGTGAGTAGTGTTGAAATTGAATCAAATAAAATAATCAAAAGATAATGTATGGGGTCGTATATGATATGAAGTATATGATATAAACTCTTCACGTCTATCATCGAAGACATTATATAGCAACATGTAGACAGACTAGATAATGCATTGCTGAAACGTATGCAACATTGTCAATATGTGAAATTTACAGTGACTTTTTGTGACTTTTTTTCCGAATGTGTTCCCGTCATAAACCGGACATTGATTTCTGTGCATTAATAATTGTATGCTATGTGGTTTCTTTACTTCGTGACCGCTCAAGAGTTCAGGGGCGAGTTCAGATTCTCTGTTTCAAACACTGACATTGACATCTATGTGGATTGTGTGGCAGCTGAAGTGTTGTATCTGTTTCTGTGTGGATCCACACAGAAACACAGTGGACACAGTGGATCCAAACGATGTGGATATCTGTGATATCATTGTGGATATGTGTTCACAATCAGGTGCGTTCTGCACTACAACGCCCTCGTCTACAACAACTACGGATGTTGGTGCGGGATCGGAGGAAGTCATGAGCCGGTCGACGAGATTGATAGGTGAGTGTCTCTCGGTCTCTCTCTCTCTCTCTCTCTCTCTCTCTCATGTTCAGTTGCATTTGTTACATATATTTGCTCTTTTTTGTGTAGTAAATGACACTAAATGAATTATGAACAATCAAACATCGAAAGGTGTGGAATATGAGGCAAGAACTACAATTTATCGATAGATGAGTTTCATCCCAGCCGTTTACTTAAAATCCTACATCTATCCTTGGCCTTGCCGATAAGAATAAACATTGTATTACATTATTTTCTTCCCACTCTCAACTTGTCAGTAGATTAAATTGATAGATATAGGTAAACGTCGAAAACACCTTGATAAATTTCAAAAAGTTGAAAATAATTAGCGTCTGTAGACAAAATTCCACCGGAAAATTGCATACTTCTGAAGCTAACAGTCTCACTAACACTATTCATACACTCACTTTTAATAATCTTTAAAAAAAAAAGATGTATCTCTCGGTCTAGACAGACTTTGTCATTTTTTTCTCGGAAAAGCCTGCGACTTCTGGTTATCGTTTAGTTCCTCGAATCTACTAAAGTGTATTGTTTTATAGAAACTAGAAACAAAACATCTGGGTAAAGTTAAAAGAGAGAGAGAGATAATTCTTGATTTGCACGTTTCCGTCTTTCTAGGATGTAATTGGTTCTGATGTCATGACTCACTAATTTTCATCACATTGTCGTCAATTTTTTTTGAATAATTAAAAAGACATTTCCATAGGGTTACGCCTACGTGTTCTGAGAGAAAGAGAGAGAGAGAGAGAGAGAGAGAGAGAGAGAGAGAGAGAGAAAGAGAACGTGATTTCTAATATGAAAAAAGAAATGGAAAACGTGATTGAAAAAAAAAATTAATTTGATAAGTTACGCTTCACACCATGCACGCACAAACTAGAGTAGTCGTGTAATATTTTCTTCTAATAATCCTACTTAGACTTTTGTAAAATCCAACCCCACTACTAGAGTGTCTTTGAAAGTTGTGTTGTTATATTCTAAACACGGAAATATATTGTTGCGTATTTTCGTATCACAACAAGTGCACTTGCGTCATTTTCACTGTAACTCTCTGATGTTGTGAGAAGACGGAACTGCGAACTGCGTATACAAAAATATAAATGTATGAATAACATTTTTACATACGTTTTATCATGGTAATATTCCAGTTGCTTTTCACTTGAAGCGTAACAGCGTAACGCGAATATCTCTACGTAAAACACGTGCATTTGGACATTTGGTTGCTTTGGTTGAAGAACCAAGTACGCATAGCTTGCTCTACGATAGCAGGAGCTAAGTATTTATCTCTCATGAATTTTTTCTAAAGGACGCACGCTCTTTCGGCGTTTCTCTCATCGTCGTCACACCCATTTCATATGTGAAAATTGCATGACATCTTATTCCATAAGGAATAAAATTGTAATAAGTAAAAAGTACAATGTATTGTATAGCATTGTATTTACTTATTGTATATATTGTATCGCTAGCTTGTAACTATGTGTGAATGAAGATATATAGAAAGCGTCACAGTTAATAAGTATTTGATTGACTTTAGTATTATCCCGGTGAATCAGCATCTTATTTCTTATCTTATTTGAATTCTTTGCAAAAGAATGAACGCTGTGATGATTGGAAATGACTACACTCGAGCTTCTTTTTATGCATTAAATTATTGAATAAGTATCTTGTAATATGTGATTTTTGGGATATACATACAAACAAAATACTTTGTAAATACATAATACATGTTTTTTTCAGGTGCTGCATGAACCACGACCACTGCTACGACAAAGCGATCGACGATGGATTGTGAGTTTCCAGAGAGAGAAAGAGAGAGGGAGAGAGAAAGAGAGAGAGAGAGAAAGAGAGAGGAGGGAGGGGGGGGTGAAAGAGAGATAAAATAAATTTACAATCATAACTTTTTGCTGACGTTTGTATTCACTTACATCACGGATTGTTTTTTCAGCCTTCTGATTTTACAACATTTTGGCGGAACAGAACAACAAAAATATGTAAACTCCTATTTCATGTGTATTCCACAATTTTCAAACTATTCGCTGTTCAACATAGAATCTTGCTTATGAAACTGTGATTCGTAATCTTGTCCGAATTCAAATGACCAGAATTATCTCGACCGGATGAAAGTATATCGAGTGGTGTGTCACGTCCAGAATACCTAGGTCAAAGACACCTATTTTCTACATCCCCCGCAATTTTTTCTAAATTTAAAAATGAACGACACATTAAAAAACAATCTTTTTTCAGCTGTTTCGATGTTCCGGTGGAATACCTGGATGGATATAGCTGGAACTGTGTCGACTCCGTCGCCACCTGTGCCGGTGAATATCTCTCTCTCTCTCTCTCTATCTCTATCTCTCTCTTTTTTTTCTCTTTCTTCCTCTTTCTTCCTTTCTCTCCTTTTCCTCTCTTTCTCTTTCTCTCTCTCTTTCAGTCCGACTCTCTTTTTCTCCTTTTATCTCTTTTCCATAGTTTCTTTCCCTCTTTCTCCCTCTCTACCTCTCGTACTATAGTTTGGTGATTGTTAGTACAGCTCAACCCTATTCAGTTTCGGTTCTACCATAGACCGCAATTATCACATCATGTCACACAAATGGAAAAAAAATGCACAGCTAATCGAAAGCCACTATATGAATAAACTTAAAAGTGGCTGACTGCTGGTTTGAAAGAGCATGAATCACAAGGCATGTATTTGGTTCAGCAGTGTGGTTTGTACCTCCACCCCCGCAACATTCTCAGGGTAACCACAGAAAATTCATATATAAAAACCGTTCTGTAAAACCCGTGTAACTTGGATCTGCATATTTTTTTTCCGGAATTGCAAACTGTACAAACGGAACTAATAATAATCCGAGATGATGTCAAAGTTTTTTTGCGTGGCACGCTGTTTCCTCGGGCGAACTCCAATTGTCCCATTCATACTTTTTGCACCCTTTCCATAACAACATTGAATCGGCACCCTTATACTAATCTGAGTATTTTTTTAACCAATTTTTTTTAAATTTTGCTGATGACGACAAAAACAGCGGCTGGCTGCAAACACGTGTACAAACACTTTTTTTCTAATTTCTATTCAAGAAAACATTTGAACGTCGCATGGCTTATAGGCATATTGTACTCTGATGTTGATACTGAAAAAAATCAGTATTGAGATATTTTCAAAACACGGAAGGAATTTCCTGTTGCGAAAACACCAGAATCCTTCATAGAAATCCGGATATAGAAATGTTTTTGGGGGAATTCCCTGTTTCATTTATTACGATTCAGTCTTCTTCTCGTCATTATTAATTTCCATCTTCCATCAGTACATATGATGTGCAACATGACGTTAACACTATCATTCACATACAGATGTGGCCAGACACACGGTCCAATGTTGCCGATGTTGCCATTGTTGCCACTTTTGGCAACATGGCTGTAACCCAGCTCAAAGTTGAGTAATCGTCTCGTTATTGAGCTCGATTGAAAGCGGGTGATGTCATCCACGCGCCTCCGCACTAGGTATACAAGAAAGGAAACATTGGGCCGTGTGTCTGGCCACATTTGTATTTAAATAACTTAAATTAAATAGTCTTTAGTGAGAAGAGAACAATTTCAAAATTCAACTTTTCACAAGTACTTAAACTACAGTGGCCGCGCGGACTACTTTATTGCGAGATACCATGGGAAATGGAGAGACACGCGTCTCCTGTCCCCACAGTCTTTTTGCGAAAGAATTCGAATATTTAGCCGTCAATAGGAGGCTACATTCCGCGCACTGTATATATGCTAAAAATGAATGGAACATTTAGAAAACGATCTGAAAAGTTTAGATTTCGTAGTGAGAAATACCTATTCGGCGCGTAGGATCATACACGCGTCTAATCGGTGATTTTCACCACGAAATCAAAACTGTCGTTGGTTTGGTGTGCATCCCTGCAAATCGGTACCAGTTTCTTTGCCTGGTTGTTAGTGCAGAGTGTCTTGTGGGTGGCACGTTGGAAATTGAAATGTACTACTTACTGGGTGCTAGACTATTTTGTATCTTGTATCTTGTAAAGGGCACGTGCTTTCTCCCGCTATTTTTGTCGTCAAAAGCAAAAAGCACCTATTTTCAGGCGTGACGCGTTTTGAGTGCACCTGTGAAGCTAATAGCGTTGCTTACTCACTTTCTCTCTCTCTCCTGCCTTTTTGAAGTCACAGATTGTCGCAGACTGCTCATTTATAATACGTAAACCTAATTCTCTTTTTTATGAACTTCCTCTTGACGAAATAAAAAGAAGGCAAATAATATATTCGAATTAAACCTTCCGCCTCTTCCGCGCCCCCTCAGAAAGTGTCACATCCACAAGGCACTAGCTGTCAGTGGCAGACCAAAGAAACCAAAGAAACCATCATTATTAGAATGATCGTCGGTGGTTTTGGTGCAGTTTCCAAAGCTTCCGGACAGTCTTGTACTAAACTCTAGAGAGAAACTATATAATGTGTGAACTAGCAACATAGATACACGTCTAGAGACCTGGTTTTTACAACTTTTTTACAGTAAATGACGCCATGCCAGACTCTTTTTGCAGCATCACTTAAGAGAGAAACGGAGAGAGAGCGCATAACAGATGCGACTAATTTCGAACTATCGTGAGAAGACTGGACACACGCAGCGAGGAGATTATGTGTGCATATCGTCGGATTGGGTCCTATATGCCATCCATGACATTTCACATGTTGTGCAGTTTCGTGCAACACAACGTGTTCCCTCTCACAAAGCGTTTTGGATATTTGATGACATACATGTTGTGTTGCACAAAACTGCACAACATGTGAAATATCACGGTTGGCACATAGGATCCCATCCGACTATAAATAGTGATACTCTGATATTCTGATATATTGATATTCTGATATAATATATATTATGTGCTAGAGGGGAAAAAGAGTTCAGAGTTGCACATGGCCGATTTCGTTCTAAGTCCAAGTCCACGGATTATTCGGTGCTTATAGGGCTATCAGCTTAGAGCTCAGAGCAATGAGTAACGACTTTAATCTCAAGTCAGAGGGTTATACTCTGATCCCAAGACAGACTTGTATCATAAAAACTCTTTTGATCGACTTCAAACGATATTTTGATCCGAAGTCAGAGGATTATTGTCACAACCATAGTTTTAGGATTACACGTAACACATGTAAAAACTTTTTTTAATCTTCTATGAACTGTGCGAATGTTTATTCGGAATCGCAAACATGATCATGGCACGTACAAAACTGAAATTCATAACCTAAGATGGTCATAGTTTATAGCACCGTATGGAAGATGCGGGTTCACTAATCGGTCTCTCGCATTTCCATCTCACAAAGTGCATCCGTATTGCGGACAATACCATTGAACCAATGTCGACGTGCACGACTATACGTACATATTCCTCGTACTCAACGTACCGTACGAGCGTGTTTACAGAGCACCAGGATCCGTGCAAGGCGGCGCTGTGCGAGTGCGATAGGCTGGTCGTGAACTGTTGGAGCAAGGAACCCAAGCCCGCGGAGGTACGAACCGTCTCTCTCTCTCTCTCTCTCTCTCTCTCTCTCTCTCTCTCTCTCTCTCTTAACTGTCTCACTTTTCAGAAGAAGAAGTGCAACCATACTGGTTGGCTAGGCTGGCTTCGCAAGAAGGCTGAGGAGAAGGCAGAGAGCAGCTTCGGCATCTGAACGTCGTCAGACACTCGATCGCCTACGACGTCATCTGACCGTCTAGCCCTATCGTCTACGTTCACAACCATGTCTATAAACAGATTTCCCCATTTCATTGTTGCATTGTTCCCGGTAGCCTGACCTTTCCCTACCCTCTTTCCTCTCACTCACTCCTACCCTCTTAGCAAATGTCAAATCTATGCATGCATATCGTGGCCTTTTCTCCTACTTTGAGGAGTTTGGCCCGTCGACATTTCTCTCCCTTCCTCTCTCCCTCTCTCACTCCCTCCCTCTCTCCCTCTCTCCCTCTCTCCCTCTCTCTCACTCTCTGGATTTGGTTCCTTCTTCCTTGTCCTCCTGGTATCTCCGATCACACGCTCGGCTGACTATCAAAAGCCGCGTCCCCACGCAAAACTTGTGTGTGTATGTTAGCGGCACACAACATCATATTGCAATTGTCGGAGTGAATGATGTGATTTCCGCTTTCGCTTTTCCTCCCCCAGTGGAAGCGGACAATGGCAACACAGCATGTGAGAGACCGACGCTTCTGGTATATCAGGTGGATTGGGTTTCCCGAGGGTAAACGATTCCGTCACTTGTGACGCGTCGATCATCAAATGAATAACATGCACTACGTTGTACTTCTAGCAAAAACAACACGAAGAATCTTTCAGAACATCTTTATGTAATATCAGCACAAACAATGCAAACATGGTCGTGGTGAAAAGAGAGACAGGGACCCGTAACGCAACAACAGCCGATGAGAAGAGAGAGATGGAGAGATCTCTAAGCCTAAGAGTGGTGGTGATGACTAGAGGACCATAGGGGTCCATTGAGATGGGCTCGAGAAGTGCGGGCTGTGCCTGCTCTGTCGGACGTGCCGCTTTCCGATGCCTCGCGGTCTGGGAGGGAGGAAGCCGCTGAAGGTGTTGTACTCGAGCTTGAGTCCCTTGAGTGCTTCGATGCACTCGCACCGTCCCCGGTCCGAGTCGTCGTCTTCCGGATCGCTGGGCGTCCAGGAGTAGAGGATCGCTCCAGGAACGCGCATGCACACATCTCGACACGAATCGCCTGAAATACAGTAATACAGATGATAATATTGATTGGCGAGTTTGTATAGATTGATTTGATTCTATTTGACAGAAGACGGTGATCATTGTGAGAGATGACTAACGCAACACGTCAGCGGCATACTCAGAAGTGGTTTGCCCTAACCAGACGAGCTTGCGCCACAAATCATTCTATGAATGCGCATGCGGTTCCGCTACCGGGTTCACCTACTCTACTCTCTCCCTAAACTTCCCGTTGATAGAGAGAGAGAGAGAGAGATAGAGATAGAGAGAGAGAATCATGATACTACAAAGGCACGAAAAATTGCATAGCGTAAAACGATAATAATAGGCATAATCGTTGACGAAACCACGAAATCTATACAAAAAACACTACTTGCAACCCACACGCTCCAAATACGCTACAATGCGAAATCTTCCCAGATCAAATACGAAATGATCTCACCTTCGACATCTTCCTGTGTCGCTATCACTGGCCCGAGCGCAATATGATCGCGAAACCGATCCCTGATGACGTCACCTGGAAAAACAGATTCATTAAGTAGCGGTCAGACTCAACTTTTGCTGGCAAAAGAGCCTCAGAGAGATCTCAGAACGCGCCTCAGAGAGATTCTCAGAAAGTGTCTTTTTGTATCATAAAGCGCCTTTTTTTGAAACATAATCGAGTCGCTTTTATAATTATACTCTGCATTGTGGTAAAGATGTATGCAATACAAATCCTGTACCCTCTCGCGCGCGCGCTTACTGTAATTCCGTCATAATTACGGACTATAGTGTTCGTGTCGCAGGTGGCGCTAGTATTCATAATACGGTCTAATCTCTTCCGGGACTAGCCGAGTACCCAGCAATTAGTGCTTATACCGATCAAAGTTCAGCAGGATTCATCGCGAAAAACGGCTAATACATAAAGCGGTGTGTTTGCTGTATGTTTACTGCATGACGCGAACATTAGTTGTCTAGGAGTTCCTATTCTGGTCGCAGGAAATGATACGCGAATGAATCCTCATAATGGTGAATCAAGTGACAACACTTGTCCAGTCAACTATTTTCGGACGCGGAAGTACGGTAGTGAGCGTCAATTTCCTCGTTAGTTTTTCTCGCCGCTTTTCTCTGCGCGAGTTGCGTTTTATGATGCTATCTCTCTCTCTCTCTCTCTCTCTCTCTCTCTCTCTCTCTCTCTCTCTATCTACGCTATCTCCCACGCAGTGCGATTGAGTTCCTCCCTCTTTCCCTGCCTCTCTGCGCATCTCGTGTCAATCCCTTATATCCTTATATGGTCGAACGATATACTCAATTTGCCTCTCTCTCTCTCTCTCTCTCTCTCTCTCTCTCTCTCTCTCCCTCTCTCTCTCTCTATGACGTGCGGGCAGATGATAAGTTTTCCGGGTCCGTAGAATGATGCGAGGGTGGTTCTGGGTGGGGGAAGTGGGGAAATCGAATCTCTCGAGCTATACTTCCAAATCCCCGCCTACAGGAAAACAGCAGGCAGCACAGCACATAATTTCCTCATTTTTGGTGATTTCCTATTCGCGGGTGCCAGAGAGCAGGCGAGAGAGTGTGGCAGAATGAGAGAGAGAGAGAGAGAGACGCAGACACACTCACTTTCATCCAGGCAAAATCCGACGGTCGAGTGCTCTTTTCGTTGCAACTCCCCGGAAAGTGATCGCGACTGAAAGAGCGGGAGGTTGAGAGAGGTTGAAAGAGAGAGAGAGAGAGAGAGAGAGAGAGAGAGAGAGAGACGGGGGGAGTATTATGCTAAAGTGTCTCTGGAAAGTTTCATGCGTGCGTTGATATGCTGAATCATTCACCACCTAGGTAAGACTTGCAAATGTCGGTCGGTGGAATCGAGAATGACAGAGGGAAATGGGAAAGGGTAGGTGGGCGGGCGAACCTTGAGAAAACACGTCTCATCGCTGGATATCCATTCGTAAGCGAAGCAAGACGGATCTTCTCGGCACTCCATCGCGCAGCCTCGATGGTCGATCAACCTGTAGTGAAACGTATCAGTGTGTGAAACGTAGATGAAACATCGGTCAGCCATGCGTTTTTCGAAACGTAGCTATTCTAAGCGAGTACATTGTGCGAGTCATATTATCAGCGCACCCGGCCATTACAGGATTACAGAGTATTGTTGCCAAAGAAGTTGTGACGCAGACATGCCAGACTAACGTCGTCGAAACTGTACTCTCTCTCTCTCTCTCTCTCTCTCTCTGTCTTACCGTAATCTCCTGAACTCTGCACCCGAAACGGTGTGACCGGAGGCGGTGTTGAAACACTTACCTGCAAAATGAAACAGGTAAGTCCTGGTAAGTCATCATAGTAGAAGCTGGTCGGAGATTGGCATTTTGCAAAGATCGCGTCATTTGATGTGGACTCTAGGGGGCGCGCGTGGGTTGGAGAGGCTTGGAAGGCTCTCCGAGAGGCAACGAACCGTGCGCTAGACTTCCGGCGACTTCCCCCTCTCTCACTCACACACAATGAATGACCGCAACAAAAAGGAGAAACTACTCAGCGTTCTGGAGTAAAAGTTCCGCGTTTCACGTTCTCTGTGTGGAGGACACAACGGCTTTGATCTCTACTATGTGATGTTATTGTACATTACGGTACGCGTACGACCATTACGGTATCTATTTTCGAAAAATCACTGCGATTATACAATGCGTTGCACGAATCAATAAATTTGATGTTTCGTTCAAAATCGAGTTGTAGTTGTTACAGTAACCTGGATTAAAGGAGGGGTGCGTAGACAAACACATTAGCATTCGCGCGGATAGTACCAGGGCGGAGAGAAAGAGATAACGAGAGAGAGAGAGAGAGAGAGAGAGAGAGATAGTAGATAAGGATGTAGGTATGAACGAGATAGGATCTCACGATAAACCGCTCTAATACGCGATAATGATTTGTGAATCGAAAATCGGAGGAAAACCGGAGAAGATCACACGATCATACGTCTATGAACTGCGCTACAGGAAGTTAAAAGGTATGTAAACATTACGCATACATCCAATAGGTTCACTCGAAAAGAATACTCACCCGTAGCATTCAACTCGCCGCACAGCGATAGGAATAGAATGATGGCGAGGGGTCGTTGCGGCGCAGGGATCCTTTTAATGGTCCGCTCGTCATCTGTGGAAGTCGTCGTCGTCACCTCAGCTGCTCGCATCGTCTGACAATGTGGAGAGAGAGTGTGTGTGTGTGAGTGTGTATGAGCCTGTAGATTGGAGGGCGGTGCTATACCCTCTATCCCGCAAGCCCCGCCCTCTCCCCTCTCTCTCGCCGGCGCCCCTCAGCCTTCCGGGTTCATCTGTCAAAGTCAACAACGCCTCAGGGCATCTGCATACCATCGACCTTCACATGCTCTCTGATACGTGATTCTCACGGCGAGTTTGGAAATGATGAAATGAATCAAATTTGCTAGAATTAGCGCCAAGCGACAATGAGTGCATTGCTATAGGGGGCAAAACAGACGTGGAATTCGCGGATATTCGTTTAATGGCTCGCGTCACACAGACTAGGTGCAGAGCTATACGAGCATGACGCATTTTTTATTTAGGGAAATTTATTGTGGGTGTACATCGGCCTACGAATGTTACGTGCAGATCCACATGCATATCACCTACCTCTATCGTAAATGTTTCGAGCATAAATGTTAAACTGTTATTGAGAAAGTCGACAGTGCCGGAAAAAAGTATCACTTGATTGCCCAAAGGTCTGCGTACAAAAAAAATAAGTATCGCCTTTTCAAATGTGTAAATCCTTTAGCCAGTTTCTGGGATAAAATGATGCGTTCAAGTAACATTCAACATCCTATTGTAAATACGAAAGTTCGCGCTTTTCACACGACATGTATCATGAAGACTACGATATCCCTCACAACGTTTAATGGAGAGATATCCTCATCAGGAAATCTGGCGATCGCTATACGAGCAAATCCAATGATTGGAATTGGTATTGGAGGGGATTTCGATGCGTTCTCTACTCTGTCTGAGTGAGCGAAACTCGCCTCAAAAATGCACCTGTTATCCCTATCATCTTCAAAACAACTCTCAGCTCAACGCATCTTTTCTTTGAACACACTATCGCGGATTGCACCTACCTACAGTATACCACACATGTGCACTGCTCAGATTTCCTCGTCGTTCATACGCATTTTTTGATGGCATTTACACGAGCAGATCTATTCCTGACTAACTACCCTAATTCTCCTAGAGAAAAAAGGCGAACTGCGGGTCGACTATAGGCAAGTGTTCACAGAGCGATGTTCACAGAACGAACTTTCCAGTACAAATATCCCCGCACCATTCGCGCGCTAGCAATTTGGAATGTACTGTAGCCTGTAGCGATCAGTGATCGATTCTCTAGTAATCAGACATGATACAGAACTTAAAAAATACGTGCCAACGTGCTTGCGCTGTGTTCCTGGAGAATTGGAGAGGACGTTAGAGACATACACAACAAAATCCACGTTTGTAATCTGTTGTCTATTTTCGGGCGTAAGATGCGTAAACAGTCGCACTGTGAGTATGGAAAGACGAATCCGGAAAAGAAAGTCAGGTTTGTGACATGATTCTAAAT